>CAUJSI010000002.1:0-482615 GCA_963422695.1 Xylophagus ater
ATATTACCTGTAATTATATAATTTTTTCAATATTATTATTATTAAATACCAATTTGGCATCTGCTACATTTTGTATTACCGTCGGCAGACAATCATCCTTAGCGTTTTTAATTATTTGGGTTAATGTCCTTACCGCACCACCTACGGAACGCGACCGCGTATTTGGTGTTTTTCGGATTTGCTGTTTTCTCGGCATTTTTGCAAAACCCAATTTTTCCTTCTACTTCATTTTCCGTATAATGTTCACCATACGGTTTGTTTTTCTTGTATTTAACTTTTTTCTAACTTTTCACTGTTTTTCGGTTATATGTTTTTATTTAATTGTTTTTTTTTTCACCGCTTCACACAAAGCCTAATTTTTTGTTTTTTTTTGTTATTTACAATACAAAAAAAATCAAGCAATTTAATTTTTTTCCTGTTGTGGTTTTTATTCAAATTTTGTTGTCATTAAAATCTATTAATGTTTGTGGTATTATAACCTCTCAAAAAATTTGTTCTTTTTCCACATACACTTTGTTTTTTTTATATTTCAACCGAATGTTCTAAACTTAAACTTTAATTGCAAGAATTAATCATATTAATAAAATTTCAAAATTTTTGACAAAATACTTTAAAATTTACACCTCTTTCACAAGAAAAAATAGATTTATTTTTTTTTGTTTTCTTTGCTTAACTCAAGCGACAATGGGGAAAAAATATATAATCAGAACAAAATGTTATCGATATAAAATTTTTTTGAAATTAAATTTACTTATACTAAAATCAAACTCATTATCATTATTATTAACCGCCCACAACATTCGGGAAACCGGTTCATTTCTTCCGTAATCAGTCCTATGATGCATTATTTTAAATAGCTCAACAGATCTCAAAGAACGTGTATTAATATTTAAATGCATTTTGTCTAATAGGGATGGGGCGTCAATAACACCATTAAAAATTTGGTGAACAAACACAACATCTGCCACATGACGCCTCATTTCAAGAGAATACAGTCCGATCAACTTTAGTCTATCTGCGTACGGGGGCAATAGAAAAGGATCATTCCATTGAAGGTTTCTAAGAGCAGATCGCACAAATCTGCATTGAACTGATTCTACCCTATTTATCTGCACTTGGTAATAGGGAGACCAAAACTAACATGCATATTCAAGCAGTGATCTAAGCAGTGGTGTATAAAGAGCTTTAGTAATATGAAGGTCACAGAATTCTTTGGCCCAACGTTTGTTAAAGCCCAAGGTCAAGTTGGCTCGATAAACCACTGATTCAACATGTAATTTAAAATCCAGCTGACTATCACAGATTACTCCCAAATTCTTTATATTACTCACTCTCCGAAATGGTACATCATTAATAAAATAAACGCACAGAGGAATATTACGCTTTCTTGAAAAAGAGATGACCTCACATTTATTACAATTAAGGTCAAGATTATTACTAAGACACCAAGAAGCGAAGTTAATTAAACCTTCCTGAAGTAACCAAGAGTCGTTGAGGTTAACTATTTCTTTACAGATCGTCATATCGTCAGCAAAGTTATAAATTTTTGAATGTTTAATTACTGAAGCAACATCGTTAATCGCTAGGACAAACAGAATCGGTCCCAAGTGGCTACCTTGTGGTACACCTGATGTTGCTAAGTATGAGTCAGATTTGGCTGACCGAAATATAACCTGATATATTCTACCATACAGATAAGACCGGATCCATTCGATAAAAATGTCGGAATAGCCCAGGACACCAAGCTTAAATAATATCACACGGTGAGATAGTTTGTCAAATGCCTTACTGAAATCGGTGGTAATACAATCCACATAATTCCCTGTTTCCACGGCACAGCTTGCGAATGAAACTAGTTCAATTAGACTAGAAGTTGCGGACCTACCCTTCAAAATACCATGATGGAAATTGGAAATAAAGGGTTTGCAGCTGAAGTAAAAATATGTATGTGTAATGCATTCAAAGAGTTTTGGAATGCAGGATAATTTCGCAACAGGTCTGTAATTTTCAATGTCCTCTTTACTACCTTTTTATGAGTCGGGAAAATAAAGGACTCTTCACACAATTCAGAAAATTTACCTGTTTTAAGGGATTTCTGGAAAAGGACAGACAAAGGGCGTGCCAAAATATAACCAAATCTTTTCAAAATAACGGCACGGGTTCCATCAGGTCCAGAAGAGAAATCCTCAGTTAAGCCTTTAATATGGTCAATCACTATACCTTCATCAATGATTATGTTGGAAAGGGAGGTTTTAGGATAATTGTTCAAATGCGAAAAGCATCCCATATTAGGCACGAAATTATCCTTGTTGAACGCTGCAGCAAAAAATGTGGCAAATAAAGTGGCTATGGTTGACGGGTCAGTCGAAGACTGATCCTGATATTTCAGTAATGGTGGATAGCCATCCGATTTCCTTCTATTATTAACCAATTTCCAGAAACGGTGCGGGTCCATAGAAAGATTTAATTTCATTTCATTAATATAGGAGCTATATACATTGGAAGATAAAACTTTAAATTCATTAAACAGCACCGAATACTTCGAGTGGTCATCATCACTCTGTGAAATCAAATACTTCCGCCATGACTTATTCTTTCTATTACGCAATGAACGTAATTCCTTGTTGAACCATGTAGGCGACGATGGATTTTTTAATCGGTAATAAGGAACCGATGGCACGAAGGCCGAAAAAATAATTGTATAAAACTCATTGATGCAAACTTCTACATTCTCATTGGCCAGAGCACTGCCAAAGTCTATCAGATTAAGTAGGTTTGAGAGCAATTCAAAGTTAGACTTACGAAAATTAAAGCCGTAAGAGTCATCTATGTCTACATTCTGCCCTGCACCTTCCAGCGGGAGTACCACCTGTAGGGGAGGATGGTACTTATCAATACGAAGCATTTCAGAGCTGCGTTGAACAACACAATTAGTTGCGTCAGTAGGAAAAATCAAGTCAAGTTGTTTGTCAAGAGAATTAAGTACACCACTAATTTGTTGTAAGCCACAAGCTATCAAATTGTCCACGAATATGGATTCAAGATAAGAACTAACATTGGTTGCAGTAAAAAAAGCTTCGTCATCTAACTGTGACCAATGAAGATTAGGAAAATTGAAGTCCCCAAATAACAACATATCATCTTCTGGCTCCAACAAATCATATAAATGGCTAATTGCCCTAACTAGGAGCTGATATTCTGCAATCGAACAATTAGGCGGAATATAAGGGTTCACTATAAAGATGTTCGCATTCTGAACGGAGATTTTGATGCAAACAATTTCCAAACAACCCAGGTCAGCAATATGGACCAACGAACATTTATAAACATTACGAACAGCTATCAAGACGCCCCCTCCCATGGACCTCAAGTCCGTCGAATGCCGATCCCTACGAAAAACTTCAAAGTCAGAAGAAAATAACTCGCTATTGAGGAAGCTAGAATTTAACCAAGTTTCCGTCAAAACAAAAACGTCATGTGAAAGCGAATAACTAGCGAGGAGCAATTCGCGCGTTTTAGTGCGTAGTCCCCTTACATTTTGATAGTAAAGGTACAGGCATTTGAGTTTTTCAAACTAATACTTGGCATATCCACAGATTTCTTAGCCGGACAAATTTTTTTATTCGTTCAAACGTTCAAACTCTTTCACAAAGGCAGACGGAGGCCAAAATTCATATGAAACAAAGTGTAAGAATTTCTGAAAGGGAACAGTTATCCTGAAGGATGAGATTGGACTAGATACCTTGTTGATTTTCTCACATCTAATGTTGGAAGTATCACTTTCCTTTGAGCCGATGTAACGTAAAATATCTTCAGCAGTTGTCATCGGATCCAGTCTTGAAAGGAAAATACTTTTTGGGGCAGGTACTGTTTTCAGAACCTGAGCGTAAGTAGTCGCAGATGATGATCCCTGAGCAGGTGGAAATAACTCAATAGGAGAAACCCAATTTGGAGTTCCCTTTTTTTTAGGTTGTTTTTCCTTTTGATCTCTATTTTTGAAACAGATTTCCCCAAAACTGAAACACCTTCTACGATCTGAACTAACAAAGAAGAAGGAGAATCAGAACCAGAACCAGTTTCTGTGCAGATGGGAAGGTTATTCTTACTAGCAACTAGACTGTTCAATGATTTGTAATTTTTTGTCGAGAACTGAGTCAATTCTAAAGTCAAGTTCATAAGTTCCTATTAAGCGATATTAAGGACTTACATGAAAGAATGTCACCATGAACACGTTCTAACTTGTCCATGATAGACCTATCGCCTGGTACGGTTTCTTTTATTATTATAGATGATGCCTCAGAAGGAGGGTAAATAACTTCCGATATGTCGCCATGTAGCACACTCAATTTTGATTCAAGTTGTGCTACTTTTTTTAATAACTTCGTTATATCTTGTTGCATCATTGAACATGAAGATATGAGTTGATCAAATTTTCCGTCTTTATCCCTCATATCTTCCATTATTTCACTAATGTTCGATACTTTATCATCTATACATTTCACCTTATTCGCAATAAATGCTGAATCACCATCCGAAACATTGCAATTCACGTTAATCAGACCCTTTTGTATATCCAAAAGTTTCAGATATTTTAATGTCACGACAATCATCGCATGTGAACTTATTAATATTAAAAGAAAGGTTCACACACGAACGATGGAAATGACGATCGCATACTCCATCGCATACGATCGTCACTCGATCTGATGTGTTTCCCTTACAAATAACACAAGAAACCATCTTATAACTAAACAACGAAATTCAAGGAATACAATAAAAAACAAAAAAATATCCTTGAACTCAACTGACCTTACGAAAAAAAAAGAAAAAAAAGTAAAAAAAACTAAACAGTACACAAACCAAAAAAAAAACAATAACCGATTTAATGGCAATAAATAACGTATTAAAAATAAAGTACAATACAAAAAAAAAGAGAATAAAAAGAATAAAAAATTAGCCGCGGTCAGTAATTTCTAATCAAATTGAAATTCAAATTGTAAAAAAAAAAAAATAATAATAAATAAATTTTCGAATAACAAAAACGAAAAAACAACCGATCAGTTCAATGTACTACAATGTTTTTGAAAATGACTTTCTCTCTTGATCACTCAATTGAGAATCTATTTAAACGCCTTAATATATATATATACATGTAGTATACGGAATGTAATAAATTAATGACTCTCCCATTTATATGGAACAGACTGTACAATAACGGTCCTCATTTCAATTCGGACTAAAATATAACATTCGTTTGGAATGATCGTTCTGCTAAAATCAGCCGTCGTGGAAAGCAGTTCAGCCGTTCAACCAATTCGTTTTGTAATAAATATCTGCCGTTTGCTATTTTTTTTTATATAATCAGTTTGTTTTATTATAAGTAACAAATATCTGCCGTTTGTAATTTTCTTTTATGTAATTTATAATTTTTTTGGAAATCACTTTGTTTAATATTAATTTGTAATAAAATCATATATTATTGAACTAAGTGCGTTTCCCTACATTTGGGGCGTCAATTAAAAAGAACATTTTTACGGCCGCGAAATGTTCAGTAATTTTACCGTAAAACAATTAAAAATCCAATTGGGAAAATTGGGATTAGAAACAAGTGGTGTGAAAGCACAGCTAATAACCAGATTAACAAAAGCGATTAGTGGAGGGTGTTCAGAAGAAGAAGATTCTCCAGACAAAGAAACACCAAGAACTTCAAATATGAACAAAGTTCAGGATTTTAAAAACGGTAATGAAAATCTAGAGGGAAAAAATAACGATAACGGGACAAATAGGAATTTTTCCCAAACACGTGGCGCGAGTAGTTTTTCGCAATTTTCAATAAAAGACATAGAAGACCTTTTATATAAATTCAGTGGAAAAGATAAAGTTTCAATTCCAGCATGGATTGGTGAATTCGAAGAAATCGCGGATGTGATGAAATCGACAGAATTGAAGAAGTTTTTTTATTTAAGAAGACAGTTAATCGGTTCCGCTAAGCTTTTCATTCGCGCGTCGCCAAGCAGATCATACGATGATCTAAAGAATAATTTAATAGAAAAATTTGAGGTTAAACATTGCAAAGCAGATATTTACACGCAATTGCAGAAACGACTTAAGAAGAATACAGAAAGCTTTCGAGAATCTACTTACCATATAAGGGAATTAGCTCAATTAGCTGACTTTGATGAGGCGTCATTAATTCAGTTTATAATTAACGGTGTCGTCGATAGGGAGCAAAATAAAACTATATTATATGGAGCCACTACATTAAGAGAATTAAAAGCGAAGTGGGATATTTATGAGAAAATCAAAACTAAAATAAACCAGCAAAACTTTAGTCAAGAAAGTCGTACAGCAAATCGTCAAACAGAATCTAATCATTGCTTTAAAAGACGGGATTGTACAGCGGAAACTAAATGTTTCAAGTGCAATGGCAGTGGACACATGTCAAATTCTTGCACTAAAAATTCTGCACCAAAAAGCTTTCAGCAAACAAACATCATTACGTTTCAAAATATGAAAAAAAATTTGATAGAAAATCTCGGTTATTTTGAAAAGTCAGCTTTGATTTATGGAGTCAACATAAAAGCGCAATTTCACATTGTACCAAATAACGCAATTAGAGTGTCGTGCATCATTGCATACAACATAGTCTCAAAGGCAAAAGTAGGTTTCGATAAATTCGGTGCAGTTTTTTATCCAGAAGAAGAAGAAGAAAGTAGTCAAATCATGCGTATAGAATTAAACGAAAGTAGCGAAATCTATGTACCTTTCAGGTATATAAATAAAGTAAAGAAAATGGTAAAAAATTATTGTCCCAAGCAAATAAAAGATTGTCCTATAGAAATGACCATAATGTTGACAAATGATACACCAATTTAAACTCAGCCAAGACGACTACCCATCAAAGAAAAAGAAGCTGTAAAGGAACAAATAGAAGTATGGTTAAAAGAGGACATTGTACAACCATCTTCATCACCCTTTGCTAGTCGAGTAGTTGTAGTTAAGAAAAAAGACGGTAGTCCAAGAATCTGCATAGATTACAGAAAGCTGAATAGCCAAACCATTAAAAACCATTTTCTGGTGCCATTAATAGAAGATATACTCGATAGACTTCAAGATGGAAATTTTTTTCAACACTAGACTTAAAAAACGGTTTCTTTCATGTTCCAGTGGAGAAAAGCAGCATTAAGTACACAGCATTTGTAACATCAGAAGGGCAATTTTAGTTTACGCGAGTCCCATTTGGATTAAAAAATTAACCAAGCGTGTTCCTGAGGTATTATTTATTTAATTTTCCGTGATCTGGTGAATAAAAGCATAGTAAATACATACACGGACGACTTAATCATTTCATCTAAGGCAGCAGAAGAACAACTAGAAAAATCGAATATTGTTTTAACAATTTCAGCAGAAAATAGGTTACAAATAAAGTGGACAAAATGCAGTTTCTTCAAACAGAAAGTGGAGTTTTTAGGTCATATAATCGAAGATGGTACGATAGGGCCATCGGAGAATAAGATTAAGCTGTAAAAACCTTTCAAGAACCGACAAATATTAAAGAATTGCAAACTTTTCTGGGCTTAACAGGTTTTTTTAGAAAATTTATACAATTGTACTCTATTTCAGCTAGATCGTTAACGAATCTTTTGAAAAAAATTATAATTTTTAAGATTCAAACAGTAGAAAGAAAATCTATTTCAATATTGAAGGAAGCATTAACAAAACAGCCGGTTTTACAGATACAACACAAATTCACACAGATGCAAGTAAATTAGGATGTGCTGCTATTTTATTTCAACAAGATGAGAATTCAAAATATCACCCAGTTTACTACTACAGCAGAAAAAATTTACTAACTGAGGAAAAGCTTCCTAGCTATGTCCTAGAAGTGATGGCCGTTTATTTAGCGTTGAAGAAATTTAGAATTTATGTTATTGGAAATCATTTCACTGTCGTTACAGATTGCATTGCTTTTAAACAGGCTATTAACAAAAAGGATTTACCAGTGGCAGTTTCTATATGGATAATGGTTTTACAAGAATTTGATTTTGAATTGGAACACAGACGAGGAAACCAAATGTCTCATGCGGATTCACTCAGCCGTTACCCAACCATTTATATAGTTCAGCAGGAATTGCTAGTAAGAATTGGAAAAGCAGAAGAAGGAGATCAGTTTATTGGAACCACGAAGGAAGTACTAAAGGAAAAAGAATACAACGGCTTTAAAATAAAAGGTAATATTTTATTTAAAGATTATGATGGAAGAGAATTAATTGTCGTGCCAAGAAATATGGGAAAAAAGTAATTAAAAGAAAAATTTTTTTTTTTTATTTTAAACACCTTTATTGGTATGGTATGGTTGACAATAGTACTTATCAGGTAAGTATAAACTTGTATGGGTTTGCTGCACCAGTGACCAGTTCCCTGTAGGTATACGAGTTGGTATTATATTGTTAATTCATGTGGTTTTATTCGTTTGAGCCGCCTTGTTTCATTAGTGATATCCAACATTTGTATGGCCTCAACGTTGGTGTGGTTAAGAAGTCTCTTCTCGTGTTTAATGGTATATTCGCGGATGACCTCCTCTATCCATTTTATTTCTAAATCATTGTGTATTTCTTTATTAGTCACATAGCGGCAAGCGTTGGTCATCATTCGAAGTAGTTTATTTTCGTTTCGTTGGATTACGTCTCGATTGGTTTTATGAGTACAACCCCAGAGCTGCACACCATACATCCATATCGGCTTGAGAATAGACTGGTAGACTAGTCTTTTGCAATACAAGTTCATTTTGGAGTGATGTCCAATTAGCCAGTACAATTGACGTGATTTTAATCGAATCTGTTCACTTTTTTGTCTCACGTGATGTTTTCAGTTTAGTGTTGAATGTAAATGAAGACAAGGGTATTTTGCTGATTCTGCCTGGGGTACTTGCACCCCATTAAGGTAAGTGTGTAAGCTGCGACGCAGCGTAAATGTGACATGGGCTGATTTACGCTCATTAAGCTTTATTTTCCAATCCATTGTCCACTTGCTAACATTATTCAATGCTCTTTGAAGTTTTTCCACTGCTTTTGGTTGAGATTCTTCTGTTGACATAATTACAGTATCATCAGCGAATGTGCCAATAAACGTGTTGTCTGTTGTTGGTATGTCCCCAGTATAGAGAAGGTATAGGAATGGTCCCAATAGGCTTCCCTGCGGAACTCCCGCTAGGATCGAAAAAAACTCAGAATATGCTTTTTCATGGCTGACTCTGAACTTGCGATCAGAGAGGTATGACTGAAGCAATTGGCAGTAATTTTGTGGTAGAAGCTTGCTCAATTTGAATATCAAGCCTTCGTGCCAAACTCTATCGAAGGCTTGGGATACATCTAGAAATACGGCAGGACAATATTTCTTTTCTTCTAGCGCTTGTTCTATGACAGTAGTGATTCGATGGATTTGATTTATTGTGTAGTGGTTGTTCCTGAATCCAAATTGAAAATCAGGAATATTTACCAGAGGCTTTAGACGTTTTAGTAGCAATTATTCAAAGAGTTTTGATATTGTGGGAAGCAATGAAATTGGTCTGTATGATGTTACTTCCTCATCGGATTTATCTGGTTTCTTCAGCATAATTATTTGAGCCGTTTTGAAACACTTGGGCACATATTTCAAGCGCATGCAGGCATTAAATAAGTATGTGATCATGACGATTGCTTTGCGTGGAAGTTCTTTGAATAGACCAGGTGATATTCCATCTATTCCTCGTCCTTTTTATGGGTTAAGATTTTTGTCGATCTCTACGGCGATCTCCATCGGTGTGACTCTTTTAAAATCTTGATTTCGATGATAAGTAGGTGTTGTGTCTATACTAGATTGTATGTCTTGAGGATGGAAAACTGTTGCCAGGTGTTGGGCAAAAAGTTCTGCTTTTCACGGTCTTGTCGGACCCAATTCCCTTGAGCATTCCTTAGTGGTGGTACTCGAGTTACGGGTCGTTTAAATCTTCTTGTTGCTTTCCACAATGAGTAGTCTTTATCCGTTTCTGGACCCAGCCCGCTCAGGTAGTTGTCAAAGCATTCCTGTTTGTAACTCTTTATTAGCTTATTGACATTGTTACTTACTCGATTGAAAACTGTCTTATCAGCTGGGTTTCTGGTAAGATGCCATATTCTCCTTGCCTTTCTTCTTTCCTTGATTTGTTCTCTGATTTCGGAAGTGTATTCAATTTCACAAACTCAGGAGTAGCTGAACTAGCTGCCGTTCGGCTGTATTCAACGAAGTCACTTGTTTGCTGTTCCAAGTCTTCATTACTTCTAAGACTCACTTTTAGGTTGACTAACTCTTCCAAATTTTTTCTAAAGAGATTCCAGTCCGTATACTTATTTGTGAGGTTCTGCTTTTTCTTATACTTGATTACTGTTGCGCTTATTGACATCAGTACTGGTGTGTGATCAGATGTTAGGTCATTAATCCCCTCCGCTTGAATATATCTGAAAGAGATACCTTTTATGATAAAAAAATCAAGCTGATCTGGAATCTTTCCTGGATCTGTAGGCCAGTAAGTTGGTCACCGTGAGGACAGATAATCACACTTGTTTTCGTTAATGGCACTTAGAAGTTCATTTCCTTTTCCGGGTGAAATTAGTCTGGAACCCCATGCTGTATGTTTTATATTGAAGTCTCCGCCAATGATAAGTCTTGGACCAAATTTAATAAAGACGTTGTTAAATTGCGATTTCGTTAGTGTATATCTTGGAGGATAGTATACTGCCGCATGAAGAAGGTTATTTCGGTTTGATAAAAACAATGCATCTTGTTTCTCAAGAATTTTTCGTACATAATGTGAAAGGGAAAATTTAAAGCTGTTTAGACAACTGTGTACCATGCATTTTATCCGACAGAAAATCAGGAAAACAAGAAGGATTTTTACACCAGCTGGATAAAGAGGAGAAACCTCTGCCAACTCTTCACATAGATCACATTGGTCCAATGGATTTTACTGCTCAACAATACAAATATATCCTCACAGTAATAGATGGATTTTCGAAGTTTGTTTGGATATATCCCACAAAAACTGTATCCGCAGAAGAAACAATGAGAAGACTTAAGGAACAGCAGCAGCATTTTGGTAACCCTAGAAGAATAATTACTGATGGTGGAACAACGTTTACGTCACATATTTTTGAAGACTTTTGTAAATTTGAAAATATTGAACATATTTTAATTACAACTGGAGTGCCAAGGGGAAATGGACAAGTCGAAAGAATGAATCAGACAATCATAGCCGTTCTCAAAAAGTTATCGCAAGATGAACCACAAAAATGGTTTAAATTTGTTAACAAAGTACAAGTATCTATAAACAGTTCTTTTCAGCGTTCAATACAGAAGACACCATTTGAAGTGTTATTTGGATTACCAATGAAGAAGAAAGATGATCTAGTTATACATGAAATGATACAACAAGAAACTATTAATAAATTTGACGAAGAAAGAGATGCTACTAGATTAGAAATAAGGCAGCAATTAAACAGAATGCAGACTGAGATGAAGAAAACGTTCAACAAGAAAAGGATAACTGAAAGAAATTATGAAATAGGAGACTTAGTTGCTATTAAAGCAACTCAGTTTGCTCCTGGAAGTCCCATTTATATGGAACAGACTGTACAATAACGGTCCTCGTTTCAATTCGGACTAAAATATAACATTCGTTTGGAATGATCGTTCTTCTAAAATCAGCCGTCTTGGAAAGCAGTTCAGCCGGTCAACCAATTCGTTTTGTAATAAATATATGCCGTTTGCTATTTTATTTTTCACTTAATTATTTGTTCATTAAAAAAAATTTTCAAAACAAAATTACATCCAGATTTAATTGTTTTTCCACCATTTTGTGTTTTTGATGTATAGCCAAACCTTCTTTTGTCCCGTTTTCAATCTTAGAGTCTATCAATGTATGTTTCGTATTAAAAAGAAACAAGTCCTTTGTATGACTAAAAGTTTTTTATTAATAAATCTCTACTTCTAGTAGTGATGATTGCGGGATGAACACTGAATACATTTTATTCTTTATTCAGATCTAACATTAACTAATATTTGTAACAGTTAATATTGTTAACTGTTACAATCAGTAGGCAAACTAATTCTAAGTATTTTATAGTTAATTCTACATCCCCCTTTACAATTAAAATTAAATTTAAATTTAAATTTCAAGTCTTAATTCTAAATTTCAATAAATTTTAAATTTAATCATAATTCTAAATTTTAGTAAATTTGAAATTATACTGTTAAATCTAAATTTCAATTTCCTTTAACCTTAATTACATATATAAATGCATAATAGAATTTAAGCTGTATTTGTTGTCCTTAAGTGATAACTATTTCTTCTAATTTCAGAATTGTTATTATTTTTGACAATACAGGATCTTGGACTTTCATGCTTTTTCCAAAATTACCCCTGGCATCCATCCATTTTTCTCTTTTATCAAAATCTTTTCACCAACAACAAAGTCTTTTCTTTGATGTGTTTGTTTATCATAGTATTTTTAGTATTTATTAACTTTTTTCACCATTTGACTATTAACGAACGCATTAAGTTCTGGCTTTAATAAATCAGAATCAAATATGGGTAGTTTCGTTCTTGTTCTACGATTTAAAAGTAGCTGAAATGGTGAATATTCAAGGTCTTTTACGGGCGTGTTTCGATATTCCATTAATGCAACATATATATCATCCTCCGTTTTTAATTTTTACTTTCGCGATAAACGAATGTTTATAGGAAAGTACTATAATCGTGCGAAAACCTAACTTTTGATCTAGAAGGGCTAGGAAGATGAAAATAAGTGCAAAATCCGTTTCGTCAAAAATAATTAGCCCCATGTCCGTCCGTCCGTCCGCTTTTTTAAATCGTTAATAAAATCTGAATGGATGGTCCGATTTCCATGAAACTTTCACCATTTTGGTGTTGCATCAAATGCCAGATGGTGTTAGATTTTGGACGAAATTAATATATGGCAACACTATTTGGTAACGCTTTTTCTGTCTAAAAACGACAAAATTTTGTCCGCACGTTTCAGACTAAACTGTAGGGCCAATTTCGATAAAATATACACTGTTCATGTATTTGATCCTAACTTAGATCTGATTAGTTTTTGGGCCATATTCGACTATGGCAACACTGTCTAAAAATACAATTTGTCCAAATATAGTCTATTTTTTCACTTGTTGTGAAACCGAAACTGCTCGTCGAATTTTGATGACATTTGCACAGTTTGTGTACTATATTCGAAATCAGAACATATTAACTTTTCAGCGGAATTTACATCTGGAAACACTAATGCGCAAAACTTTTTTAAAAAAATTTTGTGGCGGAAATATAGAAACTTCCCTAATTCGGTTAATAATAGTCCGATTTTAATGAAACTACGAATGTACGTTTGGGAAGGACCAGCCGAAAAAATAAAATATGTCCCGCTGCGGTGGGGGGTTGTGGGGGGCTAAAAAAGAAAAACTTCAATAATTCACTCAATAATAGGCAGATTTCCTTTAAACTTGGTGTGTGCATTCTGGATAAGGCAAGTGAGAAGACAGAATGTGCCTCCCCTCGGTGGGGGTTGCGGGAGAATGATATAAAGAAACCTTAATAATTCGGTCAATAGCCGGCGGATTTTAATGAAACTTGGAATGTACATTTATAATAGGAGACCTGAAATGAATATTTGCTGACATTATCGGGAAGTTCCATTGTGGTCCGGCCGATATATATACATATACTATGGTTTGCTTTGCTCATTTTTTCAAAATATTTTTATAAATTTGTACAGCCCTTTCCGCTAATCCATAAGATCGAGGAAAATGGGGACTACTGGTAATTATTTCAAAACCCCAATCTTTTGAAAATTCTTTACAATGGAAGCTACTAAATGGCATATTATCTGCAACTACTAAAACAGGAATACCAAAAGTTGCAAAGCATTTTTTCCAACATTTGATAACCTGTTGAGCCGTTTTATTTTTCAGTTTATCTATGTGAATTCAGTTGCTAAAATAATCTATAACCACTAAGTAACCGTCCCTACCAAACTCTGCTATGTCACAACCTATTTTTTGGAAAGGCAAAGAGGGAATAGGATGAGGAATTAAGGGTTCTTTTATATTACCAGCTCTGTATCTTTCACAGATTTGGCATTTACTAATCATATTCTCTATATAATCGTTTAATGTTGGCCACCGAAACAACTCTTTTGCTCTTTTTTGAGTTTTATTAATTCCAAAATGCGATTCATTTAGTTTGTCTAAAACTTCTTGCCTTAGAACAAAAGGTATTATTACCCTATTCTTAAAGTATGCTATTTCGTCTTCTAAAAATAGCTCATTTCTAATTTTAAAATAGAATTTTATTTCGTTGTCTACTTTCGATTTATGAGATAGCCACCCGTCATAATAATATTTTTTTAATAATTTTAGGACCTCATCTGACTTCGTAGCCTCTCTGAGCTCTTTCATGCTTTCATCAGCAATATTTACTGTATGCACAACTTCAAAAATTGAGCCTCTTCAACAACATTATAGTGGTCAAAGTGCCTGATGACCTATTTAGCATATCTTCTTCCTTGCGAGGAGAAGATATGAGATGGTGCAGCAAATGTGAGCAACTAAAAGGCTGCACGCCTTGCTGAGTCGCACAAACTAGCTCGCCGGAGGGGTGGGTCGCTGCTCACCACCATCTGTCATCGCGTTACACATAGTTATTTATCCGTGCATGATGAATGTAAACGTCGTTCAGACTTTACAGAGATAGCGCGAGTTATCAAGCAAGGAAATTCGTTTTTGCAAGAAAAAAACCGAATAAAGGGGGTGTTCGTTAATTTCCGGTCACCGAAACTGACCGAACCTAACTCGAAAGCCTTGCGAGGCATGTCGGGGCCGATTGGCAAAGGTGTTATTGCCAACCGCACTTTGGGGCATTTCCCTCCCGCATGGACCGACAGCAGAATGCCGGTCCGCGTATGTCCAATGCTCGCCCCTACAAATGAGCATGGACCCTTAACTAGAATAAATTATGCCCTCATTCGCACCACCTCATCCTCATCTCTCTCTATCTCTCTCCCACGGTTTGCACTATCTGATCTCAGCCATTATTCCAAATAGAAAACACTCCACAATTTCTTGTGTCGAAATGACAAATGCATATAAATTTTATTATGTAGCATATATACAACAATATTCTTTTAAAACTCTCGTATACATAAAAACGGGAAAGAGAAAAATTGTGTTAACAAAAAAAAGAACTTTCTTTGCCATGAAAGTTGTTTTGTTTCCTCTTTTTTTTTCAATTACGATGAATTATTTAATTGTTAAAGAGAAAATTTGTATGCATATATATATAACATTATATTATAATATCAAGATAATCAAAAAAGAACTTACGTGGTTTCTTCAAAGGCCTTTGATGAACCTCCTGTCCTAAAAATGAAAATTTATAACCGAAATACTTATCATCAACCAAAACCAATCTGGAAAACGAATTTTCTTTCTTTTTTTTTCTTCTTATAAATGAATTGAATACGATAAAATTAGTTTCTTTTTTTTTGTAAAATTCCGACAAGATTGAAATACATTTTTTTTCCCTGTTTTCTCAAAATTTAAAGCCTTTTGGCCATTTATTTATTTTTTTTTTTTTTTTTTTTTTAAATAAATCTATAATTAAAGATTTTTGTTCCTTTTAGTAAATAAAAAATATAGAAAACTGTTATATATATCTGTTCTCCGAGGAAAGATTATGTTGAAGTTGTCGTCGATAATGAGAAAGATGAAGTTATAGCTGATGTTTGTGATATTCTTTGTTGGATGATTGTTTGTCATTGTTGTTGTTGCGGCTGCGGGTGTTACTACTTTGCGCCTCCTGATTTTGTTGATGCAGACTATAAGATGATCTTTATGCTTGTATTAGTGACGTTGGAAAAACACCGTCGGCCATAGGCAAACAGCATGGTAAATCTTTATTAATATAATGCGGCTGTGGATCCACCATATCCATAACTCAACGAATGTGAATATATTTTGAAGTGATCGAAATTTGTTGATGTGAAACACCTCAAAACTGTTGTCACCACTTTTGTGCCAATACTGTGGTTTTTACCTCCAAACATTTTTTTTTCATATGCACTTTTAATTCCCATTTTATTTTTAGATATTTCAAAACTTCATTCGGCTATTTTTTTTTTTTTTATATATTTTCAAAACTTAATTTTTCGTTTAAAATTTAATTGCCTAGACTTTTCCCACTTTTCAAATTTCCATTTTACTTTTATATATTTTCAAAACTCAATTTTTTTTTTTTTTTTTTGTTTAAAATTTAACTTTCTGGACCTTTCCCACTTTTTAAAATTTCCATTTTTCTTTTATACATTTTCAAAAACTTAATTTTCTGAACACCACCCTACGGCATTCCACCCTCTCCTCTCTAGACTCCAAACAAGACTCTATCGACAAAATTTTTCTGATTCTATTCTCTCCCCTTCGCAAAGACTTTTCTCCAGTTTAAAATCAAAACCGGTATTTCTTGTTTTATCTTTTTATCCTGCCAATCAGAATAGTACACGGTCGACTTTTTCCCATTCTTCTTAGTATCTCTTCTTTCGTTTCTCAGCGGGGACTCTTTTCCAACTTATTTCCACCACGGATATGAGGTGAATCGAATTTTCTAGAAGGAATTTTTAGAAACATGCGGTTTTTCGCAAAAGTTGACCACGCAGATGTTTTCAACCGTGTTACCGTGTAGGTTTGAAAATATAAGCGTGTAGTGTTAGGGCACATGTTACAACATTTTGAACGAGTTGGTCTTAAAAATGGGGTCACTGGTTTTCACTCTAATGTGAACAAATATATTTCTTCAGAAAAATTAATTTTCTTAAAAAAATTTTGACTCAAACTTTTTTTTTCGAAATTTTCGAATCACCCTGTTTCACTTTACCTTTTCTCACCTGTTTGCTTTTTTTGTCAAAAATTTTCTGAAGCGGGATTTGTACCAACAGTTCCTGAACGAAAAGTTTGGTGTAAGTTCAAATTTCGGATGTTCGTTAGTTTGTTTTTTGGTTTCGGAATCGGGCGTTCTTTTCGCGATTGCAGGTCCAATGTCGTTCGTAGTTTACGGTTGCAAGTTAGAATGCTAGAATGCTGGTACTTTGTTGTGATTTGTTTGTTATTAAAGTGTGGAGTTCTGAATCCTTTTGTTACGCTGCGATGAATGATTTGATGTCTAAGTTGTGTGTATCGACTGTTGAAATGTTATCTAAACGGGAAAGTGTGTCTGCCACAACATTATTTTTTCCTTTTAGATTGCGGATATCTGTACAAAATTGTGCGATATATTCCATTTGCCGCGTCTGACGTTTTTGAGACTAACGCCGTTGTTAAAGGTTTATGGTCTGTGAAAATTATGCATTCTCGACCTTCAATGAAATGTCTGAAGTGTTTTATTGCCGCATAAAATGCGAGAAGTTCCCAGTCGAAAGCTGAATAGCGAAATTCATTATTTGAAAGTTTTTTTGAGTAATGAGCTAAAGTTTCCCAAGAGTCGTGTGCATGTTGCTCCAGAGTAGCTCCTAAAGCTGGCATCGAAGCATCTACACTAATTGTAAGGAAACCTTCATTGGTTGGATGTGCCAAAAGTTTTGCATTTGCTAATTTGTTTTTAATAGAACCAAAATTTTGTTTGTATTCATCTGTCCACTTAGGAATTGCCTTCGTTTTCGATGAATTCAATTGAGCAACAAGAGTATGGAAAGAAGTTAAGTCCACAGCTAAGTTATGAATAAATCGATGATAGTAAGTTATCATGCCGATAAAGCGTTGAAGTTGTTTGAGAGTTTTTGGTTGCGGAAAATCTCTAATAATTTGAACACGATCTTCAGACGGTAAAATCCCTTTAGCGGGAATTGTTTAAAAAATTTAGCTGTGTGACTCCAAATCGGCATTTGGAAATTTTAATATTAATTCCAAAATCGTTTAGGCGAGAGAATAATTTGTCAAGATGCTCTAAATCCTTGGTTTCATTTGCTGCGTATTAGTATATCATCAAGGTATACATAAAAAAATCGAGGCCATCAACTTCAGTATTTATGAACCGCTGAAAAGTTTGTGCTGCATTCCTTAAACGGAAAGGGTTTCTTGGGAATTCGAAAAGACCGAAAGGTGTGGCTGTTTTGAAAATATCTTCTTCTGCTACAGGAATTCGATGATAGGCTCGTATCAAATCAATTTTTGAAAAGATAGTACATTTCTGAAGATTGAAATTTAAATTTTGTATTAATGGAAATGGATATCTATCTGGAATAGTTATGGCGTTAATCTGCCTGTAGCCCCACATGGTCGCCAGTTGCTGCTATCTTTTTTGGGTACCATATGCAGTGGACAAGCCACGGAAGAGGAAGATGGGCGACAGATACCCAATTTAGTCATTTGTTCAAATTCGCATTTTGCGGTTTTAAATTTTGTTGGATCTAGTTTTCGGGGTCTGGAAAAAGGAAAGTGTCCCTGATGTTGGACAGTGTGTTTTAGTAGCGAAGAATAATTTGGTTCGGATGTAAGTGCTGGGTACTTCGCTGGTAAACTGCTATAAATGTTCGAAGTTAGAAAAATTTTAGGTGATATAATTTCATCGTGATGAGAAAGAGCACTGATGAATATAGTTGTGTTATTGTCGACTAAACGTTTATTTTTGAGATCAACTGATAACCCAAATTTTGTAAGAAAATCTGAACTGAGAATAGATCTATTAACATTCGCAATAATAAAAATAAATGGAAAATCTCGTCGTAATCCTAGGTCCAATTTTTTTTCATTCCTTGTCCACATTAATTCCAATCTAGAGTTGTATGGTTTATATATGCAAATATATATATATGTGTTGCGTCTTATTTTATGCACAAGGACAATTTTTGATTTCTTGATCTCTTTGTAAAATGGTTCAAACACAGGAAATAAAATATGTTTCACTTTCTGTTAAATTATTGTAATTTTTTATAATCAAAATATTTTTTATTTTTGAAACTGACTTTTTTTGTATTGAATTAATTCACTTGAATAAAATTACGGATTATATAATTATTGAGCGTAGGAATTAATAATATGCGAATTGTTACTAACTTCATATCTATCAAACCCGCAATTTTTCTGACAGTGACAGCTATTGTATCTTAAAGAGCGTAAAAAAAACTATTAAATTCCATCAGTCAAAGTGAGCACTAGTTTGTACACACACGTTTTCCATTACCTTAAAAATGTCAAAATACGTTCCGACAAAAAAACATTTGCGGGAAGCATTGCTTTTGTACTTTAATCAAAAGAAAAGTGCTGCAGAAAGTTTCCGGTTGCTGCAAGAAATTTATCCTGAATATGTTCCAACAGAAAAAACGTGTCGGTAGTGGTTTACGCGGTTTAAAAATGGTGATTTTGACATCGAAGACAAAGAGCGTGCTGGCCAGCCGAAAAAGTTTGAAGATGAAGAATTGGAGGCACGACTCGATGAAGACCCAAGTCAAACGCAAGAAGAGCTTGCAAAATCTTTGGGAGTTGATCAAACAACTATTTCCAAGCATCTGAAGGCAATGGGAATGATTCAAAAGAAAGGAAATTGGGTGCCATACGGATTGAAGCCAAGGGATGTGGAAGGACGATTTTTCTCGTGCGAACAACTGCCCCAACGGCATAAAAGAAAGAGTTTTCTGCATCGTATCGTGACTGGTAATGAAAAATGGATCCACTGCATTAACCCTAAACGTAAAAAATCATACGGTTACCCCGAACATTCCTCAACATCAACGGCGAAGCCAAATATCCATGGATCATAGCTCATGCTCTGTATATGGTGAGATCAGCTGGGTGTGGTCTACTATGAGTTGCTAAGTCCTGGTGAAACGATTACTGGTGATCGGTACCAACTACAATTGATGGGTTTCAGCCGAGCATTGAAGGAAAAACGGCCGTAATACTACGATAGACAAGACAAAGTGATATTGCAGCACGACAATGCTCGTCCACTTGTTGCAAAACTGGTCAAAACCTACTTCGCAACGCTTAAATGAGAAGTCCTGCCGCACCTGTCATATCCTCCAGACATTGCTCCTTCTGATTATTACCTCTTCCGATCCATGACTCATGGCCTGTCCGAGCAGAAGTTCACTTCGAATGACCAATGCAAAAAATGGGTCGATTCGAGGATAGCCTCAAAAGACGAGCCGTTTTTCCGAGCTAGTATCCGAAAATTGCCAGAAAGATGAGAAAAAGTAGTGGCTAGCGATGGACAATATTTGGAATAATCAATTTGTCACTATTTCTGAATAATAAATGCTTACTTTGAACAAAAAACGCACATTTTTAATTCATATGCGCAATATAATTATGTAATTATTTTTTATTGTAACAATTTTCTTTTCGAGAAATTTTCACTAACTTTGAATGATTTAAATTCTTTATTTTTTTATTGTTAGAAAAAACCAAAAATTCTTTTTGGTGTGAATCTTAGCCTTTTTATAATAAATTTTTATTTTTAAAAACTTTTTATGATGTAAAAATCACGTCGGGGTCACCAATTATGTGGAGCAATTAATTAAGAATGCCCTCCACATAAAAAGAAATTATTAATTTTGTTTAAGGACCTCTCGTTTTAATGTATATTTTTTAACTGAACATAAAATCTTACATTTTACATTCATGAAAAAATAATAATTTCTTAAGTCTACTTAAATCTAATAAATTTGTTTTATTTTAATAATACGGTAAAAACTAAAATTAAAACTAAGTATAAATTTAACGGGTGGTTCACCACACTAGTCAGGTCATAGTTTTGACAAAGCAGCAACTATCTGCATGTTCGTTTGTGTTTACGATCGGACTACCTCTTAAGTATTCTTGAGGATTTTTTTTTATACTTTCTCGCACATTGGACCGGAAAATGTTTGTGATGTTGTGGTGTAGACTGTCGCGCATTTAATCGCATATTGTCGAATGTGATAGTACATCATACTTTTTTGTGTTTGGTACGCGTGGTGTATACTTCGACATCCAGTATAACGTTTGGAATCGAATCATGTACAAAGCCCAATTTGGCACTGTACAGTGTTAGATTCTTTCTATTGAATAACATCAAATTTTCATTCCGAGAGTGTATGTCGGGTATGTGTTTTCTTCGTGCCGTCCGCTTGTTCATTCTTTTTCTCTCTCTCTCATAAGTTAGATATAATTAATTCTAGGAATGATTGTAGGAGTAAGGATTTATTTTGTATAAACAAAATTTATAGTATTTATTTAGTAATTTTCGTTTGAGAAAAAAAAATAAATAATTATTTTTTTTGGCAGAATATAGTAGGAGTAAGGAACTTCTTTTGTATGCATAAGCGTAAAGAAGAAATATAGCATAAAATAGTATATAATATAGTGTAGAGTATAGCAACTAGTTTGGGAAATTCAGTTTGGGAAATTTATTTTGGGAAATTTTCTTTTTGATTTTGGAATTTTTGTTCTTCTTCTCAATTTTCAATTAATTTTTGGTTAGATTTAGTTTAGTTTATTTTAATTTTAGTGTTTTTGATTTTAGTTTAGTTATTTTTGATTTGAGTTCAGTTTTGATTTAGTTTTAGCTTCTTTAGTTTGGTTATAATTTTTTTTAAATCATTTTATTTGATATTTAGAAAAATATATTTTGAATATCTTTTTATATTAACTTAATTATTTTCATTTTCATATTTTGGCGAGTGATTTTTCTTCATTATTATATTTTTTTATTATCACTATTTATTTTATTTTTAAAATTGATGTTTTATTATATATATATAAATATTATTTTTTTGAACACTTAAGGCGTGTTCACACCTGCTTTTGGTTTTGATTTTGACAAATAAACTTTCCTTAAATGAAAACCAAATGGTTGTTATGATCCTCGCATCGAAAAATGCAATTTTTCGTTCAGTGGAGAGATCATCAGTATGCCCGTAGAAGACTTCATATTTCGAATAGAAATATTGCAATCGAAATGTGATATAGGTTGGAATGCCATTTGCATCCAAATATTTAACCTGTTCACTGGTAAAGCAGGGCAGAGATACTGGCATCTCCTTAAGCGAGAACCAACTATTGATTGGAACGGAATAAAGTCAGCTCTTCTACAACATTAGGGCAGTCTCGACACTGATCATGACACCACTGAATGTTTTAATGATTTCTATGATTCGATCATATCCATGAACCATCGTTTAAAGGTTTCAATGACGGAAACTGAATTGATGCAAATTATGCGCAGCAACCTTAAAGATAGTGTAGCAAATCTGATCTTCACAAAGACGACCCCACTTTAGGTTGTCTTCAACAAGTTTGCCGCAATGTAGACCGTCATATCTCCGTTAGGGAACCACCAAAATCTGAATGTCAAAATCAATCGAGCTTCAATAATGCGTCCTCTCAAATGCCTGAGGCTACAGTTATACCATCTGATGAAGAATTTCAAGCTACTGGTTTTCGTTTGCCTAGTAACGCTAATTTGGAACCTAACAAGTCTTTCAATATCATTATTTCGCATCAACAGTCAGTTAAAACCGCGTTTCTATTCTTAAATATTAATCATAATTACCAACGCGATGTGACAAAAAATGAATATAATGCCAATGTGGTCAAGGGTTATGTGCTGGAACTATGACAATGTTAGTCATGAATTCTTTGAATGTGTAACACCACAAAGGTCCTTATTTTATTATCAATGTGGTATGAAGAATGTTTCGTTACCAGTGTATCCTAAATGCCATCCGGAAAACATTCAACAGCAAGGTGTTAGCAATGACACTATTGGACCAACCAGAACGGAACCAGCACTAAACTTTGAACGATCATCTACACCAACATATTCGCCAGATGACAAAATCTTAAAACCTGAAACATCAATTAATATCTTGTCCGATAAAAACAAACTGGAATAGACAGATAGAAATTTACATCGACGTCAAATTGAACAAGACAGTTAAGAAAAGAGCTATTGGTACAATCTACACTAAAACAACTTCACGTTATACATTAAATTAAAAAATTTAGAAAACGGAAACTATTAATTAAAACAGTGCAATCTGCATTCGTAAAATTAAAACATTACGTAAGACCTTATGCGACGGTAGAAATCGACGGCGAATCCCATTTCGACCTATTAGATAGTGGAGCAAACGTATCTTGCTTAGACGCTGGCGCATTAGATTTTCTACAGTGTCATAAAATTTTGATTACTGCTCGTCCCACCTCAGTCAAAACGGCTGACGGTAAATCACAATCGTTACATGGTCAAGTTGCGATTCCAATTACCTTTAATAATATAACGAAAACTATTTCTCTATACGTTGTGCCGGGACTTATTCAAATTCTATACCTTGGTGTAGATTTATGGAAAGAGTTCGAAATAGCTGCGTCTTTGTTCACACGAGTGAAACTTTAGATTGTTTGTCAATTGACGATCCCAACACACACGCGCTAAATTCGGAATAACGCGCGCGTCTTGAAAGCATCTTATTTTGATTTCCTTCTTTTAACCAAGTTGGTTTAGGAACAACACATTTAGAACAACATATTATTGAGGTAGAAAACGCGGAGCCTGTAAAGCCATGCCACTATCCTGTTTCCCCTGCGTTACAAGCCCTCATGTATGCTGAGCTGGACCGCATTTTGGAATTGGGTGTCATTGAAGAAGTGTCAGCGTGGGGAACTCTCCTGTAGTCTTGGTACGCAAACCTGGAAAGATTCGCCTGTGCCTCGACTCCAGGAAAGTGAACATCCTAACGAAAAAAGGCGCTTACCCACTTCCACATATAGAAGGTCTTCTCAGCAGGCTTGAGAAAACGTGTTTCATATCAAGTATTGAATTGAAAGACGCGTTTTGCCAAATACCGTCGGAAAAGCAGAGTAGGGAAAAACTGGTTTCACAGTGCCTGGTAGACCGTTAGACCAGCTTAAAGTGATGCCATTCGGGCTCTGTAGTGCTCCTCAAAGAATCTTTCGACTGACGGACAAAGTAATTCCAGTCGAGTTAAGAGAAAACTGTTTCGTCTATTTATTTTAGTTTCTGAGGATTCTGAGTTGTTTTGCTGCAAATGACGACGAAGACAATGAGAAACCCATCGCGTATATTTCTCAAAACCTGAACTAAGCAAACGCAACTACAGGGTGACGGAATTGGAATGTTTCGCCGCAGTGTTGAGCGTTAGAAAGTTCAGAGCCTACGTCGAAGGTTTGCCGTTTAAGATAATCACCGACCATGCGAGTTTAAAATGGCTCATGAGTCAGCGCGACTTGAGCGGACGTTAGACTCGATGGAGCTTAAAGCTTCAAGCCTTTGATTTCGGTATCGAACACAGAGAAGGTTCAGAAAATGCGGTGCCAGACCCGCTTTCACGTGTTTACGTGGACGCAATTTTGGAAATAGTTTCGGTACCTAGCATAAACTTGAATTCTGAAGCCATCAAATCAAAGGAATATCTCGATCTGATCGATACAGTGCAAATAAACACGGAAAGGTTGCCTGACACGCAGGTGTCAATCGGGTTTCCAAAAAATGAGGCTCTACGTATGAAATGTCTTTCGGCTTTGGGTTCGCAAAATTTTACGCCAATTAGTAGAGAGTAGATTATAATTTAATACATTAATTTTGCATGTTTTAAACAAACCTGATTTTTGAAACAAATAACGCAAACATTTTTCCAATTTGAATGTTCCACAATACATGAGCATACAGCCCATTTAGAGTATTGCACCTCCGAATTCATATTTTCAATGCCGCCACTGCTTGACAACAAATAAGCAATATAAATGCAAGCAAGCGAAGGCATAAAGTCTTTTTTACAATATCTGTGTATGAAGCACCAATTTTAGCTCGTACTCTCAATTTCGAAGGCGAAAAAATTTTCTGAAATTTTCTTTCACACGTAAGTTTGATATATTTAGTAACGCAAAAATTTTTTTGCAATTCAGATGTTCCAGAATACATGAGCATTCAACCCATTTACAGTGTTGTCCCTCCGAATTCATATTTTTAACGCCGCCACTGCAAGAAGATTTCAAAATAGCTTCAATTTCTCCTGGAAAGTTAAAATATTTAGTATAGCGTGTCTCGTTATTATTCTGTACAGGGGTGACATCACATGATGCTCGATGCTTTATTGATTTATGCTCGTGTGAGTAATCACGACATACTATAGTGCATACATGGATATTCTCAATGGAATAAAATCTTTTTTTACCTGTCACAGATGTGACATAGGTATATAAAAAGTATATAAAAACCTGCTCATATTCACATCGAATATTGTGTAAAAATTTCAGAGCAATCGGTGAAGAATTTTTGGAAATTAGCAGTTAGGAACAAACGCCCAGAAACCAGTTTATTTAGATCACTGCTGTACCCGGCCACGCGTTGCTGTGCCTCAGTCTGGTTAAATGGAAAAGAAAGAAAAGAAAAAGTGCACGTTCCTCGTATATTAAATTTCACAATGCTTGTGGCTATACAACATTTTTTGTTGTTGCATTTTCTGTGCAGATATAGAGATTTTCTGGTTTGCCGATTCTGGAACACGCAACATATAATTGTCCATGTCAGAAGCAATCCGTGTCTAGATCTAAACCGCACAATTTTAAAGATTGGCCCTGAGCCTTGCTGATGGTGATTGCAAACGCCAAACGAATCGGGAATTGCAATCTCTTAAATTGAAATGGCATATCCGTTGGAATCATAGGAATGCGAGGAATGAGGACATCTTCACCTTTAAAAGGTCCTGTCAAGATTGTTATTTCTACGATGTTGCTCATTAATTTTTTTACTGCAAGCCGCGTGCCGTTGCAAACGCTATTGCCGTGCTTGCCATAGTCCATCCTCAATTCTGGCTGCACGTCGATCTGCTGCTTCCACGGCACATATTTGAGCCAATCTTTGTCTGTTTCGGTCGTTTGCTGATGCCTGTTCTTCTTCAATTTGATTTACAATTACTCGTCGAACTGCTTCCGCTCCGCGAGTATGACGACTTAAGTTTGATCTTCTGGGACGCATTATTTAAATGAACTAAAGCAGATCGATAGCACTGTTCCAGTGATACTATGAAAAACGAACAACGCTATCAAAGGCAAGGAAAGGAAATGAAGTGTTAGGGCCACTGAGTCATGATTTTTCAGGTAACAAGAGCTTACCAGAGTTGTCGCTGTGAAAGAAAACTCTTTGAGCGCCAAATTTCCAACGATGATAATGAAAGGAATTTTCAAATCAAAAATGCCAACAAAATTTAAGAAAAAGCGTTAAACGAACAAAAAATTTCTTTTTCCGACGATGCTACTAAAAAATGAAGAGAAAACCCAATTTCCCAACGATGCTACGAAAAACGAAGAAAAAATAGTATTTCCCAATGATGCTTGGAAAAAGGCAGAAAAAATATTATTTTCCAACGATGCTACGAAAAAACGAAGAGAAAACGTAATTTCCCAACGATGCTAAGAAAAACGAAGAAAATATGTTATTTTGCAACGATGCTATGAAGAACCAAGAAAAATCGTTGTTTTTGAAAGGCAAAGAAAGGAAATGAAGTATTAGGGCCACTGAGTCTTATGATTTCCGAAGTCATGAGAGCTTACCAGCGTTGTCGCTGTCAAAAAAATTCTTTATGCGCCAAGTTTCCAACGATAATAATGAAAGGAATTTTCAAATCAACAATCCCAACCAAATTTAAGAAAAAACGTTAACCGAATAAAAAATTTCTTTTTCCGACGATGCTACGAAAAAACGAACAGAAAACGCAATTTCCCAACGATGCTACGAAAAACGAGGAAAAAATGGTATTTTCCAACGATGCTATGAAAAACCAAGAAAAGTAGCTGTTTTTGAAAGGCAAAAAAAGGAAATGAAGGGTTAGGGCAACTGAGTCTCAGGATCTCTCAGGTCATAAGAGCTTACCAGCGTTGTCGCTGTCAAAGGAAATTGTTTGAGCGCCAAGTTTCCAACGATGATAATGAAAGGAATTTTCAAATCAACAATGCCAACAAAATTTAAGAAAAAGCGTTAAACGAACAAAAAATTTCTTTTTCCAACAATGGTAATGAAATGAAAACACAAAATCACGTTCACAAAAATCATTTTTTTTTTATTTCCACTGAAAAAACAAAAACTTTGTCACAAATATTAAGTTTTTTTTTTTATTTGCACTGAAAAAAAGGCCTGGAAGAAAAACAGCTATTTACTCGCTGAAGTCACAATATGAACTGAATTGATTCGATATTATTTTGTGTGCGGATGACATCATTAATACTGATATGCATGAATAATCATTATCTGGTGTATATATGATGTATATATTGGTATATGTTGATAAATCTCACTAGAAATTCATGGCTTTAACCTGCTTGTGGCTATGTGTTAGTGTTGATTTTTTAACGTCTTTTTACTAATTACAGGGGTAACATAGGTAAATAAAAAGTATGTAAGAACCTGCTCATGTACCTAAGGAAGGTTCTATACAAATTTCAAGTCAATTGGTCAAGAATTTTCGGTGATTATCGATTTTGCACAAACGTACAGAAACGATTTTATTTATATAGATAGAAAAATAGAATAATAGAAAATAATGAAAAAAAAGAAACCTACCCGACTCGGATTTGAACTCGGGTAATAAGAAGAATCTTATTTAATAACCGAGACGCATTAGCGCGATGCTAAGATTTAATATTCTAAAACGCTTGAAGATTTCCATTTGTATTCCATTTTTCTCTTAGGCTATGTAAATTCAGTTTAACAATGGTATATTGTCGATGGAAATGCATGAATTACATGATGCTTGGGTCATTGTGTTAGTGTTTCATTTTAAAAAACCTTTTTTTTACGTGTCAGGTTTGACATAGGTATATAAAAAGTATATATAAGCCTCGGTCATAGGATGTTGTGTACAAATTTCAAACCAATCGATAGTCTTCTAAGATTAGCGATTTTGTACAAACGTATTGATACGATTTTATTTATATAGATATAGTAGATAGGCGGTTTAGTGAGCGAAGCGAGCAGGGGAGGAATCCCCGGCCAAATTGAGGAACTCCCTCAGGCTTGCAGCAGACTCCAAAAAGCCCTCTCCAAAGATCCGAGATCTAGATTAACGGTGCTGCGCCAGTCGGATGGGGAATTTACCTCAAGTAATGAGGACACCCTGTAGCTGCTACTCCATACCCATTTCCCCGAATCTCGTGAATCACCAGCATGCTCGCCTCTACAAGCCGAAAGTTCTCGTTGCCAAAGAACCGACTGGGGAACGGCTTCAGAGATTGTTACATACGAGAGAACTAACTGGGCAATCAAAACCTTGGCCCTGTATAAATCAGCAGGGCCTGATGGCATTTTCCCAGCACTTCTTCAGAAAGGAGCTGATGTGCTAATCAAACCACTCTGTCAAATCTACCGCACGAGCCTCGCCTATGGCTATATTCCTTCGCCATGGAGGAAGGCACGTGTGAACTTCATAACTAAGCCGGGTCGTACTGACTACACCGAGGCCAAGAGTTTCCGTCCCATCAGCCTCACGTCATTCTTGCTTAAGACACCGGAGAGACTGGTGAATAGATACCTGAGGGAGAGGATACCAAGTGTCCTCCCTCTCCACCCGAACCAACACGCGTATTAAGAGGGCATATCAACGGATTCTGTACTCCATCAACTGGTGTTCAGAATTGAAAAAACTCTACATACTAAATCATACGATCTTGGTACATTTCTTGACATACAAGTAATAGGGGCATTTGACAATGTCACTTTCGATGCCATGAGCGAAGCAGCCGAGGTGCACGGCGCGGGTCTGACTGTCACGAGATGGATAAGAACCATGCTAGAGTTTTTAAGCCGTATTCAAAGACTTACTCTTTTAAGTATTACGGGTGCAATCAGAACCACGCCAACTGCAGCCATGGAGGCCCTCTTGGGAACTCCACCGCTGCACTTGGCGGTTCAAAGTACAGCAATGACAACGTCCTATAGACTGCGAAGTGCTAGACTCTGGGTTGATCGATTAGATATCAAGGGCCATAACGGGATCCTAACTAATCTGATCAAATCATGCCCCACACTCTCGATGCCATCGGATGTCATGTCAAGATCTATCGCTTTGGGCACTCATTGTTCAGTCTTTCAGGCTGAAATTTTTGCCAATATGACATGCGCTAATGAGCACCTAAACAGGTGCTACAAAAATCTGCATATCAATAACTTCTCGGTCAGCCAAGCTGCGCTACAATCTCTGAGTGCAGTCAAGATAACATCTTGCATCGTCCAAGAATTCTTCAACACCCTTAATCAACTAGCTGAGTGCAAGAGAGTTGTACTCAACTGGATACCGGGACACCTCGGGCTCGCAGGCAATACAATGGCGGATGTACAGGCCAAGATGGGCACCACTAGGAAACCTGTCGGGCCGGAACCCATCGTTAATATTCCTAAGAGCACAGCCAAATTCTCCATTAGAGAATGGATCACCGTACAACACAAAATTCAGTGGCGAAACGAGTCTGTACGACAATCCAAAATATTTATAGCTGAACCTGGCCTTGTCAGGGACTCGTTACTGAAGTTGGACCGTAATAAAACCAGAGTGCTAGTGGGTGCCCTCACAGGATACTGCTTCCGCAAGCATCTACATGCCATAGGTATCCTATCTGATCCCACCTGTAGTAAGTGCAGAACCGTTGAGGAAACATCACTACACATTATTTGTTTATGTGATGCCTTAACGGGCCTGCGAAAGAAGATCTTCGGAAAACCATTCCTGAAGGAGAAATCCTTAATCGATTACCTGAAGAAGACAGAACTGTTTTCAGAGTTTGGGCAACCTGCCACCCTGTAAACAGGATACAGGTAATTAGTCTTTCTCCCATAGGTTTTCTTGGAAAACTTGTGCGATCCCGGGGCATATGTCCAGATTTTCCCGAGGGTACAATGGGCCGCAAGGCCTATGTACGGGGTGCCTTGCGGCACCCACCTCCTTAAAAAAGAAAAAGGGGCGGAACTCCTAGTAAATAAAAATAAAAATCCCGTGCAGAAAAACTGTTTTGACACATTTTATATACCATGCAATGAATTAAATTTTACTATATAGCATGCGATAATACGATGGCTAATATGCGATACATTTTTTATATAGCATGCCTGTAAATTGTACAAAACCATCAAACTCTATCACAACTTGTAATAATCACACATTACTCCCTAATAAAAGTCGGTAACCTACAAACCTGAGTTTCATAGGAAATTGTAAGAATTGGTATATTTAATCAGAAAGTTTTGTCACTTTTTTATCGTTTTCGGATTTAATTTGAAAATTTGTGGAGCAATTTCGTTGAAATTATTTATGGTATATAATATTGAAGCAACCCGTGCTACAAGGACTGAGAGTGCTTTATTTAGAAGATTACCAGCTGTAAAATAAATAATATTGTCTTGTTTAACATGTATTGAATTTATATTCTTTGTTAATACAATTTTTTTATTATTCCTTAATGTAGGTATTAAAAATATTTTATTTAGTTTTTCCTTTTAAATTTGTTGGATCACATATTTGCTTTAGATTTTCTTTTTTTAAATTTGTTGGAACACTTATTTGCTTAAACACTTCTGATCGACTCACTCCAAATCAATTTTTAATTTTATTGTTTTAACTTAATTAATTATAAGAATTGCCGAATTCGCATCTTCACGACAAAATCGAATATTTTATATTTTTTGTTTTCGAGGTAATAGGGTAATGCACTTAAAATTATGCTAACGCGTCATATTTTGCATTACCTTTTGAAATTAATATCCTTTTTTTCTATCGCGAGTAGTTTAAAAGGAAATTAAGTTTCCGGTGTGGTTTTTTATGTGAATCGTATGATTTATTGTTTTAAAAATTAAATGGAATTAAATTTCGATTTTTCTTTGAAACTTCGATTTTTCCTTAATTTTTACAGACGGTACATAAAGAATGGTAATGAGTTCGGCTCATTAAACTATATTGATTTCATATCGATTATGTGTTAAATTTTAGTATAATTGTTCCGAGGAGAATGAAGAAAAATAGGTTTTGGAATAAATAAGTTTGTTTATAAAGTTTTTTGGATGTATTTTAAAAACTAATACACCGATTTCAATAAAATGTGCAAAAGATATTTATGCTATTAGGGATTAGGCCCCAAGCTACCTATGAATTGGAGCAAATTTGATAACGAGTTAATTCACTGAACTCTTGATTCGTTAACTATGAGTCCCATTTCTACCATGGGGCATCAAAAAATCTGCTTTACTCCAATTTTCAGCTTCCTATAAAATTTTGCCATTTTTGAAATAAAATAGTTCAAACAATTTTATATCTCCAGTAAAAAAACTTAAACCACATGTAACCGATGTACAATATGAGCAGCAGCCATACAAAGGGGTTATTTTGTGTGTCCTTAGTAGTGACTTAACATTTGGCAAGACCCAATTTAAGAATGGAAAATATAGATGTGTCATTGTTAGTCTTCATTATACCACAGAGAAAAGAAGAACATAGAGAATTCATTGTGTATAAAATTTTGGTCCTATTGCAGAGCTGCAAAGCGCGCCATCTTTTTAATAGTATTTCAAAAAAATGCTAGAAATTCATTATTTTTTTATCAGAGCCTTTTTAAAAAATACTTTTAATGAGGTTGCGTGTGCAGATGTGCCCAAATTAGAATGCAAATAGAGAACTCTGTTCAATGTATGCTTTTTGATTTTATCAAAAATGCTATTAAATAGGAGGCGTGCTTTGCAGCGCTGCCGTAGTGCCAAAAATGTATACACGAAAAATTGCGTACGATATAAACAAAAATCCTATAGGTTCTAAAATTACATTTGAATATTTACTATACACATTTGAATATTTGTACACGATAGTGGTAGAAAGTTTTACTTTATAGAAAATGGTAAAATTAAATTCCCAATTGCATAAAATTACACATTTTTTACAATCACGTAAAATTTAAATATTATATTGAAATTTTGATAAGAAAAATAAAAGTCATTCAATTTATTATTTACTTTTATTTTAACATTTCATATCTTTTCATATTTTTCATATATGTAATACATTCAATTTTTATTTAATCAATTTACGATTTTTGTTATAAGTGAAATTATTTTAAATCTGGCATTTCAATTTTTTTTTTCGTGTCACGAGAAGAACCAGTATGATGATCAAATAAATATCTTTGAACAAATTCCATCCTTTGGGATATTTCTTTGGAATATTCAACATTAAAAATAAAAAATAGAGCAAATATCTGGACTATGGCCTCCTTCAAATTCACTTGAATTAAATCCGCATATATTGTATATAAAATATTTGTGTATCCCAATATCTAAAAAAAGTTGTTTTTGAACTGAAATCTTCTTTAGCCGCGTTGGAAGTGATTTGAAACTCGACAAAATGCTGAAAAAGCGACACTTTTTTACCAAGATGAAATACCAGTCGATTAGAATTCATAACAACAAAAATTTAGCATAAAGAGAGATAAATGGAGATACTTGTAAATATGCCTACTTAGGCAAAATTTCAGAAAAAATTATTTTTACTGAAATTTCGCCTTGCTATTATTCTGATTTCCGAGCGCCGGATACATAGAATACACATATACAGTGTTTCCTATTATCTTCGTCTCCTCTTTGTGCGCTAAATTAATTTCTTTTTTTTCTATCGCGAGTAGTTTACAAGGAAATTAAGTTTCCGGTGTGGTTTTTTATGTGAATCGTATGATTTATTCTTTTAAAAATTTTTAATTCATATGCGCAATATAATTATGTAATTATTTTTTATTGTAAAAATTTTTTTTTCGAGAAATTTTCACTAACTTTGAATGATTTAAATTCTTTATTTTTTAATTGTTAGAAAAAACCAAAAATTCTTTTTGGTGTGAATCTTAGCCTTTTTATAATAAATTTTTATTTTTAAAAACTTTTCATGATGTAAAAATCACGTCGGGGTCACCAATTATGTGGAGCAATTAATTAAGAATGCCCTCCACATAAAAAGAAATTATTAATTTTGTTTAAGGACCTCTCGTTTTAATGTATATTTTTTAACTGAACATAAAATCTTACATTTTACATTCATGAAAAAATAATAATTTCTTAAGTCTACTTAAATTTGTTTTATTTTAATAATACGGTAAAAACTAAAATTAAAACTAAGTATAAATTTAACGGGTGGTTCACCACACTAGTCAGGTCATAGTTTTGACAAAGCAGCAACTATCTGCATGTTCGTTTGTGTTTACGATCGGACTACCTCTCAAGTATTCTTGAGGAGTTTTTTTATACTTTCTCGCACATTGGACCGGAAAATGTTTGAGATGTTGTGGTGTAGACTGTCGCGCATTTAATCGCATATTGTCGAATGTGATAGTACATCATACTTTTTTGTGTTTGGTACACGTGGTGTATACTTCGACATCCAGTATAACGTTTGGAATCGAATCATGTACAAAGCCCAATTTGGCACTGTAAAGTGTTAGATTCTTTCTATTGAATAACATCAAATTTTCATTCCGAGAGTGTATGTCGGGTTTGTGTTTTCTTCGTGTCGTCCGTTTGTTCATTCTTTTTCTTTCACTCTCATAAGTTAGATATAATTAATTCTAGGAATGATTGTAGGAGTAAGGATTTATTTTGTATAAACAAAATTTATAGTATTTATTTAGTAATTTTCGTTTGAGAAAAAAAAATAAATAATTATTTTTGTTGGCAGAATATAGTAGGAGTAAGGAACTTTTTTTGTATGCATAAGCGTAAAGAAGAAAGATAGCATAAAATAGTATATTATATAGTGTAGAGTATAGCAACTAGTTTGGGAAATTCAGTTTGGGAAATTTATTTTGGGAAATTTTCTTTTTGATTTTGGAATTTTTGTTCTTCTTCTCAATTTTCAATTAAGTTTTGGTTAGATTTAGTTTAGTTTATTTTAATTTTAGTGTTTTTGATTTTAGTTTAGTTATTTTTGATTTGAGTTCAGTTTTGATTTAGTTTTAGCTTCTTTAGTTTGGTTATAATTTTTTTTAAATCATTATACTTGATATTTAGAAAAATATATTTTGAATATCTTTTTATATTAATTAATATTAATTATTTTCATTTTCATATTTTGGTGAGTGATTTTTCTTTATTATTATATTTTTTTATTATCACTATTTATTTTATTTTTAAAATTGATGTTTTATTATATATATATAAATATTATTTTTTTGAACACTTAAGGCGTGTTCACACCTGCTTTTGGTTTTGATTTTGACAAATAAACTTTCCTTAAATGAAAACCAAATGGTTGTTATGATCCTCGCATCGAAAAATGCAATTTTTCGTTCAGTGGAGAGATCATCAGTATGGAACTCACGTAAAAAAAATATGAGGTAATTTAAACCAAACTTACATAATTTTTTCTGCTCTTCTGGCACTTACGAAAATTTCTTTCTAGCACACAATTAACACGAGAAAACAAAACACTTTTTTGTTCTTATATATATTTCTTTTATTTATAAAACACTCTAGTTCCGAGTTCAACTTTGATTTATTTGACAAAAAATGTAATTTCTTATTTTGGTAAATGTAACTTCGATTTAATAATTTTTTGCCTGATTTACAATTCACTTAGAAAATATAACTTTGATTCAATAATTTTTTGGCCTGATTTACAATTCACTTAGAAAATATAACTTTGATTTAATAATTTTTGGCCTGGTTTACAATTTACTTAGAAAATATAACTTTGATTTAATAATTTTTGGCCTGGTTTACAATTCACTTAGAAAATATAACTTTGATTAGGAAATATAACTTTTTATTTTAACAACTGGCGTTTGTCGCCTAGGTGTGTTGTACTTTTATTAACTGAAGAAAAATAAGTCACTAGTTGATCTTTAAATTACACTTGTATCCGATATTTTTCGAACTACACTTGTACCAGATATTCTTTTCTTAACTGCCTTTTGATTCCGTTATTTCTCGAACTGCTCGTGTCTCAGATATTCTTTTCTTAACTGCCTTTGTATCCGATATTTTTTTAACTACTTTTTGATTATTCAAAGCAGCCTTTTTATAGCTAGAAAATTACGTACTTTGCACCTAGAGTTCCATTTAAGTTTCAGCAACGTTGCTGTGTTGCAACGGCCCTGATTTTCTTTCGATTTGGAAACTTTCAACATCAATTTCGAAATGCACCAAATGTTAATGCATTTCGCAATTGGTTCTTTTCCAATAATTTTATTGCTGATAGTGCAAAGTACAATTTTCGCTGAAGAAATAAATAATGTTCCGAAACTTTTTAGTTTACAGAAAACATTATTGCTTTAAAAAATATTGCGGAACATTTTTTTGTTTCACAACAACATTTGAGGTTTCCGAAACATATTAGTTTCAAGAAACGTGTTGTTGCGAAGTGCGTTACTCTTTGGAGGGATGTAGGTAATGTTTTGTTACATAACATCCCTTCATATTGCCGCAAGAAAATTATATTTACTTTTAAACAAGGAAAACGAATACTTTGTTAAAAAGGAGATATAATTTTCTGTATGTTTACATATAAAAAAGTGAACGATCGCCCGAATGTTAAAAAACAAGAAATAAAGTTGTTGTTCAAAAAATTTTAACTTACTATTATTTTTTTTCCTCTAAATGAAATTTTCAATAAAAATAAAAAAATGTAAATTTTTGTTTTGTTTACATTTTTTATAACAATAATTTTTATTACTTAATACTAAAATTTAAAAAGCTTATTGATTAAATTTGTGTTCAATTCAATTTACTACAGTTGTAATATAAAAAAAAAATGATTTGTTAGGTCAGCATTTTCACATACGAAAGGTTTACGGTTAAAAAATTTATGAATGGGCAATGCATTTTTTGTTTGCATAAAAGAAAGTAGGTAATCTTTTTAGTGACTCATGAAATATTTGATTTTTGTTTTGATATCTGTTTGGTATGAGCTGGAATAATTGGTTTTGTTTACATTTTGTTAAAAATTGTTTTAAAAGAGAATGACATATTTATTTGACCAATTTTTGGATGAAATTCTAAAATTTATAGTGTTTCGAGTTATTGGCAAAAACAACAAAAAGAAACATGTTATGTTATGTTACTATATTTTATAGAAATTTTAAAAATATTCAAAGAAAAACATGGATCGCGCAAAGACTAAATGTTAATTTTATAATAAAAAAAAAGTTTTAACGATCCAAAATGTAGGTTATCATTGGTTTAAACAAGAAATTTTTCTTTTTCGCGTTTTATGATTTCTTATATTGTGATCTAAAAGACTTGGTTCGAGCTCGCGGTGCTCAACAGGGTTGTTTTTGTAAAATAATGTTGTACTAGGCTTAGGGAACAATGAGTTTCTAGGACGTTTCTTATCTATATGGACTTTGTTTTCAAGCATTTCGTTTGTTTTTTGTTGAATTTGTTCAGTTTTCTGTTCTCTTGGTTGCTTATTGAAGGTGCAAACCGTCATTTTCTCGTCAACTGGCTCGACAAGGCAACTTCCAAAATAAACTTCTTTAGAAAAGAGGGGTTTATCTTGTTTCGATTCCTTCTTTGTATGAACTGATTTAATGGAACGAATTGGAATAAGAATTTCTCTCTGAGTCTTTGTTTCATATTCCAAATCGTTTACCTTTAAATTTTGGTTCAAAGGTTTTTGTCCGTTCTTGCGGCCACTTACAATTTTAGCCTTAGGTACTGGTGTTTCAACCTGTGCCTGGGCGACATCTATATGGACCACCTCTGTGAACATTGTGGACATACCTATAAAGGATGGAATCTCAATGTTTTCCTTGTCAAGTTTTGTTTTCTTGAACGTAACGCGTTTGTTTGGTCTTTCAATAATACCATTTGGAGGCACGCAATTGAACCCTAAATTGCCATCTTTTGAATTCAGACTGGCTTTTTCCACTGCATGTTCTTTGCTTTTTGGGAGTATTTGGAGTCGAGAACTTGTACCTATATTTTGTAATGTGCCGGATGCCGATTGAACTTTAATTTTTTCTTTAATATTATTATTTTCTTCGTCTTGACTTTGCGTCGTTTTATTTATTTTCTTACATACTACTTCGGCCGTACTTATTTTAATTGGTTTGGGTACTGATCCTATAATTGAATTAGAGGGGTTCATTGCGGGTTGCTTGAGAGGAGATGAGTAATTTTTCTCCTACTTTTGTTTCGCAAAACATGTGTTTGCAATGTGTCCTGATTGTAGGCAAAAGGTGCATTTAGTATTTAAATTTGTTACCATATTTATTTGCTTATCAACTTTGTCTGCTGAATAAATTTCACATGTATTATTCGTGTGTCCGTACACACGACATTGATCACAATAGGGGGTGTTCATGCGAGTTCTACACTCATCGTAAACATGGCCCGACCTATTACAAAAACCACATTTCAATCGTTGGTTTTGAAACGTATTATTATTATTATTGTTGTTAAAATTATAATTGTTATTATTTTGAAAATTGTTTCTATTATTGCTATCTTCCCTATTTCGGATATCTTCGTAATAACCGTTAAAATGATTGTTATAATCCTTATTATTATTATTATTATTATTATTATTCATATAACAATACTTGCTATAATTATTATTATTATCATTATTATAGTTGTTTGGGGTTACAAGATTTTGATTGTATATGTAATACTCATGTTCGCGGTCATGAGGAGAAATTACAGTAGGTGTAGAAATTAGTTTAAAATTTTCGGGTGTATTGGCTGAGAAGTTATTATATAGATTGGGAGATAATTGAGTGAACTGTTTTTCCATTTGCTCAAGATATTCTGCCTTAGCATGTAATGACTCGAAAGTTTTATGTTCTTCATGAAGGAAGAAAAGTCGATGATTGTAATTTAATATTCCATTTTGGAATGAAAATATTGCCGTTTCCTCTAAATCTTGTTTCACTGACCCATATGTGTCTGGGTGCCGTTGAATTGCTTGGTCTACGCACTCTTTTAAGAGGGATTTAATCTGATCTGCAAATTCTGAAAGAGTTTCACCAGGAAGTTGTCTGGAGTTTTGTAGCTCTTTCAACAAGGTACCATATGGTTTACGTTCAATTAACTTGTCTTGAACATTATTTAAAAAATCAGTAAAATTTCCCGTCGGAATATTTACTAAAATAGCGGCGGCCCGACCACGGAATCTCAGGGGAGGAATAGATACGAAAATTTTTTGCTCTTCTGCCGAAAGAATTTTATATGTTGTTCGGCAACATCCTATAAATACCGTTACTTCGGATGCTAAATTAGGTCCGAGTTCCGCGCTTAGTAAAGGAATCGAATTGCACACAAAACTGCTTATTTTTTCTAATGACATATTTGATCTTATTGATTAATGAGACTTAAATTCTATTACAAAAAAAAAATTTCTTTTGAAAATCTGCTGTTGTTGATGTAATTTGATGCTTCGCGTACATCCTGGTTCGTAGATTATTGATAATATGAGAAAATAATCCGAGCTGCTGTGACTGATGATAATTCGTCGATTTTTTCTGCAAATGTTCGATCACTATCTTCGCTTTCAGAATCCGGAGGAGAGATTTGTTGAAACATTCGCCGAATTTTTACGCAGTTATTTTTAGTTCTTTCTTCTGAGATTTTTAACGCTTAGCGACTCAGAACTACCGTAGCTGCGCCACTGCTATGTAAAAATTCTTTGTATTGTTTCAATCTGGCTCTTTCCAGAATCTGAATATTATGTTTTGTGATCAAATAGTACTTTTTTGGTGGCGTCGAAACTTATCTTTGTTGTCGGGTGTTCCACCGCAGGTGTTCAATTTGTGTAAGAGTTAAAACCTCTTTCGAAATATTCCCCTCTTTTGAGAAACTTCGTCGTTTTCAATGAGGGCAAAATCGATTGGGCGGAGACTTGCGATGGAACTCACGTAAAAAAAATATGAGGTAACTTAAACCAAACTTACATAATTTTTTCTGCTCTTCTGGCACTTACGAAAATTTCTTTTTAGCGCACAATTAACACGAGAAAACAAAGCACTTTTTTGTTCTTATATATATTTCTTTTATTTATAAAACACTCTAGTTCCGAGTTCAACTTTGATTTATTTGACAAAAAATGTAATTTCTTATTTTGATAAATGTAACTTCGATTTAATAATTTTTTGCCTGATTTACAATTCACTTAGAAAATATAACTTTGATTTAATAATTGTTTGGCCTGATTTACAATTCACTTAGAAAATATAACTTTGATTCAATAATTTTTTGGCCTGATTTACAATTCACTTAGAAAATATAACTTTGATTTAATAATTTTTGGCCTGGTTTACAATTCACTTAGAAAATATAACTTTGATTAGGAAATATAACTTTTTATTTTAACAACTGGCGTTTGTCGCCTAGGTGTGTTGTACTTTTATTAACTGAAGAAAAATAACTCACTAGTTGATCTTTAAATTACACTGGTATCCGATATTTTTCGAACTACACTTGTACCAGATATTCTTTTCTTAACTGCCTTTTGATTCCGTTATTTCTCGAACTGCTCGTGTCTCAGATATTCTTTTCTTAACTGCCTTTGTATCCGATATTTTTTTAACTACTTTTTGATTATTCAAAGCAGCCTTTTTATAGCTAGAAAATTACGTACTTTGCACCTAGAGTTCCATTTAAGTTTCAGCAACGTTGCTGTGTTGCAACGGTCCTGATTTTCTTTCGATTTGGAAACTTTCAACATCAATTTCGAAATGCACCAAATGTTAATGCATTTCGCAATTGGTTATTTTCCAATAATTTTATTGCTGATAGTGCAAAGTACAATTTTCGCTGAAGAAATAAATAATGTTCCGAAACTTTTTAGTTTACAGAAAACATTATTGCTTTAAAAAATATTGCGGAACATTTTTTTGGTTCACAACAACATTTGAGGTTTCCGAAATATATTAGTTTCAAGAAACATGTTGTTGCGAAGTGCGTTACTCTTTGGAGGGATGTAGGTAATGTTTTGTTACATAACAGATCACGACATACTATAGTGCATACATGGATATTCTCAATGGAATAAAATCTTTTTTTACCTGTCACAGATGTGACATAGGTATATAAAAAGTATATAAAAACCTGCTCATATTCACATCGAATATTGCGTAAAAATTTCAGAGCAATCGGTGAAGAATTTTCGGAAATTAGCAGTTAGGAACAAACGCTCAGAAACCAGTTTATTTAGATCACTGCTGTACCCGGCCACGCGTTGCTGTGCCTGAGTCTGGTTAAATGGAAAAGAAAGAAAAGAAAAAGTGCACGTTCCTCTTATATTTAATTTCACAATGCTTGTGGCTATACAACATTTTTTGTTGTTCCATTTTCTGTGCAGATATAGAGATTTTCTGGTTTGCCGATTCTGGAACACGCAACATATAATTGTCCATGTGAGAAGCAATCCGTGTCTAGATCTAAACCGCACAATTTTAAAGATTGGCCCTGAGCCTTGCTGATGGTGATTGCAAACGCCAAACGAATCGGGAATTGCAATCTCTTAAATTGAAATGGCATATCCGTTGGAATCATAGGAATGCGAGGAATGAGGACATCTTCACCTTTAAAAGGTCCTGTCAAGATTGTTATTTCTACGATGTTGCTCATTAATTTTTTTACTGCAAGTCGTGTGCCGTTGTAAAGTTTTGGCTGGTTGATATTTCGCAACATGATAATTGGCACACCGACTTTCAATTGCAGTACGTGCAGTGGCATCCCTGGCAGATCGTGTGAATTCAAAAATTCTGTTGGATAATTAACCGCTTTATCTGCTTCTACAACAGTGTTGACGGACTTGTATGTCACTTCCTCGCTTTGAATGTTAGACTGAAAAATATTGTTAAGTTCGTAGACGTCTTTGTTCTTGGCCGCAAGAATAGCTCCTTCACTCAGCAAATCGTGATCCTTATAATTGGTTTGAATATTGAAAAATACCTTTTCAACCAATTCTTCTTTTGACGTCACTAAATTTCAGAAGTTATGAGGCAATGAAATTCGTCCTGATCAACTGGTACCTTTCCGTTTCCAATTTCCAGTAATTGATGTGAGAATATCTCTGCTGACCGATCGTTTTGCAGCTGGATACGCATATTTGTAGTTAATTTATACATATTTACTCGTCGCCGCAAAGTAGAGTATTTCGGGCAAGCATTTATTTCGTCCGCTGGTGTCGATTGAGGAATTACAGATCAAGAACCTCGAGCGATTTTTTGTGCGCCATTGTGCACTCATCCCAAACAATAGGTTTTCATTTCTAAAATACTTTTCGCATGCCGGATACTTTGGAAATGCTGCACGTGGGATTTTCAATGAATTGCATGTTCAATGGTAATTTCAAAGGGGAATGAGCAGTTCTTCCATCTGGTAGGAATGTCGCAGCTTTTCCGAACTACGCAAGAGCTAAGGCTATGTCATTTTGGGATCGAATTGTGGCCAGAATCAATCTAATTAGGAACATCTTACCAGTTCCTCCTGGCGCAACTAAAAAGAATATTTCTCCAACTCGGTTATTGACACTTTGCATTATTTGATCGTAAATGCCCTTTTGCTCAAACGTTAGCTTAGGAATATTTGATGGCATATAGGACAAAAGATCACCCGTGTCGTAATTTTGTTCACGACCCAATTCTACATCAAAAAAGCGGCAGCAGATCGATTCGGTGATGGCATTCCCAATTAATTGAGAACTTTCTTCGCGATTTCTAAACACAAGTCTCCAATCATTATCAACACTTCGTTGTAGATTTCTGCTGTGAAATCCATGTTCATATTTGAATTTTCCATGCGTTTTCGACGGAAAATATCTTCAGCCATGTGCGATTTATATTTCTGCCACAACTCTGTTGGAGATGAAGGACAGCAGACGGTCATTATAATTGCAAACAATGCACGAATTTGATTTGGATGTGATGTGCTGCACGCGTCATTATTGCAAACATCCCAGTGTCGGTCGTTTTCCAATAAATTCAGTAAATTCAGAGCTTGACATGCACTGCGGAAGTGGCATGTGTAACACCGCTGACTATTCTCAATTGGTGGAAAACGGGTACATTTATCAACAGCTTGCGAAGAAAGAAGCATTCTCCTTGATTGGGATGCACGGTGTACACTCTGCCCATCGTAGTTTCTTTGAATATGCCAGGTTGTCCGTCGACTCGCTGTCCTCGTTTGCGTCGTTCAAATGACTTTCTACTCGCATTCCATGTGTAATACGTAAGTACTTCCGAATAAAGCAGTGTTTTCGCAAACGCGTCATTTTGACATAACGTGAAGAAGCAGTTGACGTTGTAGCCGGTGGATTCAAAACTTTTTGTTGCACATTTGCAGCTGTGAAATAAACGCGTTGGCCATTTTCTAGATGTACTGCTAAGTGAACAACAGTTGGTTTGCGTGCATATATTGGAAATGAAAGAATTCGCCATACAGCTTCATTGCTGCTTATGCATCTTCCAGAGTGATATTGTGCTATTTCTTCGATATGTATGACCGCATTCCTATCACTTCTTTCTGGTTGCACGCCAAAAACTGCCATGTCGCTGCCTTTGTTCACATACTTACAAATATATTTGATCGATTTAACGGAGTAACAGTATTCCACGTTTATGTGCGCTTTGTATGTTTTTAATAGCAAAGGCGAATATGGAACAACCCACCAGTTATCTATTTCGATTTCGCTGTTTCGCATCTGTATGGTTGCAAATTTACCGCCAATTTCAGCTGATCCTCTTCTGTATAAAGGATATCCATCGTTTCCTCTAACTTCGTTGGATACTAATGCTCGAAGACATCGCTTAGAGCATTTTCCGTCCATCATGCACGGTGAATTTGGATTCAGTGTACCGCAAGGTCCATGTATAATATTTTTCGTCACAACTTCATGCAAATCCTTATCGACGTCGGCATCGGATATTTCAGCGCATATTATATCGCCGATTTCGGTTGACGTGATTTTGTTATAGAGCCAGATTAGTATATATGCGTGTGGCAGTCTTCTCTTTTGCCATTCCACTGAGTATATCCAGCAGCGCACAGACCCAAACATTTCATGTTTTACCATGAATTCCATCAGAGATTTCAACTTCTGTTTGAAAACACGTACTGCAATATCATGTCTATGCACCGGCGATTGCGCGGGAAGTAAAAGTTGTTGTATATTGTCCCAAGCTGGATTACATGTGAATGTAATGAATAGGTCTGGGCGCCCGAAGTGACGGACATACGCAATAGAATCTTGAGCGTACTCATGCATACGACGTGGACTGCCTATATATGAAGATGGAAAAATCGTCAGTTTTCCAACGTTAGCTGTATTACCGTCATTTAAAATTGCTTCTCGCAAATGAATGTATTCTTCAGAGCGTAACTGGGTCTGATTCAAACGGATGAATATCAAACGTTCTGTTTCAATTTTTGCATACATATCTACGATGTATTGGTGAAACAATTGACGGCGTTTCAAAATGTGATTCTCCTCATTCTCTCGAATCATTAATGGGTATGAATAATAGTTCATTGCGCTGCATTTCTTATTTGTTTCTTCGCCACTGACTGGATTTATCATCTTAACATTGAAGTGATATCCATCAGCACCATCCCAAAAAATAATTGGATATTGCAGGGCATTGTAGCATCGATAAGTTTCGGACACTGTTGTCAATTGATCGTTTCTCCGATGAAGAACAATATCTCTTGGAATTGATCTCCGACTATAACAATTGCCACTTCATCTATAGTTGGAGCATTGAATCTTTGTACATGTTCTCCAGCAGGCATTTTGTCAGCATCAATAACGATCGTGTATGAAACAGATGGCATCATATCAATTGCTGTTTTGAACAAACGCAGTAAATTGTTTTTTTCGTGAAGAAGCTCTTGCAGTTGGAAAACAATGGACCTTTTCATACCCGTAGAAATTCCGCAGCGTGCATTCAATTCATCATTGTCATCACCGATGAAATACATTTGTAAGAATTTATGTTGCCCATCTGGGAACGGAAGCAGGGAGCCAGCCCTATGATAAATTTGTCCTTTCACTTTGAAAGTTGGCATGAATTGATCTGTTACGATTTCTGCGCCGAACGATGTCATTTGGAAGCATGAGTTGTATTTCCTGGTGTTAGATAGAAAATGCTGTGATTCGGCGGTATATCCGGCCAGCAAAGCTTTCAATGGCTTTGGCGGTTCTCCAAGTTGTGTCACTTTAATTTTTCCGGCGGCGCAACACATTCCTTTCGTTTCTCCATCAAATTTCAGAGCTTTGCAATACGGACACAGTTCACTCATAGTACCGATTAAAACATGCGGGCTCAACCTATAATCATCACCTGGGTAGCACCGGAATGCAAGGCGATTGTAATCACGTGATTGCTGTTCACGGAGTCTTGTTTGACGTTGATCTGCAGTTTCTCGTTGACGTCTTTCAGCCTCTCTAAGCCTGTTTCGCTCATTCTGTTGAGAAGGAAGCAGATCTGAAGCTGCAAAACGCTATTGCCGTGCTTGCCATAGTCCATCCTCAATTCTGGCTGCACGTCGATCTGCTGCTTCCACGGCACATATTTGAGCCAATCTTTGTCTGCTTCGGTCGTTTGCTGATGCCTGTTCTTCTTCAATTTGATTTACAATTACTCGTCGAACTGCTTCCGCTCCGCGAGTATGACGACTTAAGTTTGATCTTCTGGGACGCATTATTTAAATGAACTAAAGCAGATCGACAGCACTGTTCCAGTGATGCTATGAAAAACGAACAACGCTATCAAAGGCAAGGAAAGGAAATGAAGTGTTAGGGCCACTGATTCATGATTTTTCAGGTAATAAGAGCTTACCAGAGTTGTCGCTGTGAAAGAAAACTCTTTGAGCGCCAAATTTCCAACGATGATAATGAAAGGAATTTTCAAATCAAAAATGCCAACAAAATTTAAGAAAAAGCGTTAAACGAACAAAAAATTTCTTTTTCCGACGATGCTACTAAAAAATGAAGAGAAAACCCAATTTCCCAACGATGCTACGAAAAATGAAGAAAAAATAGTATTTCCCAACGATGCTTGGAAAAAGGCAGAAAAAATATTATTTTCCAACGATGCTACGAAAAAACGAAGAGAAAACGTAATTTCCCAACGATGCTAAGAAAAACGAAGAAAATATGTTATTTTGCAACTATGCTATGAAGAACCAAGAAAAATCGTTGTTTTTGAAAGGCAAAGAAAGGAAATGAAATATTAGGGCCACTGAGTCTTATGATTTCCGAAGTCATGAGAGCTTACCAGCGTTGTCGCTGTCAAAAAAATTCTTTGTGCGCCAAGTTTCCAACGATGATAATGAAAGGAATTTTCAAATCAACAATCCCAACCAAATTTAAGAAAAAACGTTAACCGAATAAAAAATTTCTTTTTCCGACGATGCTACGAAAAAACGAACAGAAAACGCAATTTCCCAACGATGCTACGAAAAACGAGGAAAAAATGGTATTTTCCAACGATGCTATGAAAAACCAAGAAAAGTAGCTGTTTTTGAAAGGCAAAAAAAGGAAATGAAGGGTTAGGGCAACTGAGTCTCAGGATCTCTCAGGTCATAAGAGCTTACCAGCGTTGTCGCTGTCAAAGAAAATTGTTTGAGCGCCAAGTTTCCAACGATGATAATGAAAGGAATTTTCAAATCAACAATGCCAACAAAATTTAAGAAAAAGCGTTAAACGAACAAAAAATTTCTTTTTCCAACAATGGTAATGAAATGAAAACACAAAATCACGTTCACAAAAATCATTTTTTTTTTATTTCCACTGAAAAAACAAAAACTTTGTCACAAATATTAAGTTTTTTTTTTATTTGCACTGAAAAAAAGGCCTGGAAGAAAAACAGCTATTTACTCGCTGAAGTCACAATATGAACTGAATTGATTCGATATTATTTTGTGTGCGGATGACATCATTAATACTGATATGCATGAATAATCATTATCTGGTGTATATATGATGTATATATTGGTATATGTTGATAAATCTCACTAGAAATTCATGGCTTTAACCTGCTTGTGGCTATGTGTTAGTGTTGATTTTTTAACGTCTTTTTACTAATTACACGGGTAACATAGGTAAATAAAAAGTATGTAAGAACCTGCTCATGTACCTAAGGAAGGTTCTATACAAATTTCAAGTCAATTGGTCAAGAATTTTCGGTGATTATCGATTTTGCACAAACGTACAGAAACGATTTTATTTATATAGATAGAAAAATAGAATAATAGAAAATAATGAAAAAAAAGAAACCTACCCGACTCGGATTTGAACTCGGGTAATAAGAAGAATCTTATTTAATAACCGAGACGCATTAGCGCGATGCTAAGATTTAATATTCTAAAATGCTTGAAGATTTCCATTTGTATTCCATTTTTCTCTTAGGCTATGTAAATTCAGTTTAACAATGGTATATTGTCGATGGAAATGCATGAATTACATGATGCTTGGGTCATTGTGTTAGTGTTTCATTTTAAAAAACCTTTTTTTTACGTGTCAGGTTTGACATAGGTATATAAAAAGTATATATAAGCCTCGGTCATAGGATGTTGTGTACAAATTTCAAACCAATCGATAGTCTTCTAAGATTAGCGATTTTGTACAAACGTATTGATACGATTTTATTTATATAGATATAGTAGATAGGCGGTTTAGTGAGCGAAGCGAGCAGGGGAGGAATCCCCGGCCAAATTGAGGAACTCCCTCAGGCTTGCAGCAGACTCCAAAAAGCCCTCTCCAAAGATCCGAGATCTAGATTAACGGTGCTGCGCCAGTCGGATGGGGAATTTACCTCAAGTAATGAGGACACCCTGTAGCTGCTACTCCATACCCATTTCCCCGAATCTCGTGAATCACCAGCATGCTCGCCTCTACAAGCCGAAAGTTCTCGTTGCCAAAGAACCGACTGGGGAACGGCTTCAGAGATTGTTACATACGAGAGAACTAACTGGGCAATCAAAACCTTGGCCCTGTATAAATCAGCAGGGCCTGATGGCATTTTCCCAGCACTTCTTCAGAAAGGAGCTGATGTGCTAATCAAACCACTCTGTCAAATCTACCGCACGAGCCTCGCCTATGGCTATATTCCTTCGCCATGGAGGAAGGCACGTGTGAACTTCATAACTAAGCCGGGTCGTACTGACTACACCGAGGCCAAGAGTTTCCGTCCCATCAGCCTCACGTCATTCTTGCTTAAGACACCGGAGAGACTGGTGAATAGATACCTGAGGGAGAGGATACCAAGTATCCTCCCTCTCCACCCGAACCAACACGCGTATTAAGAGGGCATATCAACGGATTCTGTACTCCATCAACTGGTGTTCAGAATTGAAAGAACTCTACATACTAAATCATACGATCTTGGTACATTTCTTGACATACAAGTAATAGGGGCATTTGACAATGTCACTTTCGATGCCATGAGCGAAGCAGCCGAGGTGCACGGCGCGGGTCTGACTGTCACGAGATGGATAAGAACCATGCTAGAGTTTTCAAGCCGTATTCAAAGACTTACTCTTTTAAGTATTACGGGTGCAATCAAAACCACGCCAACTGCAGCCATGGAGGCCCTCTTGGGAACTCCACCGCTGCACTTGGCGGTTCAAAGTACAGCAATGACAACGTCCTATAGACTGCGAAGTGCTAGACTCTGGGTTGATCGATTAGATATCAAGGGCCATAACGGGATCCTAACTAATCTGATCAAATCATGCCCCACACTCTCGATGCCATCGGACGTCATGTCAAGATCTATCGCTTTGGGCACTCATTGTTCAGTCTTTCAGGCTGAAATTTTTGCCAATATGACATGCGCTAATGAGCACCTAGTGGGTGCCCTCACAGGATACTGCTTCCGCAAGCATCTACATGCCATAGGTATCCTATCTGATCCCACCTGTAGTAAGTGCAGAACCGTTGAGGAAACATCACTACACATTATTTGTTTATGTGATGCCTTAACGGGCCTGCGAAAGAAGATCTTCGGAAAACCATTCCTGAAGGTGAAATCCTTAATCGATTACCTGAAGAAGACAGAACTGTTTTCAGAGTTTGGGCAACCTGCCACCCTGTAAACAGGATACAGGTAATTAGTCTTTTTCCCATAGGTTTTCTTGGAAAACTTGTGCGATCCCGGGGCATATGTCCAGATTTTCCCGAGGGTACAATGGGCCGCAAGGCCTATGTACGGGGTGCCTTGCGGCACCCACCTCCTTAAAAAAGAAAAAGGGGCGGAACTCCTAGTAAATAAAAATAAAAATCCCGTGCAGAAAAACTGTTTTGACACATTTTATATACCATGCAATGAATTAAATTTTACTATATAGCATGCGATAATACGATGGCTAATATGCGATACATTTTTTATATAGCATGCCTGTAAATTGTACAAAACCATCAAACTCTATCACAACTTGTAATAATCACACATTACTCCCTAATAAAAGTCGGTAACCTACAAACCTGAGTTTCATAGGAAATTGTAAGAATTGGTATATTTAATCAGAAAGTTTTGTCACTTTTTTATCGTTTTCGGATTTAATTTGAAAATTTGTGGAGCAATTTCGTTGAAATTATTTATGGTATATAATATTGAAGCAACCCGTGCTACAAGGACTGAGAGTGCTTTATTTAGAAGATTACCAGCTGTAAAATAAATAATATTGTCTTGTTTAACATGTATTGAATTTATATTCTTTGTTAATACAATTTTTTTATTATTCCTTAATGTAGGTATTAAAAATATTTTATTTAGTTTTTCCTTTTAAATTTGTTGGATCACATATTTGCTTTAGATTTTCTTTTTTTAAATTTGTTGGAACACTTATTTGCTTAAACACTTCTGATCGACTCACTCCAAATCAATTTTTAATTTTATTGTTTTAACTTAATTAATTATAAGAATTGCCGAATTCGCATCTTCACGACAAAATCGAATATTTTATATTTTTTGTTTTCGAGGTAATAGGGTAATGCACTTAAAATTATGCTAACGCGTCATATTTTGCATTACCTTTTGAAATTAATATCCTTTTTTTCTATCGCGAGTAGTTTAAAAGGAAATTAAGTTTCCGGTGTGGTTTTTTATGTGAATCGTATGATTTATTGTTTTAAAAATTAAATGGAATTAAATTTCGATTTTTCTTTGAAACTTCGATTTTTCCTTAATTTTTACAGACGGTACATAAAGAATGGTAATGAGTTCGGCTCATTACACTATATTGATTTCATATCGATTATGTGTTAAATTTTAGTATAATTGTTCCGAGGAGAATGAAGAAAAATAGGTTTTGGAATAAATAAGTTTGTTTATAAAGTTTTTTGGATGTATTTTAAAAACTAATACACCGATTTCAATAAAATGTGCAAAAGATATTTATGCTATTAGGGATTAGGCCCCAAGCTACCTATGAATTGGAGCAAATTTGATAACGAGTTAATTTACTGAACTCTTGATTCGTTAACTATGAGTCCCATTTCTACCATGGGGCATCAAAAAATCTGCTTTACTCCAATTTTCAGCTTCTTATAAAATTTTGCCATTTTTGAAATAAAATAGTTCAAACAATTTTATATCTCCAGTAAAAAAACTTAAACCACATGTAACCGATGTACAATATGAGCAGCAGCCATACAAAGGGGTTATTTTGTGTGTCCTTAGTAGTGACTTAACATTTGGCAAGACCCAATTTAAGAATGGAAAATATAGATGTGTCATTGTTAGTCTTCATTATACCACAGAGAAAAGAAGAACATAGAGAATTCATTGTGTATAAAATTTTGGTCCTATTGCAGAGCTGCAAAGCGCGCCATCTTTTTAATAGTATTTCAAAAAAATGCTAGAAATTCATTATTTTTTATCAGAGCCTTTTTAAAAAATACTTTTAATGAGGTTGCGTGTGCAGATGTGCCCAAATTAGAATGCAAATAGAGAACTCTGTTCAATGTATGCTTTTTGATTTTATCAAAAATGCTATTAAATAGGAGGCGTGCTTTGCAGCGCTGCCGTAGTACCAAAAATGTATACACGAAAAATTGCGTACGATATAAACAAAAATCCTATAGGTTGTAAAATTACATTTGAATATTTACTATACACATTCGAATATTTGTACACGATAGTGGTAGAAAGTTTTACTTTATAGAAAATGGTAAAATTAAATTCCCAATTGCATAAAATTACACATTTTTTACAATCACGTAAAATTTAAATATTATATTGAAATTTTGATAAGAAAAATAAAAGTCATTCAATTTATTATTTACTTTTATTTTAACATTTCATATCTTTTCATATTTTTCATATATGTAATACATTCAATTTTTATTTAATCAATTTACGATTTTTGTTATAAGTGGAATTATTTTAAATCTGGCATTTCAATTTTTTTTTTCGTGTCACGAGAAGAACCAGTATGATGATCAAATAAATATCTTTGAACAAATTCCATCCTTTGGGATATTTCTTTGGAATATTCAACATTAAAAATAAAAAATAGAGCAAATATCTGGACTATGGCCTCCTTCAAATTCACTTGAATTAAATCCGCATATATTGTATATAAAATATTTGTGTATCCCAATATCTAAAAAAAGTTGTTTTTGAACTGAAATCTTCTTTAGCCGCGTTGGAAGTGATTTGAAACTCGACAAAATGCTGAAAAAGCGACACTTTTTTACCAAGATGAAATACCAGTCGATTAGAATTCATAACAACAAAAATTTAGCATAAAGAGAGATAAATGGAGATACTTGTAAATATGCCTACTTAGGCAAAATTTCAGAAAAAATTACTTTTACTGAAATTTCGCCTTGCTATTATTCTGATTTCCGAGCGCCGCATACATAGAATACACATATACAGTGTTTCCTATTATCTTCGTCTCCTCTTTGTGCGCTAAATTAATTTCTTTTTTTTCTATCGCGAGTAGTTTACAAGGAAATTAAGTTTCCGGTGTGGTTTTTTATGTGAATGGTATGTTTTATTCTTTTAAAAATTTTTAATTCATATGCGCAATATAATTATGTAATTATTTTTTATTGTAAAAATTTTTTTTTCGAGAAATTTTCACTAACTTTGAATGATTTAAATTCTTTATTTTTTAATTGTTAGAAAAAACCAAAAATTCTTTTTGGTGTGAATCTTAGCCTTTTTATAATAAATTTTTATTTTTAAAAACTTTTTATGATGTAAAAATCACGTCGGGGTCACCAATTATGTGGAGCAATTAATTAAGAATGCCCTCCACATAAAAAGAAATTATTAATTTTGTTTAAGGACCTCTCGTTTTAATGTATATTTTTCAACTGAACATAAAATCTTACATTTTACATTCATGAAAAAATAATAATTTCTTAAGTCTACTTAAATTTGTTTTATTTTAATAATACGGTAAAAACTAAAATTAAAACTAAGTATAAATTTAACGGGTGGTTCACCACACTAGTCAGGTCATAGTTTTGACAAAGCAGCAACTATCTGCATGTTCGTTTGTGTTTACGATCGGACTACCTCTCAAGTATTCTTGAGGATTTTTTTTATACTTTCTCGCACATTGGACCGGAAAATGTTTGTGATGTTGTGGTGTAGACTGTCGCGCATTTAATCGCATATTGTCGAATGTGATAGTACATCATACTTTTTTGTGTTTGGTACGCGTGGTGTATACTTCGACATCCAGTATAACGTTTGGAATCGAATCATGTACAAAGCCCAATTTGGCACTGTACAGTGTTAGATTCTTTCTATTGAATAACATCAAATTTTCATTCCGAGAGTGTATGTCGGGTTTGTGTTTTCTTCGTGTCGTCCGCTTGTTCATTCTTTTTCTTTCACTCTCATAAGTTAGATATAATTAATTCTAGGAATGATTGTAGGAGTAAGGATTTATTTTGTATAAACAAAATTTATAGTATTTATTTAGTAATTTTCGTTTGAGAAAAAAAAATAAATAATTATTTTTTTTGGCAGAATATAGTAGGAGTAAGGAACTTTTTTTGTATGCATAAGCGTAAAGAAGAAAGAGAGCATAAAATAGTATATTATATAGTGTAGAGTATAGCAACTAGTTTGGGAAATTCAGTTTGGGAAATTTATTTTGGGAAATTTTCTTTTTGATTTTGGAATTTTTGTTCTTCTTCTCAATTTTCAATTAAGTTTTGGTTAGATTTAGTTTAGTTTATTTTAATTTTAGTGTTTTTGATTTTAGTTTAGTTATTTTTGATTTGAGTTCAGTTTTGATTTAGTTTTAGCTTCTTTAGTTTGGTTATAATTTTTTTTAAATCATTTTACTTGATATTTAGAAAAATATATTTTGAATATCTTTTTATATTAATTAATATTAATTATTTTCATTTTCATATTTTGGTGTGATTTTTCTTTATTATTATATTTTTTTATTATCACTATTTATTTTATTTTTAAAATTGATGTTTTATTATATATATATAAATATTATTTTTTTGAACACTTAAGGCGTGTTCACACCTGCTTTTGGTTTTGATTTTGACAAATAAACTTTGCTTAAATGAAAACCAAATGGTTGTTATGATCCTCGCATCGAAAAATGCAATTTTTCGTTCAGTGGAGAGATCATCAGTATGGAACTCACGTAAAAAAAATATGAGGTAATTTAAACCAAACTTACATAATTTTTTCTGCTCTTCTGGCACTTACGAAAATTTCTTTCTAGCGCACAATTAACACGAGAAAACAAAACACTTTTTTGTTCTTATATATATTTCTTTTATTTATAAAACACTCTAGTTCCGAGTTCAACTTTGATTTATTTGACAAAAAATGTAATTTCTTATTTTGGTAAATGTAACTTCGATTTAATAATTTTTTGCCTGATTTACAATTCACTTAGAAAATATAACTTTGATTTAATAATTGTTTGGCCTGATTTACAATTCACTTAGAAAATATAACTTTGATTCAATAATTTTTTGGCCTGATTTACAATTCACTTAGAAAATATAACTTTGATTTCATAATTTTTGGCCTGGTTTACAATTTACTTAGAAAATATAACTTTGATTTAATAATTTTTGGCCTGGTTTACAATTCACTTAGAAAATATAACTTTGATTAGGAAATATAACTTTTTATTTTAACAACTGGCGTTTGTCGCCTAGGTGTGTTGTACTTTTATTAACTGAAGAAAAATAAGTCACTAGTTGATCTTTAAATTACACTTGTATCCGATATTTTTCGAACTACACTTGTACCAGATATTCTTTTCTTAACTGCCTTTTGATTCCGTTATTTCTCGAACTGCTCGTGTCTCAGATATTCTTTTCTTAACTGCCTTTGTATCCGATATTTTTTTAACTACTTTTTGATTATTCAAAGCAGCCTTTTTATAGCTAGAAAATTACGTACTTTGCACCTAGAGTTCCATTTAAGTTTCAGCAACGTTGCTGTGTTGCAACGGCCCTGATTTTCTTTCGATTTGGAAACTTTCAACATCAATTTCGAAATGCACCAAATGTTAATGCATTTCGCAATTGGTTCTTTTCCAATAATTTTATTGCTGATAGTGCAAAGTACAATTTTCGCTGAAGAAATAAATAATGTTCCGAAACTTTTTAGTTTACAGAAAACATTATTGCTTTAAAAAATATTGCGGAACATTTTTTTGGTTCACAACAACATTTGAGGTTTCCGAAACATATTAGTTTCAAGAAACGTGTTGTTGCGAAGTGCGTTACTCTTTGGAGGGATGTAGGTAATGTTTTGTTACATAACATCCCTTCATATTGCCGCAAGAAAATTATATTTACTTTTAAACAAGGAAAACGAATACTTTGTTAAAAAGGAGATATAATTTTCTGTATGTTTACATATAAAAAAGTGAACGATCGCCCGAATGTTAAAAAACAAGAAATAAAGTTGTTGTTCAAAAAATTTTAACTTACTATTATTTTTTTTCCTCTAAATGAAATTTTCAATAAAAATAAAAAAATGTAAATTTTTGTTTTGTTTACATTTTTTATAACAATAATTTTTATTACTTAATACTAAAATTTAAAAAGCTTATTGTTTAAATTTGTGTTCAATTCAATTTACTACAGTTGTAATATAAAAAAAAAATGATTTGTTAGGTCAGCATTTTCACATACGAAAGGTTTACGGTTAAAAAATTTATGAATGGGCAATGCATTTTTTGTTTGCATAAAAGAAAGTAGGTCATCTTTTTAGTGACTCATGAAATATTTGATTTTTGTTTTGATATCTGTTTGGTATGAGCTGGAATAATTGGTTTTGTTTACATTTTGTTAAAAATTGTTTTAAAAGAGAATGACATATTTATTTGACCAATTTTTGGATGAAATTCTAAAATTTATAGTGTTTCGAGTTATTGGCAAAAACAACAAAAAGAAACATGTTATGTTATGTTACTATATTTTATAGAAATTTTAAAAATATTCAAAGAAAAACATGGATCGCGCAAAGACTAAATGTTAATTTTATAATAAAAAAAAAGTTTTAACGATCCAAAATGTAGGTTATCATTGGTTTAAACAAGAAATTTTTCTTTTTCGCGTTTTATGATTTCTTATATTGTGATCTAAAAGACTTGGTTCGAGCTCGCGGTGCTCAACAGGGTTGTTTTTGTAAAATAATGTTGTACTAGGCTTAGGGAACAATGAGTTTCTAGGACGTTTCTTATCTATATGGACTTTGTTTTCAAGCATTTCGTTTGTTTTTTGTTGAATTTGTTCAGTTTTCTGTTCTCTTGGTTGCTTATTGAAGGTGCAAACCGTCATTTTCTCGTCAACTGGCTCGACAAGGCAACTTCCAAAATAAACTTCTTTAGAAAAGAGGGGTTTATCTTGTTTCGATTCCTTCTTTGTATGAACTGATTTAATGGAACGAATTGGAATAAGAATTTCTCTCTGAGTCTTTGTTTCATATTCCAAATCGTTTACCTTTAAATTTTGGTTCAAAGGTTTTTGTCCGTTCTTGCGGCCACTTACAATTTTAGCCTTAGGTACTGGTGTTTCAACCTGTGCCTGGGCGACATCTATATGGACCACCTCTGTGAACATTGTGGACATACCTATAAAGGATGGAATCTCAATGTTTTCCTTGTCAAGTTTTGTTTTCTTGAACGTAACGCGTTTGTTTGGTCTTTCAATAATACCATTTGGAGGCACGCAATTGAACCCTAAATTGCCATCTTTTGAATTCAGACTGGCTTTTTCCACTGCATGTTCTTTGCTTTTTGGGAGTATTTGGAGTCGAGAACTTGTACCTATATTTTGTAATGTGCCGGATGCCGATTGAACTTTAATTTTTTCTTTAATATTATTATTTTCTTCGTCTTGACTTTGCGTCGTTTTATTTATTTTCTTACATACTACTTCGGCCGTACTTATTTTAATTGGTTTGGGTACTGATCCTATAATTGAATTAGAGGGGTTCATTGCGGGTTGCTTGAGAGGAGATGAGTAATTTTTCTCCTACTTTTGTTTCGCAAAACATGTGTTTGCAATGTGTCCTGATTGTAGGCAAAAGGTGCATTTAGTATTTAAATTTGTTACCATATTTATTTGCTTATCAACTTTGTCTGCTGAATAAATTTCACATGTATTATTCGTGTGTCCGTACACACGACATTGATCACAATAGGGGGTGTTCATGCGAGTTCTACACTCATCGTAAACATGGCCCGACCTATTACAAAAACCACATTTCAATCGTTGGTTTTGAAACGTATTATTATTATTATTGTTGTTAAAATTATAATTGTTATTATTTTGAAAATTGTTTCTATTATTGCTATCTTCCCTATTTCGGATATCTTCGTAATAACCGTTAAAATGATTGTTATAATCCTTATTATTATTATTATTATTATTATTATTCATATAACAATACTTGCTATAATTATTATTATTATCATTATTATAGTTGTTTGGGGTTACAAGATTTTGATTGTATATGTAATACTCATGTTCGCGGTCATGAGGAGAAATTACAGTAGGTGTAGAAATTAGTTTAAAATTTTCGGGTGTATTGGCTGAGAAGTTATTATATAGATTGGGAGATAATTGAGTGAACTGTTTTTCCATTTGCTCAAGATATTCTGCCTTAGCATGTAATGACTCGAAAGTTTTATGTTCTTCATGAAGGAAGAAAAGTCGATGATTGTAATTTAATATTCCATTTTGGAATGAAAATATTGCCGTTTCCTCTAAATCTTGTTTCACTGACCCATATGTGTCTGGGTGCCGTTGAATTGCTTGGTCTACGCACTCTTTTAAGAGGGATTTAATCTGATCTGCAAATTCTGAAAGAGTTTCACCAGGAAGTTGTCTGGAGTTTTGTAGCTCTTTCAACAAGGTACCATATGGTTTACGTTCAATTAACTTGTCTTGAACATTATTTAAAAAATCAGTAAAATTTCCCGTCGGAATATTTACTAAAATAGCGGCGGCCCGACCACGGAATCTCAGGGGAGGAATAGATACGAAAATTTTTTGCTCTTCTGCCGAAAGAATTTTATATGTTGTTCGGCAACATCCTATAAATACCGTTACTTCGGATGCTAAATTAGGTCCGAGTTCCGCGCTTAGTAAAGGAATCGAATTGCACACAAAACTGCTTATTTTTTCTAATGACATATTTGATCTTATTGATTAATGAGACTTAAATTCTATTACAACAAAAAAATTTCTTTTGAAAATCTGCTGTTGTTGATGTAATTTGATGCTTCGCGTACATCCTGGTTCGTAGATTATTGATAATATGAGAAAATAATCCGAGCTGCTGTGACTGATGATAATTCGTCGATTTTTTCTGCAAATGTTCGATCACTATCTTCGCTTTCAGATTCCGGAGGAGAGATTTGTTGAAACATTCGCCGAATTTTTACGCAGTTATTTTTAGTTCTTTCTTCTGAGATTTTTAACGCTTAGCGACTCAGAACTACCGTAGCTGCGCCACTGCTATGTAAAAATTCTTTGTATTGTTTCAATCTGGCTCTTTCCAGAATCTGAATATTATGTTTTGTGATCAAATAGTACTTTTTTGGTGGCGTCGAAACTTATCTTTGTTGTCGGGTGTTCCACCGCAGGTGTTCAATTTGTGTAAGAGTTAAAACCTTTTTCGAAATATTCCCCTCTTTTGAGAAACTTCGTCGTTTTCAATGAGGGCAAAATCGATTGGGCGGAGACTTGCGATGGAACTCACGTAAAAAAAATATGAGGTAACTTAAACCAAACTTACATAATTTTTTCTGCTCTTCTGGCACTTACGAAAATTTCTTTTTAGCGCACAATTAACACGAGAAAACAAAGCACTTTTTTGTTCTTATATATATTTCTTTTATTTATAAAACACTCTAGTTCCGAGTTCAACTTTGATTTATTTGACAAAAAATGTAATTTCTTATTTTGATAAATGTAACTTCGATTTAATAATTTTTTGCCTGATTTACAATTCACTTAGAAAATATAACTTTGATTTAATAATTGTTTGGCCTGATTTACAATTCACTTAGAAAATATAACTTTGATTCAATAATTTTTTGGCCTGATTTACAATTCACTTAGAAAATATAACTTTGATTTAATAATTTTTGGCCTGGTTTACAATTCACTTAGAAAATATAACTTTGATTAGGAAATATAACTTTTTATTTTAACAACTGGCGTTTGTCGCCTAGGTGTGTTGTACTTTTATTAACTGAAGAAAAATAACTCACTAGTTGATCTTTAAATTACACTGGTATCCGATATTTTTCGAACTACACTTGTACCAGATATTCTTTTCTTAACTGCCTTTTGATTCCGTTATTTCTCGAACTGCTCGTGTCTCAGATATTCTTTTCTTAACTGCCTTTGTATCCGATATTTTTTTAACTACTTTTTGATTATTCAAAGCAGCCTTTTTATAGCTAGAAAATTACGTACTTTGCACCTAGAGTTCCATTTAAGTTTCAGCAACGTTGCTGTGTTGCAACGGTCCTGATTTTCTTTCGATTTGGAAACTTTCAACATCAATTTCGAAATGCACCAAATGTTAATGCATTTCGCAATTGGTTATTTTCCAATAATTTTATTGCTGATAGTGCAAAGTACAATTTTCGCTGAAGAAATAAATAATGTTCCGAAACTTTTTAGTTTACAGAAAACATTATTGCTTTAAAAAATATTGCGGAACATTTTTTTGGTTCACAACAACATTTGAGGTTTCCGAAATATATTAGTTTCAAGAAACATGTTGTTGCGAAGTGCGTTACTCTTTGGAGGGATGTAGGTAATGTTTTGTTACATAACAGATCACGACATACTATAGTGCATACATGGATATTCTCAATGGAATAAAATCTTTTTTTACCTGTCACAGATGTGACATAGGTATATAAAAAGTATATAAAAACCTGCTCATATTCACATCGAATATTGCGTAAAAATTTCAGAGCAATCGGTGAAGAATTTTCGGAAATTAGCAGTTAGGAACAAACGCCCAGAAACCAGTTTATTTAGATCACTGCTGTACCCGGCCACGCGTTGCTGTGCCTGAGTCTGGTTAAATGGAAAAGAAAGAAAAGAAAAAGTGCACGTTCCTCTTATATTTAATTTCACAATGCTTGTGGCTATACAACATTTTTTGTTGTTCCATTTTCTGTGCAGATATAGAGATTTTCTGGTTTGCCGATTCTGGAACACGCAACATATAATTGTCCATGTGAGAAGCAATCCGTGTCTAGCTCTAAACCGCACAATTTTAAAGATTGGCCCTGAGCCTTGCTGATGGTGATTGCAAACGCCAAACGAATCGGGAATTGCAATCTCTTAAATTGAAATGGCATATCCGTTGGAATCATAGGAATGCGAGGAATGAGGACATCTTCACCTTTAAAAGGTCCTGTCAAGATTGTTATTTCTACGATGTTGCTCATTAATTTTTTTACTGCAAGTCGTGTGCCGTTGTAAAGTTTTGGCTGGTTGATATTTCGCAACATGATAATTGACACACCGACTTTCAATTGCAGTACGTGCGGTGGCATCCCTGGCAGATCGTGTGAATTCAAAAATTCTGTTGGATAATTAACCGCTTTATCTGCTTCTACAACAGTGTTGACGGACTTGTATGTCACTTCCTCGCTTTGAATGTTAGACTGAAAAATATTGTTAAGTTCGTAGACGTCTTTGTTCTTGGCCGCAAGAATAGCTCCTTCACTCAGCAAATCGTGATCCTTATAATTGGTTTGAATATTGAGAAATACCTTTTCAACCAATTCTTCTTTTGACGTCACTAAATTTCAGAAGTTATGAGGCAATGAAATTCGTCCTGATCAACTGGTACCTTTCCGTTTCCAATTTCCAGTAATTGATGTGAGAATATCTCTGCTGACCGATCGTTTTGCAGCTGGATACGCATATTTGTAGTTAATTTATACATATTTACTCGTCGCCGCAAAGTAGAGTATTTCGGGCAAGCATTTATTTCGTCCGCTGGTGTCGATTGAGGAATTACAGATCAAGAACCTCGAGCGATTTTTTGTGCGCCATTGTGCACTCATCCCAAACAATAGGTTTTCATTTCTAAAATACTTTTCGCATGCCGGATACTTTGGAAATGCTGCACGTGGGATTTTCAATGAATTGCATGTTCAATGGTAATTTCAAAGGGGAATGAGCAGTTCTTCCATCTGGTAGGAATGTCGCAGCTTTTCCGAACTACGCAAGAGCTAAGGCTATGTCATTTTGGGATCGAATTGTGGCCAGAATCAATCTAATTAGGAACATCTTACCAGTTCCTCCTGGCGCAACTAAAAAGAATATTTCTCCAACTCGGTTATTGACACTTTGCATTATTTGATCGTAAATGCCCTTTTGCTCAAACGTTAGCTTAGGAATATTTGATGGCATATAGGACAAAAGATCACCCGTGTCGTAATTTTGTTCACGACCCAATTCTACATCAAAAAAGCGGCAGCAGATCGATTCGGTGATGGCATTCCCAATTAATTGAGAACTTTGTTCGCGATTTCTAAACACAAGTCTCCAATCATTATCAACACTTCGTTGTAGATTTCTGCTGTGAAATCCATGTTTATATTTGAATTTTCCATGCGTTTTCGACGGAAAATATCTTCAGCCATGTGCGATTTATATTTCTGCCACAACTCTGTTGGAGATGAAGGACAGCAGACGGTCATTATAATTGCAAACAATGCACGAATTTGATTTGGATGTGATGTGCTGCACGCGTCATTATTGCAAACATCCCAGTGTCGGTCGTTTTCCAATAAATTCAGTAAATTCAGAGCTTGACATGCACTGCGGAAGTGGCATGTGTAACACCGCTGACTATTCTCAATTGGTGGAAAACGGGTACATTTATCAACAGCTTGCGAAGAAAAAAGCATTCTCCTTGATTGGGATGCACGGTGTACACTCTGCCCATCGTAGTTTCTTTGAATATGCCAGGTTGTCCGTCGACTCGCTGTCCTCGTTTGCGTCGTTCAAATGACTTTCTACTCGCATTCCATGTGTAATACGTAAGTACTTCCGAATAAAGCAGTGTTTTCGCAAACGCGTCATTTTGACATAACGTGAAGAAGCAGTTGACGTTGTAGCCGGTGGATTCAAAACTTTTTGTTGCACATTTGCAGCTGTGAAATAAACGCGTTGGCCATTTTCTAGATGTACTGCTAAGTGAACAACAGTTGGTTTGCGTGCATATATTGGAAATGAAAGAATTCGCCATACAGCTTCATTGCTGCTTATGCATCTTCCAGAGTGATATCGTGCTATTTCTTCGATATGTATGACCGCATTCCTATCACTTCTTTCTGGTTGCACGCCAAAAACTGCCATGTCGCTGCCTTTGTTCACATACTTACAAATATATTTGATCGATTTAACGGAGTAACAGTATTCCACGTTTATGTGCGCTTTGTATGTTTTTAATAGCAAAGGCGAATATGGAACAACCCACCAGTTATCTATTTCGATTTCGCTGTTTCGCATCTGTATGGTTGCAAATTTACCGCCAATTTCAGCTGATCCTATTCTGTATAAAGGATATCCATCGTTTCCTCTAACTTCGTTGGATACTAATGCTCGAAGACATCGCTTAGAGCATTTTCCGTCCATCATGCACGGTGAATTTGGATTCAGTGTACCGCAAGGTCCATGTATAATATTTTTCGTCACAACTTCATGCAAATCCTTATCGACGTCGGCATCGGATATTTCAGCGCATATTATATCGCCGATTTCGGTTGACGTGATTTTGTTATAGAGCCAGATTAGTATATATGCGTGTGGCAGTCTTCTCTTTTGCCATTCCACTGAGTATATCCAGCAGCGCACAGACCCAAACATTTCATGTTTTACCATGAATTCCATCAGAGATTTCAACTTCTGTTTGAAAACACGTACTGCAATATCATGTCTATGCACCGGCGATTGCGCGGGAAGTAAAAGTTGTTGTATATTGTCCCAAGCTGGATTACATGTGAATGTAATGAATAGGTCTGGGCGCCCGAAGTGACGGACATACGCAATAGAATCTTGAGCGTACTCATGCATACGACGTGGACTGCCTATATATGAAGATGGAAAAATCGTCAGTTTTCCAACGTTAGCTGTATTACCGTCATTTAAAATTGCTTCTCGCAAATGAATGTATTCTTCAGAGCGTAACTGGGTCTGATTCAAACGGATGAATATCAAACGTTCTGTTTCAATTTTTGCATACATATCTACGATGTATTGGTGAAACAATTGACGGCGTTTCAAAATGTGATTCTCCTCATTCTCTCGAATCATTAATGGGTATGAATAATAGTTCATTGCGCTGCATTTCTTATTTGTTTCTTCGCCACTGACTGGATTTATCATCTTAACATTGAAGTGATATCCATCAGCACCATCCCAAAAAATAATTGGATATTGCAGGGCATTGTAGCATCGATAAGTTTCGGACACTGTTGTCAATTGATCGTTTCTCCGATGAAGAACAATATCTCTTGGAATTGATCTCCGACTATAACAATTGCCACTTCATCTATAGTTGGAGCATTGAATCTTTGTACATGTTCTCCAGCAGGCATTTTGTCAGCATCAATAACGATCGTGTATGAAACAGATGGCATCATATCAATTGCTGTTTTGAACAAACGCAGTAAATTGTTTTTTTCGTGAAGAAGCTCTTGCAGTTGGAAAACGATGGACCTTTTTATACCCGTAGAAATTCCGCAGCGTGCATTCAATTCATCATTGTCATCACCGATGAAATACATTTGTAAGAATTTATGTTGCCCATCTGGGAACGGAAGCAGGGAGCCAGCCCTATGATAAATTTGTGCTTTCACTTTGAAAGTTGGCATGAATTGAGCTGTTACGATTTCTGCGCCGAACGATGTCATTTGGAAGCATGAGTTGTATTTCCTGGTGTTAGATAGAAAATGCTGTGATTCGGCGGTATATCCGGCCAGCAAAGCTTTCAATGGCTTTGGCGGTTCTCCAAGTTGGGTCACTTTAATTTTTCCGGCGGCGCAACACATTCCTTTCGTTTCTCCATCAAATTTCAGAGCTTTGCAATACGGACACAGTTCAGTCATAGTACCGATTAAAACATGCGGGCTCAACCTATAATCATCACCTGGGTAGCACCGGAATGCAAGGCGATTGTAATCACGTGATTGCTGTTCACGGAGTCTTGTTTGACGTTGATCTGCAGTTTCTCGTTGACGTCTTTCAGCCTCTCTAAGCCTGTTTCGCTCATTCTGTTGAGAAGGAAGCAGATCTGAAGCTGCAAAACGCTATTGCCGTGCTTGCCATAGTCCATCCTCAATTCTGGCTGCACGTCGATCTGCTGCTTCCACGGCACATATTTGAGCCAATCTTTGTCTGCTTCGGTCGTTTGCTGATGCCTGTTCTTCTTCAATTTGATTTACAATTACTCGTCGAACTGCTTCCGCTCCGCGAGTATGACGACTTAAGTTTGATCTTCTGGGACGCATTATTTAAATGAACTAAAGCAGATCGACAGCACTGTTCCAGTGATGCTATGAAAAACGAACAACGCTATCAAAGGCAAGGAAAGGAAATGAAGTGTTAGGGCCACTGATTCATGATTTTTCAGGTAATAAGAGCTTACCAGAGTTGTCGCTGTGAAAGAAAACTCTTTGAGCGCCAAATTTCCAACGATGATAATGAAAGGAATTTTCAAATCAAAAATGCCAACAAAATTTAAGAAAAAGCGTTAAACGAACAAAAAATTTCTTTTTCCGACGATGCTACTAAAAAATGAAGAGAAAACCCAATTTCCCAACGATGCTACGAGAAACGAAGAAAAAATGGTATTTCCCAACGATGCTTGGAAAAAGGCAGAAAAAATATTATTTTCCAACGATGCTACGAAAAAACGAAGAGAAAACGTAATTTCCCAACGATGCTAAGAAAAACGAAGAAAATATGTTATTTTGCAACGATGCTATGAAGAACCAAGAAAAATCGTTGTTTTTGAAAGGCAAAGAAAGGAAATGAAAAGTGTTGGGGCCACTGAGTCTTATGATTTCTCAGGTCATAAGAGCTTACCAGCGTTTTCGCTGTCAAAGACAATTCCTTGAGCGCCAAGTTTCCAACGATGACAATGAAAGGGATTTTCAAATCAACAATGCCAACAAAATTTAAGAAAAAGCGTTAAACGAACAAAAAATTTCTTTTTCCAACAATGGTAATGAAATGAAAACACAAAATCACGTTCACAAAAATCATTTTTTTTTTATTTCCACTGAAAAAACAAAAACTTTGTCACAAATATTAAGTTTTTTTTTTATTTGCACTGAAAAAAGGCCTCGAAGAAAAACAGCCGTTTACTCTCTGAAATCACAATATGAACTGAATTGATTCGATATTATTTTGTGTGCGGATGACATCATTAATACTGATATGCATGAATAATCATTATCTGGTGTATATATGATGTATATATTGGTATATGTTGATAAATCTCACTAGAAATTCATGGCTTTAACCTGCTTGTGGCTATGTGTTAGTGTTGATTTTTTAACGTCTTTTTACTAATTACAGGGGTAACATAGGTAAATAAAAAGCATGTAAGAACCTGCTCATGTACCTAAGGAAGGTTCTATAAAAATTTCAAGTCAATTGGTCAAGCATTTTCGGTGATTATCGATTTTGCACAAACGTACAGAAACGATTTTATTTATATAGATAGAAAAATAGAATAATAGAAAATAATGAAAAAAAAGAAACCTACCCGACTCGGATTTGAACTCGGGTAATGAGAAGAATCTTATTTAATAACCGAGACGCATTAGCGCGATGCTAAGATTTAATATTCTAAAACGCTTGAAGATTTCCATTTGTATTCCATTTTTCTCTTAGGCTATGTAAATTCAGTTTAACAATGGTATATTGTCGATGGAAATGCATGAATTACATGATGCTTGGGTCATTGTGTTAGTGTTGCATTTTAAAAAACCTTTTTTTTACGTGTCAGGTTTGACATAGGTATATAAAAAGTATATATAAGCCTCGGTCATAGGATGTTGTGTACAAATTTCAAACCAATCGATAGTCTTCTAAGATTAGCGATTTTGTACAAACATACTGATATGATTTTATTTATATAGATATAGTAGATAGGCGGTTTAGTGAGCGAAGCGAGCAGGGGAGGAATCCCCGGCCAAATTGAGGAACTCCCTCAGGCTTGCAGCAGACTCCAAAAAGCCCTCTCCAAAGATCCGAGATCTAGATTAACGGTGCTGCGCCAGTCGGATGGGGAATTTACCTCAAGTAATGAGGACACCCTGTAGCTGCTACTCCATACTCATTTCCCCGAATCTCGTGAATCACCAGCATGCTCGCATCTACAAGCCGAAAGTTCTCGTCGCCAAAGAACCGACTGGGGAACGGCTTCAGAGATTGTTACATACGAGAGAACTAACTGGGCAATCAAAACCTTGGCCCTGTATAAATCAGCAGGGCCTGATGGCATTTTCCCAGCACTTCTTCAGAAAGGAGCTGATTTGCTAATCAAACCACTCTGTCAAATCTACCGCACGAGCCTCGCCTATGGCTATATTCCCTCGCCATGGAGGAAGGCACGTGTGAACTTCATAACTAAGCCGGGTCGTACTGACTACACCGAGGCCAAGAGTTTCCGTCCCATCAGCCTCACGTCATTCTTGCTTAAGACACCGGAGAGACTGGTGAATAGATACCTGAGGGAGAGGATACCAAGTATCCTCCCTCTCCACCCGAACCAACACGCGTATTAAGAGGGCATATCAACGGATTCTGTACTCCATCAACTAGTGTTCAGAATTGAAAAAACTCTACATACTAAATCATACGATCTTAGTACATTTCTTGACATACAAGTAGTAGGGGCATTTGACAATGTCACTTTCGATGCCATGAGCGAAGCAGCCGAAGTGCACGGCGCGGGTCTGACTGTCACGAGATGGATAAGAACCATGCTAGAGTTTTTAAGCCGTATTCAAAGACTTACTCTTTTAAGCATTACGGGTGCAATCAGAACCACGCCAACTGCAGCCATGGAGGCCCTCTTGGGAACTCCACCGCTGCACTTGGTGGTTCAAAGTACAGCAATGACAACGTCCTATAGACTGCGAAGTGCTAGACTCTGGGTTGATCGATTAGATATCAAGGGCCATAACGGGATCCTAACTAATCTGATCAAATCATGCCCCACACTCTCGATGCCATCGGACGTCATGTCCCCGGATTCGTTTTCAAACGCAGAATCGAGACTATCATGCTAACTAGAGAATCCTGGATAACGGATGGTAAGAATCTCCCAAAACCACTCGACCTCATCTGGTTCACGGATGGATCTAAATCGGATGCAGGAACGGGGGCAGGTGTCATTGGTACAGTGCCCAAAAAGACAATATCTATCGCTTTGGGCACTCATTGTTCAGTCTTTCAGGCTGAAATTTTTGCCATTATGACATGCGCTAATGAGCACCTAAACAGGTGCTACAAAAATCTGCATATCAATATCTTCTCGGTCAGCCAAGCTGCGCTACAATCTCTGAGTGCAGTCAAGATAACATCTTGCATCGTCCAAGAATTCTTCAACACCCTTAAACAACTAGCTGAGTGCAAGAGAGTTGTACTCAACTGGATACCGGGACACCTCGGGCTCGCAGGCAATACAATGGCGGATGTACAGGCCAAGATGAGCACCACTAGGAAACCTATCGGGCCGGAACCCATCGTTAATATTCCTAAGAGCACAGCCAAATTCTCCATTAGAGAATGGATCACCGTACAACACAAAATTCAGTGGCGAAACGAGTCTCTACGACAATCCAAAATATTTATAGCTGAACCTGGCCTTGTCAGGGACTCGTTACTGAAGTTGGACCGTAATAAAACCAGAGTGCTAGTGGGTGCCCTCACGGGATACTGCTTCTGCAAGCATCTACATGCCATAGGTATCCTATCTGATCCCACCTGTAGTAAGTGCAGAACCGTTGAGGAAACATCACTACACATTATTTGTTTATGTGATGCCTTCACGGGCCTGCGAAAGAAGATCTTCGGAAAACCATTCCTGAAGGTGAAATCCTTAATCGATCACCTGAAGAAGACAGAACTGTTTTCAGAGTTTGGGCAGCCTGCCACCCTGTAAACAGGATACAGGTAATTAATCTTTTTCCCATAGGTTTTCTTGGAAAACTTGTGCGATCCCGGGGCATATGTCCAGATTTTCCCGAGGGTACAATGGGCCGCAAGGCCTATGTACGGGGTGCCTTGCGGCACCCACCTCCTTAAAAAAGAAAAAGGGGCGGAACTCCTAGTAAATAAAAATAAAAATCCCGTGCAGAAAAACTGTTTTGACACATTTTATATACCATGCAATGAATTAAATTTTACTATATAGCATGCGATAATACGATGGCTAATATGCGATACATTTTTTATATAGCATGCCTGTAAATTGTACAAAACCATCAAACTCTATCACAACTTGTAATAATCACACATTACTCCCTAATAAAAGTCGGTAACCTGCAAACCTGGGTTTCATAAGAAATTGTAAGAATTGGTATATTTAATCAGAAAGTTTTGTCACTTTTTTATCGTTTTCGGTTTTAATTTGAAAATTTGTGGAGCAATTTCGTTGAAATTATTTATGGTATATAATATTGAAGCAACCCGTGCTACAAGGACTGAGAGTGCTTTCTTTAGAAGATTACCAGCTGTAAAATAAATAATATTGTCTTGTTTAACATGTATTGAATTTATATTCTTTGTTAACACAATTTATTTATTATTCCTTAATGTAGGTATTAAAAATATTTTATTTAGTTTTTCCTTTTAAATTTGTTGGATCACATATTTGCTTTAGTTTTTCTTTTTTAAAATTTGTTGGAACACTTATTTGCTTAAACACTTCTGATCGACTCACTCCAAATCAATTTTTAATTTTATTGTTTTAACTTAATTAATTATAAGAATTGCCGAATTCGCATCTTCACGACAAAATCGAATATTTTATATTTTTTGTTTTCAAGGTAATAGGGTAATGCACTTAAAATTATGCTAACGCGTCATATTTTGCATTACCTTTTGAAATAAATATCCTTTTTTTCTATCGCGAGTAGTTTAAAAGGAAATTAAGTTTCCGGTGTGGTTTTTTATGTGAATCGTATGATTTATTGTTTTAAAAATTAAATGGAATTAAATTTCGATTTTTCTTTGAAACTTCGATTTGTCCTTAATTTTTACAGACGGTACATAAAGAATGGTAATGAGTTCGGCTCATTACACTATATTGATTTCATATCGATTATGTATTAAATTTTAGTATAATTGTTCCGAGGAGAATGGAGAAAAATAGGTTTTGGAAAAAGTAAGTTTGTTTATAAAGTTTTTTGGATGTATTTTCAAAACTAATACACCGATTTCAATAAAATGTGCAAAAGATATTTATGCTATTAGGGATTAGGCCCCAAGCTACCTATGAATTGGAGCAAATTTGATAACGAGTTAATTCACTGAACTCTTGATTCGTTAACTATGAGTCCCATTTCTACCATGGGGCATCAAAAAATCTGCTTTACTCCAATTTTCAGCTTCCTATAAAATTTTGCCATTTTTGAAATAAAAAATTCAAACAATTTTATATCTCCAGTAAAAAAACTTAAACCACATGTAACCGATGTACAATATGAGCAGCAGCCATACAAAGGGGTTATTTTGTGTGTACTTAGTAATGACTTAACATTTGACAAGACCCAATTTAAGAATGGAAAATGTAGATGTGTCATTGTTAGTCTTCATTATACCACAGAGAAAAGAAGAACATAGAGAATTCATTGTGTATAAAATTTTGGTCCTGTTGCAGAGCTGCAAAGCGCGCCATCTTTTTAATAGTATTTCAAAAAAATGCTAGAAATTCATTATTTTTTTATCAGAGCCTTTTTAAAAAATACTTTTAATGAGGTTGCGTGTGCAGATGTGCCTAAATTAGAATCCAAATAGAGAACTCTGTTCAATGTATGCTTTTTGATTTTATCAAAAATGCTATTAAATAGGAGGCGCGCTTTGCAGCGCTGCCGTAGTGCCAAAAATGTATACACGAAAAATTGCGTACGATATAAACAAAAATCCTATAGGTTGTAAAATTACATTTGAATATTTACTATACACATTCGAATATTTGTACACGATAGTGGTAGAAAGTTTTACTTTATAGAAAATGGTAAAATTAAATTCCCAATTGCATAAAATTACACATTTTTTACAATCACGTAAAATTTAAATATTATATTGAAATTTTGATAAGAAAAATAAAAGTCATTCAATTAATTATTTACTTTTATTTTAACATTTCATATCTTTTCATATTTTTCATATATGTAATACATTCAATTTTCATTTAATCAATTTACGATTTTTGTTATAAGTGGAATTATTTTAAATCTGGCATTTCAATTTTTTTTTTTCGTGTCACGAGAAGAACCAGTATGATGATCAAATAAATATCTTTGAACAAATTCCATCCTTTGGGATATTTCTTTGGAATATTCAACATTAAAAATAAAAAATAGAGCAAATATCTGGACTATGGCCTCCTTCAAATTCACTTGAACTAAATCCGCATATATTGTATATAAAATATTTGTGTATCCCAATATCTAAAAAAAGTTGTTTTTGAACTGAAAGCTTCTTTAGCCGCGTTGGAAGTGATTTGAAACTCGATGAAACGCTAAAAAGGCGTCACTTTTTTACCAAGATGAAATACCAGTCGATCAGAATTCATAACAACAAAAATTTAGCATAAAGAGAGATAAATGGAGATAAATATGCCTACTTAGGCAAAATTTCAGAAAAAATTATTTTATTTGCTATTATTCTGATTTCCGAGCGCCGGATACATAGAATACACATATACAGTGTTTCCTATTATCTTCGTCTCCTCTTTGTGCGCTACTTCGTAAAGACATATTCTTCAAATAGAAACTAAAGAATCGTGTATTGTTCACGTGTATCGTTTTGTAAATATTTTATCATTTTAATAAAACATTTTCCAAGTATGCGGAAAACTAATACCACAAAAAGTTTACGAGCTCATGTACAGGATCTTCAATTAGATAGAATAGCATAGCCGTCGAATTTTCTTATTCTTACCGAGACGTGGATGAATAATGAAATTATTGTAGACATTCCAAATTTTGATATTGTTTTTCAATATAAAACAAAATCTACGAGGGCAGGCTGAGTTGCAATATACCATAATAATATAAATTATGGAGCCCGGGTTGTTACTCCACAAATGGCCAAATTAAATGAATTAGGCACAAACAACAAAGTTACCCTTTACTGGATACCAGGGCATGTGGGTATCGAGGGCAACGAAGAAGCCGACAAACTGGCGAAACTAGGGGCAGTAACACCCTTAATAGGTCCAGAACCCTTCTGTGGAATCGGACCACATATAATCCGAGAAATTTTAATTAAAAAAGAGGCGGCAAAAAGAACCAGATACTGGGAAATTCAACCAGGACTAAGGCAGGCCAAGGATCTCCTTGGGGAATTCAACCCACAGAGATTCAAGGCCTTTATAAGCACTAATAGGAAGAATATAAGAGTTCTGACAGGAATCCTTACAGGACACTGCAGACTCAAAGCACACCTGAAAAAACTAGGACTTGAAAGAGATAGCACCTGCAGATTCTGCTAGTCGGACGACGAAACCCCAATGCATATTCACTCCTACTGTGAGGCATTACTCCGTAGAAGAAGAAAATATTTCGGGGCATATTGCTTCTCTCCAAGCGAGATACAATCTCTCAATCCACTCCGGATACTAAAATTCCTAAGAGAAATAGGCCTGGAGGAGGTGTTGTAGAATAGGAAGTTAACCTAACTATTACACCAGAGAAAAAGAGGGTGCACTAGATCTTAAGGTCGCAGTACAGGAACACCCTAAAAATTAAATCTAAATCTAATCTACTCCACAAATAGATCTCAATGCACAACAACTAGAATCATTGTCTGTTCAGCTTTCTAAAGTGGGAGAAATATCTGCTTGTGAAAGCAAATTGGACCATAATAAATCAGTTATAATTGTGGCAATGTGCATTTCTTCAAACCAGTCAATAAATATAATTATTGAATTCATCCACAAGAATTTGCTAAAGTACTCACCAGAAATTTCGCGTATTCTTAAAAAAGATTACGATAAAATTCCGATGATTTCAAGTGGAAATTTTAATGTTAATTTTGCATTGGTTACAGCGCTTCCTTTGATTGAGTTCCTCAACAGCAAATTAAATTCAAAAAAGTGCAGTAGTCGCACTGAATCGACAACAAGATCGAAAACGGTAACTGCCGCTGTATTTCAAAGACATATTGATCAAATCCAACTAAAGCATTCATTTCATAATTTAGTTATCATAAGCCACTCGTGTCATTTATTGAAATTAAAAACTAAGAGTGTGAATAATAAAATGGAAAATAACTTTTAAGCTTGGTACCAATATTTTAATAAAAAAAACCCTATAACTATCCCATCCCTGATATTGCATTCGTCTCATTCTCTCGCTGTTTAGTTTTTCGAAGGTTTCACTTCTACCGCGTGTGCCTAGCACACATGATTTTTTTTCTTTTTTAATTCAATAAATGAATATAGATATTATGAATTCAGTACCTAAAGCGACTAGCCATGGGGACGGTACAGGAGGAGAAATGTCATTTAATGTTGTGCCCATCTAAAATAGAAAATTTTTCAATTAAATACTTCAAAGTAAATAGCAATTAAAAAAATAAGTTTTCTTTAAAATACTTCAATACTTATTCTAAACAACTTATTGAGTGCGGTGCAATACTATTTGGTTTTTTCTACATATAGTCTCCAATAGCCATGACTATTTTCTTGAAGTTCGATAAAAAATGTTCAATGTTTTTTCCAGTAAATTTTTGCAAATGTTCATAAATAAATTCTTTTTTAAATAAAAATGGCCATACGGCTTTAATGTATTCAATTTACGAATTTAATTATTTGTTTTAACCACTTTAATTTATTTTATTTTAATTTATATACATTTTCACTTTTTCACGATCTACACGATTTGAAAACTTCACTTCTAATGTTAAAGCCGGTACAATACACAATTATACGACGGTTCAATGTTTACACACACATTCGCTAGTTTAACATACGATGAACGATGTATATATTACAATTTTTTGAGAATTTAAAGTTTTCTATAAATTTTGCGGTACATACATCCGCACACAAACTCACTACATTGATGAATTACATGCCATCTTAGATATAGAAAATAAGAAGAATTTCATTTCATTCTAAAAATAGCAATGAAAACTTTAAAATTATAACAAGGATTAGATACACTAGGTCTGTTTTATTTGCCACTTGCTCTGGGGTAGAGCAAATTTTGAAAACAAAACTTCAAAAGAACAAATCCTACACTACTTTCAGCCCAGGTATAATTATCACACCCAAAATTAGTTCAGTTTTCTCCCATAAAAAGTGTGTTAGCTAAACGTTTCTCATTTGATTACAATATGGTTGCTAAGCAGCGCTACAAACATTTGAATTAAAACTTTCTTCTACTCCTTCTCGTTTCACTTGCCACTTACCCTGCTCCAAGGTAGGGTATGGCAAATAAAACAGACCTATTGTGTAAAGTACAATATTAAAGTTTTTAAATCTAGAGCACCAATCTAAACATTTTCGGGCTTGCTCACCGAAAGTTTTATGATAATAACAAAGTGGATAAAAATTATTAACATCAGCAGTATTTTCAGTGGATAATTTTTTACCCGGGTTCTTATTATTCTTTTTAAAACTGTTTGGCTTAATATTTACTGCCTCTATTTGTAGTTTTTATTGACTCATATTTTATGTTAACTGCGTAATATTTTGTTGTTGTTGCTCAATGGATTGCATCAGAGCGTTCATATGTGTAGCAAAAGTGTGCTGTGAATCCTGTTGAATCGGAACTGACATGGAACAATGGACTGCGTTAACATGGGATGAGTGATACGATTCCCAACCCTGTCGGCTAATACTTGCAATTCTTGTACATTGATAGTAGTGCAAGCTGCCAATGCCACTGCTATACGGTTAGGTAGTTTTCGTTTCCACAATGAAACCAATAATTCCGTATTGATTAATGAGGAAGTTCCCATTGTCGGCGTCGGTCGCCCATGTCATTTTGTGAAAGAACATAATCAAGCTTTTTACCTTCACTAGCTAGTATTATGTGAAATAAGCTATTGACATTTTTTAAATTTTCATCTAAATTAACACTTGGAGGATGTATAATCTGATCATATTTGGTAATATCTACTATGATATTAAATAAACTGAATTCAACTTCAATTTGTTTAAACCATAGTTCTGGGTTAGCGAAGCAGAACGGTGGAATTTTAACTGAAACTCCAGAAACGATTAAAGGAGAATCACCCGTATTTGCCAAATTCTCTACAGACATGTTATTGTAATGGGTATTTTAATTGAAACACACAATTGGAAATTAATTGAAATCACAAAGGAATTTTATTTTTATATCTTTACATTTTTATATATTTTAATATATCTTTTTATTTGTCTAAAAAAAAATTTTTATCTGCCAAGAATAAATGTGCTGTACTTATCTTATTTAATTTGTAAAGTAAATATTTTTGAATATTGATGTGGCCGCTTCCCTTCCTTTTGATTTTAACCTCTTCTTTGGCCTCAATTTTGAGGTTAATGTTGATTATTCTTTTCTCTTGATTCTAGTCTCTTCTTTGGGCTCACTTTTGAAGTCAATGTAGATTATATTTTGATACAGCCTTCTCTTTCTGTCTTTAGAATTAGTAGTCGAGGTCTTGTCCCCACTAAATTTTTAAAATTTTTAGCACTAACTCTTTTAATTTATTTTATTCATTTATTTTTATGAAATATTGGGTGTATAATTTTTGAATTTAACCCTTGTGTCCACGAAGAATTTTTCACCCTTAACTTCACGACAAGGTACCCGGGTACCTTGTCGTGTATTTTGTATGAAAATTGAACAAGTTTTATGGTAAATTCTACGAATTATGATCAATTTGTATTTATATTGTTTATTATAGTTGTAAATAAGGTTTCTTAAAACTTCTAAATAAATTTGCGGGCACATGCGGGGGTGTATATATCATAAAAGTTTATTACAATTCTAATTTAAAAATTCCGGTTAAAGTAAAAGGATATAATTTTTCGAAATGGTTACAAATAAAGACGGAAATTTTTTTTGTTTATATCGGACAAGTAAAGCAAGAAATAAAATTAAGATCGTATACAGAAATGTGATATTTTACGTCAGAAGTCAGGACCTGCAAAATCAACCATGACCCTCTCTATGCGTGATACATTCAATACAATCTTCACAGAATCTATACATCATCCGTGAAAGAAACAGGAAGGCTAATTGTATTTAAATCAAATGGAATGAGAGCAACAGTGAAAAACAGAAAAGGTGGCGTGAATTAAATGCTGAAGAATTTAATGGCTTTCTAGGAATTTTTTTAACAGCCAGCGTTCGTCATTCCAGTTCGGAATATATCAGAGAACTATGGAAACCTGATTCATATCCGCTCTTTCGTGCTACTATGGCAGTCAACCGATTTCATGATATATGCAGATTCGTTCATTTTGATAATGCAAACACGCGAACTGAACGTATGAACGGACAAAGCAGCACCTATTGCTGACATGGCTGATGTTGATCGGATTGTGTTACTATAGGCGAACAATTTTTCCCCTAAAGGCGGAGAACAAGATTTACTCAACACATTCCTTCGAAACCAGCCAAATATGCTTTAAAAATTTAGTGGGTTTGTGATGTAGCAACTTCCTATCCAATTACTGGCCAGTTATACATAGTAAAAGGAGCGACCGGACTAGAAATCAACCAAGGGGAACGCGTTGTTGCCGACTTGTGTCACCGATATAAAGGCTCTGGAAGAAATATTACAGCAGACAAATTTTTCACAACATTACCACTTGCTCCTTTGTTGATTTCATGGGGCTTATTATTGGTAGATGCATTGAAAAAAATAAAGGCTACATTCCACCAAATATGATGACTAACAAAAATCGAGAACCGTTATCTTCAGTATTTAGATTTAGTGAGGATGTTAAAGTAACGATTTGCTCATACATATCAAAAAAAATAGAAATGTAATTTTGTTATCGACAACGCATCTCGATAATAATGTCAGCGGAAGTTTCAATAAGCCCGACATTATTCACTATTATAAGAAAACCAAAGGAGGCGTAGGAAATATGGTTAAAATGGTAACTCATTACTCAACAAAAAGGAAAACATGGAGATGTCCAGTAACCATGTTCTATAACATGTTAGATGTAGCATGTTTAGCAAGCTCCGTTATTTATTCAGAAAATAACCCAGTCAGCGTTAAATTTTCTGAAGGACTTAGGAAGGCACTTGGCTATGCCATCGATTGAGACCAGATCCACAAATCCGCTGATCACCAAATATTTCAACACAAAATTGGGCATTCAATCAATGCTTGGTCCAATTATAATCCAAATTCCAATTGCAGTAGAAGGAGGTTCAAGGGATGCATCTGGACGAAAAACTATTGCAGGAAGTTGCTACATATGTCGTTTCCCAACCCAACGGCAACGGAAAACTAGGAAATCAGATTTGTAATCTTCCTATATGTAATGAGCACTGTGAGACAATTACAAAATATCCTGGATGTATAACATAGTGAAGAATTGAAAAAAAATTTTTTTGGTCAAAATAAAATTAATTTAAACTAAAATTAACATTTCTATTTCATTACACTTTTTTATGAAGAATTTATATAGTATAGAAACAAATTTACTTCATGTCCAATAGAAAATGTATGAAGGTACCCGGGTGCCTTGTCGTGCAACAACGTCAGTATTTTTTTCGGACTAAATATTTTACATTTCCAAATATATTTTAGAATTCTTTTATATTAAAATTAGCGTCTAATGAATTGCTTTAGGCTAAAAAGGAGTTTCATCCCACTCAGTTAACTGCAACATGAAAAGATTTAGAAAATAAAACAAGAAAGGTACCCGGGTACCTTGTCGTAAACATAAGGGTTAATTATTTATATATAACTTTTGTTGTATGGTGATAATCCAGAGTAAGAAATCTGAAATCCAAAAAAATAGGGCTTTCTAAACAACCAAATCACTGGCTGAAATTTTTCACGAAAGAAAGAAATAAAAACGAAAATTTATTCAAAATGACTTTGAAATATTTTTATTTTATTAGATTAAAACATTAAATATAAAAAAATTGATAAAAACTATATTATATAAAAAAAAAATTTATGAAAAAAACTATTAATTTTTGAAGGAAAAAAATCTACTACAAAAGATTCGCTTTAAATACTTTCGCCCGTTTCTTTTATTATTTCGTAAAGAACTAATTTCACGTTAAAAAACACAAAAAAAAACTTATTTTTTTTTTACTTTTGATAAGATCTAAAATAAGTACGGAACCGAATTTTGATATAGTTGTCGGTTTAGAGATTTTCTTTCAACTAACTAAAAAATCCTTTTTTTTCTTGTAAATTATAAAATACCGAAGAAAATAGAAAACAGGAAAATTAACGTTCTATTTAAGTTCGTCGACCCATTATATACTAATTTCTTTACAAGGTTGAAAGAATGTTGGAGTCGAGCTTCAAACCATAGTTTCGTTTTTTTTTTTAGTTTTCCTGTTGATCATTGCGAATGTCAATTGCCGATCAGTTTTCATATCGATATCGGGTGACAGTTCAAAGGTAAACAAACATTCTGGTAAGGAAAAAAAATAATTTTAAATAATTTATGCTTATTGTTTTATTTCTTCTAGGTATTATCTGGTGATGTTCTTAGGTGTGTATTGTTCCATTGAATATTATTATTAACTCCTTTCTGATATAATTTTCATAATTTCAGGTCAGCATATTGATGAGTCTTCAACATTCTCCCCGGCCTTGACCCAGTAAAAAAGTGGGTCAAAATATATATATGTCGCAGGGAAGTGATGAAAGCAGATCCCTAAACTGTTTTAGTGAAATGATGAAATAATATTGTTTAGATATTAAAAGTATTTATTTATTGTAGTAAACCATGCATTATTAAATATAGAGTAGGTAATACAACAATAGTCATGGGCGCACAACAATTCTAAGCGCTTAAAGCGCTTTAGAGAGCTTAAATCTAGCAAGACGACTGGATCCAATTCTAACCTTAAGCTCTTAGTGAAATTCTAGCATAAGAATTTATTGCTAATTCAAACAGCGTATTAAAGGTTGTTGCTCATGCTAAGAAATTATTTGTTGAATTGGATCGAGAAGAGTTATAGAAAATTACTTCCGGATTATTCAATTTTAAATGGAATTTTTAAAAAATGAGTTTGATAAAACTTTTCCATTCAATTTTTATTTACTCTCAACGCTTATTTCGTTTAAAAAATATATTTTTAAAAGCTATTCAAATAAACCTAATGTGACGTTTAGCATAGATAACTTGATTCACTTGATTCAAGCAAACGCATCAAGGAGTACAAAAAATTTTAACTGCTTAGATTAAGAATTTTGAAAAGGCGCTTAGGAATGCATTTGAAACACAAATTGTTTATACGGAACTAATTAACAAAAGAATTAAGTACTTAAGCTGATATTTTTAAAAACAAAAAGGTCGCACGCGAGCTGACCTCTATACAAAAAGTTAAAAAGTGTTTATTGACTCCAGCGCAGAAACGGTGAGAGATAGAACTATATGGTCCGAGAAAGGAATATTCCCCTTGGAAACCTCCATAACTTTGCTAAACATTGTAGTCGAGTGCGACCTCTATGTAAAAAGTTAAAACGTGTTTATTTACTCCAACAGCAAAAGTACCTTCATTTCTAATTCTAATTTTGCTTTTGCTGCTTCAATCTAATCCATCCATGACGTGACACACGCAGTATCGCAGAAACATTACGCCAGGAACGTTGCGCGCATTTTTTTTGTTTTCTATATTTCGCGTTTTGTCAAGTAGCTACCGTAGAAAAATGGGTTTAGATATAGAAAAAAATCAAACTCTAACCGAATTTGTATCTGAAGGACAGTCTAATGAAACTATCAAGACGTTTTTGAACAAGCGGCATGATAAAGAAAAACCTTTATGGACTCGTGAAAGGATAGAAGAAGCTATCACAGTCATTGAACAATTTAAATTAGCCCCACTAATTAAACTGCAATGGACACTTAAACAATACTATCATGCGAAAAAATACGATGTTATGGAAGTAGGTACTAAAAAATCTTTGATTGTGAAAATAAATTCTGACTCCGATCCAGTTGTGAAAATAACGGAAAAGTTTTACCACATACTTCGGGAAACCCATCAGTCGACTGGCCATGGAGGAACAGATAAAATGCTGTATAGTTTGAAATCGAAATACCTAATACCTACTTCAATTGTACTGGAGTTTTCAAAACTGTGCATGGTATGTCAGTCTCAAAAAAATTTCGAAGAAAAGGAATCGTTGTTTGCCCAATTGTATCTCGCGATTTCAATCATCGTGGCCAAGTCAATTTAGTTGACCTGCACTCGACCTCAGATAGAAATTACAAATGGCTATTACACTACCAGGATCACGTGACGAAATTCAGTTTTCTTCGACCATTGACTTCAAAAAGAGCTGCTGAAGTAGCAATGGAGCTAGTGAAAATATTTTTGGAACTAGGTTGTACTAATATACTGCAAAGCGACAACGGCCGTGAGTTTACGGCTGCTGTCATACAGGAATTAACAAGCCTGTGGCCAGCATGCAAAATTGTAAATGGTATGCCTAGACATCCAACTAGTCAAGGATCTGTTGAGCGATCAAATCAAGATGTTGAAGCTATGTTACGTGCTGGGCTAATTGACAATGACACAACAAATTGGGCTATAGGTTGCTACATTCTTCAATTCCCAAAGAATTCCTCTTTTCATCGAACTATTCAACGATCACCTTACAAAGCTTTATTTGGTACAGTACCAAAAACAGGACTCCAATCTTGTCATATTTCAAAAGAGTTGCTTGAAGACTTGGATCTACTTCTTAATCAGCAGGAAGATGACATTAGTTTAACACCAGAAGACTTACCAATAGCTTCCGTAGTGCGCAACAACGACGCTTCAACTTCAAAAGATCTACCAGCATCTGAATTAATTGATTACAATGCTTCAACTTCAAATGATCTATCAATAGTTAGATCAACCAACAATAACACTTCAGTGTTACACGTTCTACTGCTGATTAGCTGATTTAGTCACCATTACATTTAGAGGATCTACCAGCAATTGAATCAATTTCTTTATCGACAACAAGACAACTCGAACCAGTTAACAACTCTACTTCAACTCCTGCTTCAACAGTTAAAACATATGTAGTGTTACTAGTATCAAAAGAGGAAGCAGCTGTCAGTGACAATAAAACATGTTGTGTTGTTTGTGGAATGGTATCTACTGGAGCCCATTCATATGACATGTGTAAAAATCCGGTGCACGCAATACGTGGGAATATAGTAGGAGAAGAGGGATATGGTTCGAAAATCCTATGCCATTTATGCCATAAAGAAGAGAGCATTCAAGATGAAAGGGAAAATGCTGCAAAACACCTGAAAAAATCAGCTGGAAAAATGAAAGAAGTTTCTTTGAAGAAATTTATAGACGTGTTAGTGGATTCCGCAGTTTTGGTTGATGTTCCTAAGGTAGATAGAGGCCCATTAGACGGACATAACATTGTTGGAATCGTATTAGATATAAAAAATAATTTATACCAAATTGGTACCTCAGTTGGAATTATAAAAGATTGGCTACATAGAAACGCTCTTCAAATAGCTACTACAAAATTTACCGAAACAGTTCCACGGACTAACATAAGTCTGCGTGAGATTGCAGGAAAATTATCCTTATTTGGAGGCCAAGGATTTAAGAAGTGTTCCTGTGAACAATCTAAAATACAGTGTAAAACAAAACGATGTGCCTGTAAAAAAAGTAATGTACTTTGTAACTCGAGATGCCACAAAACAACAACGTGTTCTAATAAAAATAAATGAATATTATTACTTATTAATTAAATTCACTAAAAATATTTAACATTTCACAAAAAATATCGTTTTTGTTTTTAAAAATATCAGCTTATGTACTTAGTTTTTCTTTTTGTTAATTAGTTTCGAATAAATAATTTGTGTTGCAATGACTATTGTTGTATTACCTACTCTATATATAATAATGCATGGTTTACTACAATAAATAAATACTTTTAATATATAAACAATATTATTTCATCATTTCACTAAAACAGTTTAGGGATTTGATCAAATCACTTACTTTCTTTAGGGAAATGATCTCACGCAGTTGTTATTTTAACATCTTCCGTGATTTCAAATCTCTGTTTTCATCATTTCCCTGCGGCATATATAATTTATAAACATAGTAATTATTGCGGCATTTCCTCCGTGCAGTAATTGCTCTGTTCCACGAACATGGAGTTTGGGCGCTCCGACTCGCCGTTTTTTGAAGGAATAGGAGAAAGGAACAAACAGGAATAAGGTATATAATATGAGATATAAACAAAATTCAATATCTTAAGATTATACAACAAAAAATTAAAATTATTTATTTTTTAGGTAACAACATACTTGTACATCTAATATTCTTTTATGTGCTTTCGTTTACTTCGTTTGATGTGCATAATTTGTTGTCCATGATAGGTAAAAGGCATAATTTGACAATAGGTCTTTTAATTAAGTTATTCTCTGTTCTAATAGTAGCCACTCTTACTAGGTCGTCCTTTCCTGGATGAGTTTCGACCCAATTTCCAGTATAAAGGTGGTAATCTTTCATCTTTGACAAGTATCAATCGTCCTAACTTTATGTTGGATTATTGTGACAGCCATTTTGGACGTTGTTGTAAGCGAGTCAAATATTCATGACTCCATCTCTGCCAAAAATTCTCTGCTAGTTGTTGTTGATACTTCCAACGTGTTAAACAATTTATCTTTTCATTTATTGTGGATAGCCCTGGTACTGTGAGTAAATCTCGTCCTATTAAAAAATGGGCTGGAGTTAAAGCGTTCAAATCGTTTGGATCACTGCTGATTTCGGTCAATGATCTCGAGTTGAGACAACCTTCAATTTGTGTCAGTCCTGTGTAGAATTCTTCAAACGTCAAAGCTGTTGTCTTTAAAGTACGACACAAGTGGTATTTGACTGACTTAACTCCAGCTTCACATAAACCTCCAAAATGAGGTGATGACGGCGGAATGAAATGCCAGTTGACCCTTTGTTCTGTTAATTTCGTAGCTGCTTCTTCTGTGATTTGTTTAAGAGCAATCTGTAAATCTTTCGATAATGCATTATTTGCTCCAACAAAATTAGTTCCGCAATCACTGTAGATATCTGTACATAGTCCTCTTCGGCTCGTTAATCGCCTAAACGCAGCGATATAACTTTCTGTAGACAAATCTGACACTACCTCTAAATGTATAGCTTTCACTGCCAAACAAACAAAAACCGCTACGTAACCCTTATATGAACGAGCACCTCTACCTTTCGACATACGAATTTGGAAAGGACCACAATAATCAACACAAGTATGAGCGAATGGGTGTGTAATGCTTACTCTTGGTGTCGGTAGATTGCCAAATAATTGCTTCGTGGTTTGTGTTTTGAAGCGATAACATGTTGTGCATCTATGTAGTTCGAATCTTACCGCGTTCCGTGCATTTATTAGCCAATATTTCTGTCTTATGACAGATATCACGTTCCTCCATGTAAACTGCTCTTATGTGCGTCTCGAATTATTAGAGTTACAAAATGATTCTTATCTGGAAGAATTATAGGATGGATTTCATCATAGCTTAATATCGAGTTTTGTAAACGGCCTCCAACTCTTAACAGTCCATTGTCGTCTATTATTGGATGTAAATTTATCAATCTGCTGCGATTGTCGATAGGTTTTTTGTTTCTGAGACAATTTTCTTCATTGGTAAATTCTCCTCTCTGAACAATTGCGATGATACTATTGTGTGCTTCCTCTAGTTCAACGGATGTTAAGTTGCCTCTAATGCTTCTCCTTGATCGACAAATGTATATGAATCGACGACAATATGCTGTGACCCGAATGAGCCGTGTCATCGGGGAAAATTTATTTATTGATACTTATTTTCTTAGTTTCTATGTTAAGTTCTGTAATTTCCCTCTGCCTTGGCCACTTTTCTCTCGGTTCCTTTAGCCACGTAGGTCCGTTCCACCAAATATCGCATTTAATTATTTCGGCTGGTGTCAGACCTCTAGAGGCGCAATCTGCAGGATTATGCTTCGAAGGTACATGTCTCCAGCGCGTATTTCCTAGTATTTCATGTATTTGAGTGACTCGATTTGCTACAAACGTTTTCCATTTCGATGGATGTCCTCGCAACCAAGATATTACAATTTCGGAATCCGTCCATACTATTGTCTCATTGATATCGATTTGTAATGATTGTTGCGATTGTTTAATCAATTTAGCCAATAATGCAGCGCCGCATAGTTCTAATCGTGGTAACGAAATTGTTTTTATTGGTGCTACCTTGGTTTTTGCCGTCAACAACTGTGAATATGTTATACCTTCTTCATCTGTAGTCACCAAATACAATACTGCTGCATACGCCTTGGTAGATGCATCTGAAAAACCATGCAGACAACTCTTTGTTTGGGAATTTGTATGTACCCATCGTGGTAAATTTGTTTTTTCGACCAAATTTAGATTTTTACTAAATTGTTCCCAAAATGTCTTCAGATGTGATGGCAAACGGTCATCCCAATCTAAACCCTCAAGCCACAGAGTTTGTAAAAATATTTTTGCTGAGATAATGATCGGTGCTAGCCATCCCAATGGATCGTATAGTCGTGCACTGTCGCCTAATACCTTTCTTTTGCTATAATCAGGAGAACTTTTGTCGATATTCACTTTGTAGCTGAAGTAATCTAAAGTTGGATACCAATGAATGCCAAGAGCCTTAATGCACTGATTTTCCAATTCATGTGACGACTCAACATTTCAAAATTCCTTTGAAACTGCCTTTAAAAGTTTGTCATCATTTGCAGACCACTTTCTTAGTTTGAGACCTCCTGATTCCAATAATTCAATTAAATCTTTTTGTAGCTTCATAGCTCCTTCAATCGAATCACTGCCAGACAGAAGATCGTCAACGTAAAAATCTCTTAATACTGTGTTTGCTGCTTCTGGATATTTGGTGATTTCATCCTTTGCCAATTGCTGTAATGTCCTAATAGCTAAGTACGGTGCACAAGTGACCCCAAATGTTACTGTTGTAAGATTATAATCTTTGATGATATTAGACTTAGAATTTCGCCATACAATCCTCTGGTATTCTTGATCAGATGGTTGAATTCTTATTTGACGATACATTTTCTCAATGTCTGAGGTGAAAGCATATTTATTTCGTCTCCAACGTAGCAAATTTGAAGAAAGATCATCTTGTATGGTAGGACCTGTGTGAAGAGAATCATTTAGAGACATACCACTCGTAGTTTTCCTAGATGCATCAAAAACCACCCGAAATTTTGTACTGGAACTTGATTCTTTTCTGACTGCATGATATGGTAAATAACTGCATGTGATGTACGATGATCCATTTCTGTCCATAATATTATCGTCTTCGGAATTCTTGGCTTCTATCATATGTCCTAATTGCATGTATTCTGATATACATTTTGAATATTCCTTAAAAAATTCGGGTTCTTTGTCGAATCGTTTCTCCTTTTGGATCAACCTTCCAATTGCGATATCTCGTGACTTTCCCAATCCTCTTTTTGAAGGTTCATGTATGAACGGTAAATTAACTTGATAACGCCAACGTCCATTCTTATACAATATGATTCCTTTCAAAGTTATTCTCACATATTTCGTCTTCTGGTTTTTTAGGAATTGTTGTGATGACTTCTTCAATTTCCCAAAAACGTTTCAGTTGCTTTTCTATTTCAAGTGATGCATGATGAGTGATTATCTCCCTTGAAAAATTTGACGAATCATCAGGAACTTCACCAGATATTATCCATCCAAATACAGTTTCTTGTGCAATTGGCTCGCCTTCACAACTCTTTCTGAGACCCGAACTAATAATTTTGCTATATGTTACACTTCAGCTCCTAAAATTATATCAATTTTACCTGGTATATTGTAAGATGAGTCTGCCAAGTTTAATTCCTGAAGATGTTGACATTCTTTCAATGTTACTGTTTGACTGGGTAACCAATTCGTCAGATTTTTCAAGATGTACGCTTTTACGTTGATGTTGTGGTTTTTGCCATCTCTCGTATGCAAATTCAACTTAACGCAACCCTTTATACTACCAGCATTGCTTCCACCAACTCCTGTGACGTTAGCCCTTATCATCTGTCTTTTCAATCTTAATTGCTGCGTGATTGCTTCAGAAACAAAAGATGCTTGAGATCCTTGGTCGATTAAAGCTCTGAGAACTAACTGATTTCCATTTTCTGTTACCGCTTTAACTAGTGCTGTAGGAAGAAGAACTTGTTTGTTTCTAAAAATTTGACTGCTAAGCGAATTCATGTTGAATGGTTTTGTTTGAGCATCTAGTTGTTGATTTGTTGTTGATGTGGATGGACGATTTTTATTTGTGTTTCCAGCTGCTCGTGGTGTATTACCACTACCGTTGTTTGTTGGTTGTTGCATTAAATGTAGTAAAGAATGGTGACGCTTCTTACAGTGAAAACAATTCGTCTTGCTAGGACAATTAGATACCATGTGTCCTCTTCCTAAACAATTGATGCACAAACCATGAGTTTTCACTGTATTCATTTTTGATTGATAATCCAATGCAACAAATTTTGGACAATTTCTTATGTGATGAGGTTCTGAACACAGAAAACAATATAAAACCGTATCAGAATGAAATGATTGCATTGACCTATTCGACCCCTTTCCAGTTAATGACGTGTTTCTGGATTCTCGAGAGAAATTCTTTGCTTTGTTGCTGATTGCTTGTAGTACTCGAAACAGTGTCTCAAGAAATTCTTTGAATTCTTCTAGTTTTGGTAATTCAGTGCTACCCCCCAGTTTCTCCTCCCAATGTTGATGCGTTTCAATTGGAATTTTCTGCACAATTATATAAATAATAATGGCATCCCAATCTTTAATGTTGATTCCAAAATTCCGAAGAGCTTGTAGGCTTTCAAATGTAATGTCAAGAATTCGTTTCATACCGTCAGCCGTTTCTACAGTAAGATTGGGTTGATTCAATAAACTTTTTAATTGCGAATTCACTAACATTCGTTTGTTTTCGTATCGTTGGACTAGAAGATTCCAAGCAGGTTCATAGTTTTGCTCGGAAATAACATGATGTCTTAAAAGATGCTGTGCTTGGCTTGTTACGCTAGTTTTTTAATAATGTAATTTTTAAACCGAAAGTATACGATGATTATCATGTATTAATGATTTGAACAAATCGTGGAATGATGTCCACGATGAATAATCACCCGAAAATTTTGGCAGAGATATACGTGGAAGTTGTAATTCTTCCCTTGGTGCCGTAAAATTATTTTGAGTTACATCACTTTTTTTTGGTTCAGATGGTGGCGCTTCACATTTTGCATTATTATCATCTTGTATTTTACATAAGCAAGCAATAAATACTTCTTCAAATTTAGAAAACACATAATTTTTAAAATATGTATTTTCAGCAGTGTCTTTTTCATCGAAGAGAAGAAATCTATCATGACGTAGTTTAAATTCATTCCAATAACCATTAAATTGAGTTATTCGGAATTCGAAATAAGATGGAGTATTCTTTCGTTCTTTCTCGTCCTTTTTATAATTATCGAACGATTTCTTCATGGTTTGATATGTATTTGTTTGTTGCTTTATTAATTCCTCCATTTTGTTGTTATTTTGATTTAATTAAACTCGGCACACAAAACTAATTATAATAATGTAACATATATCTTTTTTTGATAATAAACAAGAGTTCTTTAGAGTAAAACAATATGTTTAAAAATTCATTCAAATAAATAAAATATATAAATGGAAAAAGCAATATATCTCACAAAAGAAGGATTATATCAAAAGGACTTACCCAGGAGCACCAACTATTTACTTCACTGTTAATTACTTTGTTTTTTTTTTTTGAAAAAAATTGCTAGATTTAGAAAAATTCTTAAATTTTTGCCCGTTAAATTCTAACGTAAGATTTTTTAATAAAGGCGCTCAATTTTCTTTTCTTTTTGTTAATTCCTAATACCGCACTTTGTATCTGTTAAATTCTACTGTAATTTCTTCACAAAGGACCGATTCCTTTCTTTTCTTTTAACTGTTTTCCCGTTAAGTTAAACAAATTGAAATTTCCGTTAAACACTTTAGATAAAATCGATTTTGTCTGTTATATCTAAGTTCTATTACTGTATTTTGTATCTATGTTTTCTTTTTTAACACCTTATGAAAAAATCCGGCTCGAAGGACCAAATGTTGTATGGTGATGATCCAGAGTAAGAAATCTGAAATCTAAAAAAATAGGGCTTTCTAAACAACCAAATCACTGGCTGAAATTTTTCACGAAAGAAAGAAATAAAAACGAAAATTTATTCAAAATGACTTTGAAATATTTTTATTTTATTAGATTAAAAAATTAAATATAAAAAAATTGATAAAAACTATGTTATATAAAAAAAAAATTTATGAAAAAACTATTAATTTTTGAAGGGAAAAAATCTACTTTTTTTTAAATACTTTCGTCCGTTTCTTTCATTATTTTGTAAAGAACGAATTTCACGTTAAAAAACACAAAAAAAACTTATTTTTTTTTTTACTTTTAATAAGATCTAAAATAAGTACGGAACGAATTTTGATACTGTTGTCGGTTTAGAGATTTTCTTTCAACTAACTAAAAAATCATTTTTTTTCTTGTAAATTATAAAATACCGAAGAAAAAAAGAAAACAGGAAAATTAACGTTCTATTTAATTTCGTCGACCCATTATATACCAATTTGACTGTGTTTGAAATCTAATATGGTACGCGGTATATGGGTTCTCCACCCATTAGTTAAGCGACTTTGAAAATTAAATACAATTTAAAATATTTGTTTGCGCTCTGCTTTATCAAACACAGTCAGCTTCCAACTTTTACCACCACCTGGGTTCCGTTCACTCGATCACACCGGTGTAAAAAATTCGGTGTAAGTTAATGTCAAAAAAGCCGGTGTCGAAAAATGTAAGTTGTTTGCGAGTGAACGATCGTAGTCGTAGTCGTAGTCAATTAGTGTCATTTCTAAATTGTACTTGGAGAAAATGCGCATTTATAGGGTAGTTAATGTATTGTAATTAGAAAAACTTTTTTCATGAAATCTATTTATTTTTAATATTTAATTTAGTAATAAATATTTATGTAAAAAATATTTTATGATTAACAACCTGATCACAACATAAGCGTTATCCTCGGCAATTAGCTCCTAACAGACCAAGTGTAATGGAGCATAATGATTATCCTCCATCACAGATGGGTAATGTTCAACATTCTCCGCATCGTGAGAGAGACTTGGAAACAAATAACGACGTCCGCGGTACAACATCTTTGCTTGCCCAAACTAATCTGGACATTTCCATTAATGTAGGTTTGCTCCCTCCTACCCTTGCTACTAAGAAAAGTTTAGATCCCTTGTTCAATTTACAAGGACTGAACCAGGACCACTCCATTATCAAACTACCTGTCTTTCAACCGCCTCCTACTACACCCAGCATGGAAACAATCCAGGAATGGATTCGTGCTGCGGTTGAGCAAAATGAACCGAGTATTCGAGACTCAATTTGTAAAGAATTTGAGGCTAAAACTTATTATCAGCAAGCACCGACAGAATCAACGACTAAGCGTCCGAAAAATTTACCACAGAAGAAGAATACGAATGGGCGATATATATACCATTATTTGCAACAGCAACATGATAGGAGCCAAGCGTAAAATGAGCGTCGCGATGGGGTTTTAAGTTTAGCGGGGATTCGCGTGGCATGACTGTGGATGATCCCGTGTTCCGTGTGGAGATCCTTCAGAGTAGAAGTAGAATTCCAATTTACGGGAATTTCCATTTATTACTTTCGGAAATGGCGGAGGATTGGTACTGGAGATTTTTGCGGAGAAAATAGAAATAGAGAATAGAAAATAGATTTCCAAATTGGTCAACCCTTCGAGAAGCGCTTCTACGCGAATTCAAGGGTCCCGATACGGATGACGACATTGTGCAACGTATTCTACAAACAATGAAAGTTTTGACTCGTTTTATAATAGGGTTTTATCCATTTTTTATCGAATGCAAAGCCCATTGTGCGAATACGAATTAGTTCAAATAATGGAAAATAATTTAGGCGAAAAAATGTCTAACCTCGTATTCGCAATAAACATGATGACCCTAGAACAATCTCAAGAAACTTGTAGGAAAGCCGAAAGACACGTAGCATCCAAGAATACAGCTAGGCGCACGTGAACCACTGCACCTCGTCCTATAAGTAAAATCACTTATTGTGATCCAGTCCATGAAATCAATTTTAATTTTAACCCAAATTCTGAAAATCAATTTGATTCCGTTCAACCACCGTCACGTGTGCTAGAAGCAATGGAGTCAAAAAGACGACCCGGGCGACCATGTTGCAATTGTGGCGAAATGGGCATGATTTTTATTTCTCTTCTTCTGACAGGCGGAATTTATTCTGTTATCGGTGTGGACATAAGGATGTTGTCACTTCGCAGTGTACCCGGGATAACCCGGGAAACCCCAAGGGCACCGAGTATTCCCCGGAACACCTCGGATGCCACCGATGTGCCCGAACCAACCCCCGACTCACTAATAGGCCGCCGCGACCCTCCGAATGGTCCACAGTCGGTATCACGCGTTACCATCTTAAAATATGAATCCGATGTGAATGTGCCTATCCCAAAAAACATTACCCCGATAAAATCACTTCATCAGAGACAGATGGAGTATGAGGATGGTCGGAAAAGAATTTTCGAGGTCCTTCCAAAAAACGTTTGCAAAGCACATTGAACGCTGTCGAGCGCGCGCGGGGCGACGTAGATAGTTTAGACAAAACATAGAAGCAGTGTCATAGCTAAAGAAGGATGATATTCGACCCTACGCTCGGGTAGAAATCGCCGGTGAACCTCTGCTAGCTTTGCTAGACAGTGGCGCTAGGATTTCATGCCTTGGTGAAGGGTCCGTTGGATTCCTTGAACGGAAGAACTTGCAGTTGTCCGGACGGAGTTCTAAAGTCAGGACAGCTGATGGTGCTTCTCAATCAGTTCTTGGGCATCTCTTGTTACTCCTTACGTAGAAAATGCAACAAGAGATGTTAAACTCTGCGTTGTGCCCGGTCTAACGCAGATACTGTACCTTGGCATCGATTTTTGGAAGGATTTTGAAATAGCTCCACATATGTTTGGATCTGTTGAAGCGATTGATGAGGACCGCATTGCGGACCGCAATATGCATGCCCTTAACGCGAATGAAAAGATGCACCTTGAAAAGACCAAATCGCGATTTCATTCTTTCAACCACTTCGGGCTCGGTAAGACCAATCTCGAAAAAGACGTGATTAATGTAGAGGGTGTAGAGCCAAATAAACAACGTCACTAACCTGTTTCGCCAGCGGTATAAAAATTAATGGATGCAGAGATAGACCGGATGATAGGTATGGGAGTAATTGAGGTAAGCCACAGTGCCTGGAGTTCGCCTATACTCTTGGTTCGCAAGCGCGGAAAATTACGCTTGTGCCTGGACTCAAGAAAGGTGAACCGGGTAAATAAAAAGGATGCTTATCCCCAGCCCCACATAGAAGGTCTCCTCAGCCGTCTCGAAAATACGAAATGCATTTCGAGCATTGCTTTAATGGATGTCTTTCGGCAAATACCACTGAAAAAACAGAGTAGAGAGAAAACGACTTTTACTAATCCTGGCTGCCCTCTGTATCAATTTACAGTGATACCCTTCAGTGTTTCAACTATTTAGTGTACCGGAAGAAATGGTTTCCGGCAATGACCACCAGTTCCTCTCAAAGGAATTCGCTAAAGTGTTGTCAACTTACGGTGTAAAGCACACTCGTACTGCGGTATATTCTCCACAGTAACTACTATTCCCGGCTACCCTCTGTATCAATTTACAGTGATACCCTTCGGTTTGTGCAACGCTCCCCAGCGTATGTGTAGACTGATGGACAAAGTCATACCGACCCACTTGAAAGAACAAGTTTTTGTGTATTTGTACGAATTACTGGTAGTATCTAAAGACTTTGGGACGCATTTGGACTTGTTGAATATTGTCGCTCGCTCTCTTATGACAGCGGGACTAACAATCAACATGGAGAAGGCCAAATTCTGCTTTCCTTAAAGCAGAATTTGGCCTTATGTGCGTTATCTCGGATACATTGTTGGGAACAGTTGTTTGAAAACTGTTCCCGACAAGGTATCTGTGGTGGCGGAGTTTCCAGCACCATCTTCTCCAAAACAGGTACGGAGGTTTTTGGGGATGACAGGCTGGTATAGAAGGTTCATAGCCAACTATTCTAGCCCTGCCTCTCCATTAACCGATGGTCTCAAAAAGTCGGTCAAATTCACCTGGACCGGTGGTGCACAAAAAACTTTTGAGGTGCTGAGGGCATCTCTGATTTCTGCTCCAATTTTGGCGAAAGCTGACTTCAGTAAACCTTTCGTCATTCAATGTCATACATGTAAAACAGGAGTCGGCAGTGTGCTTCTGCAGCGTGACGAATAAGGGAAAGAGAAGCCCTTCGCCTTTATGTCACCGAAACTAAACGCTGCACAGCAAAATTATAGCGTTACCGAATTTGAATGCTATGCTCCTGTGCTAAGTGTAAAGAAGTTTCGGGCGTATGTGGAAGGAAAATCCTTCAAAATTGTCACCGATCATGCGAGTTTGAGGTGGCTCATGGATCAGAAGGACCTAGCGAGCATTTGGCGCGATGGACTCCAAAGCTTCAGGCCTTTGACTTTGAAATAGAACACCGTGAGGGATCGGGTTACCCGATATGCAAGTATCGGATGGCTATGTGTAAGTTAAAACCGAGTTTACAAAGAATGTCGATCGTGCCGACAGAACCTGGAGACTTTGGATTCCGACGCAACTGACGTCCGGGCTAGTCTGATTGCCCTATGATACGCCTCAGTAGTCGGATGGTGGTATCGCGAAAACGTTGTATCGATTACGGCAAAGGTACTTCTGGCCGAAAATGACAGCAGAAATCCGAAAAGACATAGCTGATTGTGCAACGTGTAAAGTCCCTAATTGCATATTGCGGCCGCCAATGGGTAGTCTGGTGGAGGTCAATAAGCCGTTCTAACATTTATATATAGACTTGTTAGTCATTATCCACGATCTAAGCGAGGGAATACAACCCTCCTTATCATGGATAATTTTTCGAAATTCATTTTCCTGAAAGCGTTGCCTCGTGCGCGTGCGGCGAATATAGTCGATTTCGTCGAGGAAAACGCGTTTCAACTGTTTGGTGTACCAGAAGAAATGGTTTCCGACAATGGCCCCCAGTTCCTCTCAAAGGAATTAGCTAAATTGTTGTCAACTTATGGTGTAAAGCATGCTCGTACTGCGGTATATTCTCCACAGTCAAATACTTCGAAACACGTGAATCGGTCAATTTTGGTCTGAATAAGATCCCATGTGCCTGACGATCACCGGGAATGGGATTTGAATCTTGGAAGCATTGGTAGTGCCCTTAGGAGCACTGTCAATGCGTTACAGAACAAGATTTTGAGATATTACCACCGAGTGATCACCGTAAGTTGGTACACGAGCGTCTCTTGAGGAACTTGGAGAAAGCACATGAATGCCATGGAAACCAATATAACAAGCGGGTGAGGCATGTTACCTACGTGCCCGGTAAAGAGGTTTATCAAAGGAACTTCACACTTAGCGATTTCTCGAAAAATATCAATGCCAAGCTAAACCGCAAGTTCCTAAAGTGCCTAATTGTCCGAGCCGTAGGTAATTCCATGTACGAGATCGAGGATCTTAGCGGCGCTCACATTGGCATGTACCATGCAAAGGACTTAAGGCAATAGCCCGCCTACCTAGCATGGTATGGCATGAGACTCCTCCAGGGTGTGATCGAGAGCCACGTTGGGCTGGTTCAAAAATACACTGATCTCCAATTGCACCCACACGCTTTTCAGCTTCTCAAAGAGTGGTGGGCCACTTCATTGAGAACCTGTTTGTAACATGCGTCGTGCCATAGTGCCTCCACTGTATTTTGGTTTTATTTTAATAATAAAATATCAGCTGGTTGCAAAATTACATGGTACAATTGCATTGCTTTTTTTTCTCATTTTAAAAAAAAAAAGCTATTGTTAATAAAAATATATAAAATTATATATTTTTTTCTAAATTTAACAACGGGGAGAAGTCATAAAAGGAAAACGGGATTGGGAAAAATTTTTTTGTGGACGAAAAAAACGGGGAAAAAGTGGAACGGACGAAAAAATTTGATTTTTCTCATATTCAGTTTTCTTAGAGTTTTTTTTTTGACTTTTAGATGTTTTTGTATTTGACATTGTTTTTGGAAGATTTTTAATCTCAAGTGCAGATAAATGCAGAACATTTTAACAGCATTTAAACATAAAAATAACAAAAAAAAGCCAAAAAAATTAAATTTAATTCTACAAAAAAATAACATTATTAATAACAATTTAAAAATACTTATGGTAAAAAATATCAAAACCTTAAAATCCAACATAAAGTTCACATAAGTAAATTACAAACATACAAAGTACCAACAGAAAAAGTAGTTTAATCATAAAATAACACAAATATAAAAATCCTTACCGATCATAAATAATAAGAAATAGCATAAATACATATATAATAAAAATATTTCAACCTAAAATCAGTAGCATAAAAGCTTCTAATAAATATACATAACAATACAAACTAACTTAAAGACCAAATTTTAATTTCATTTATAAATAATGATAACTAACATATAACACAAAGTTCTAATATAAAATATATACCATACAACATAACATAAAATAAAAACATAACCATATAAAAATACACGACATTTGGTTTGGAAAGAACAAATCATATTTGAAAAAAAGCGTTTCCACAAAATATACGAATATACGAATCATACAAATACATCATACACAAACCAACAAAATTATAAATTCATCATAGGAATCAACCAAAAATCTTGGAAATTGTAATTTTGGAAAAGATTTTGTCAACGAAATTGTTTTTTTGAGTATTTTTATTTTGGTTTAGGACAGGGTGTTACGTGGAGGCCTCAACGAAACAATTGTAAGTTGCTTTTATTTTTAACTAGCTGACCCGGCAAACTTCGTACCGCCTCAGAATCAACAAATGTTGTGTTAACTTATTAGCTGAATTAAATTCAGTTTTATATTAAGATAAAAAATGAATACTCAAAATGAATTAGGTTCAATAAATGTACAAAAATCGAAATGAAATGTATTTTAATTACATTGCAATGAATGTATTTCACGTGGCAGCAAGGCATTTGCTTTATTAAAAGAAATAGAAATGATTCGCGTAGCATTGTTGCACTACTTTCTGTTAACTATTTGCAGGATCGGTTGCACGCGGGTCAATTCCTTTCATTGAAGCACCTTGTAACGAAATTGACTCGTTATTTGGTTTTCACGCGAGCTTGCCGGTCCTACACACTTTTGCCGGGTGTCTCCGGGTGTTGGCCGGAGTTAGGCCAGCGACTCGCATGCTAGATAGTGTGCCAATTAATAAAAAAACTACTTAATATTCGGTAAAGCAAAAAAAACAAGAAAATTTAAAAAAAATAAAGTCCTTCCTCATTTGCTACTCAGCATTTCACCCCCCCATTGCGGTTATGCCTTAGCACATCTCAAAAAAATTCACTCAAAAAAAAAAAAAAAGTCGAAATAATAAAAAAAATAATATTAAGAATAAAAAGATTTTATTTTATTATCATTAAATATATATAGAAAATTTATTTGAAAATATAGAAACTTCAATATTAATTCAAAATAAAAAAACAAATAATAAGAAAAACTAAATCCTTCATGGAATCTGACCATAAAAAAAAAACTGATCGTATTCACTGAAAAAAACTGTATAATGCAACGGCAACACTAATTTGTTTCACTCAAAAAAAATTGAAAACAAATTGCCGCGAATTGTTTGTGTTTTTATAATTTTTAGTTTTAATCGCTTTTTTTAAATATTTATCCGATTATTTTTCTTTGAAATTTTGTGTTTTATCGGGTGATAAAAAAAAACGATTAAAACTTAAAATAAAGAAAAATAATCGGATAAATATTTAAAAAAAAACGATTAAAACTTAAAATTAATAAAAACACGAACAATTCGCGGCAATTTCTTTTCAATTTTTTTTTGAGTGAACAAATTAGTGTTGCCGTTGGATTATATAGTTTTTTTCAGTGAATACGATCAGTTTTTTTTAATGGTCAGATTCCATGAAGGATTCAGTTTTTTTATTATTTTTTTTTATTTTGAATTAATATTGAAGTTTCTATATTTTCAAATAAATTTTCTATATATATTTAATGATAATAAAATAAAATCTTTTTATTCTTAATATTATTATTTTTATTATTTCGACTTTATTTTTTTTTTTGAGTGAATTTTTTTTGAGATGTGCTAAGGCATAACCGCAATGGGCGGGGGGGTTGAAATGCTGAGTAGCAAATGAGGAAGGACTTTATTTTTTTTAAATTTTCTTGTTTTTTTTTTGCTTTACCGAATATTAAGTAGTTTTTTTTATTAATTGGCACACTATCTAGCATGCGAGTAGCTGGTCTAACTCTGGCCAAACCCCTTAGACACCCGGCAAAAGTGTGTAGGACCGGCAAGCTCGCGTGAAAACCAAATAACGATTCAATTTCGTTACAACCTTGTGATATATGACATTTTTCGTTTTGTTATTAAGTGCGAGAACGATCAAAGTGGATGGGTTGCCGACACGTGAACATGCTACGTAAAATCAAAGTGTAACAAATAATAAAGTCGGGAAAATTCCTCTCCTTACCGTACCGCCGTTTTTCAAAATTTGCCTGTTCATTTTCCAACAATTTTGTATCCACTGCTGATATAGATAGAACTAAAAATTTTACGTATGGGTGAAAGAGAAACATTATTTTAAAAAACATCCCCTTTCTCGCTTTTGTGTAATTTGAAAATGTAAACAAAGAAACACAAGTAGAAATTTATATACAAATGCACGCACACCACAAAAAAAATTTGGCGATAATTTTTTATTTTGGCATGTGTGGGAAATTTATAAGATTTGGTCGCATATTTAAGATTCCAAGAGTAATTTATAAGATTCCATGCGTTTTTTTAAGAACGTTTCATTCTCTCTCTTCCTCATGGATTTTGCCTGTGAAAACTGTATGTACTCTTGCCTATTCCTTCTCACTTATTGCGACGTGCTTTTTCTGGCTACTTAGCTAGCTTTCCACTCTTAATCATAGTTAAACTTTGGTAATATTTACCGTGAGAGAAACATTTATTTTCTAGATTCAGGAAACAAACACTCAAGGATTGGCCTTGTAATTTGTTGATCGGAAATTGAATTCATTTAATCTCGAATGGCATATCAGTTGGGATCATCGGAATTCTCGGAATGAGAACTTCCTCACCTTTCCTTTGAGTCGAAGATTATCACGTTGTTGATCTGTGCGATAAGCTCGATGATTTCTCATTGGCAACTGAGCAATTTTCGCTGATGAATTTCGGAAAAAATCGTTTGAAGAGAATTAAGTGAATCGAACTCAAAGGTAGTAACCGTTGAAAACTGAATGAAAATTGGTGAAAACTCGAAAAAATGTTGATAAATCGCGGCGCACGTCTGTACAGCTAGCTCAATGGCAATGAAAACTGATGAGTCACCTCCCTTTTTTTCTGCTTTTTTTGTATAAATATGCCAATTTTGTTTCTGCCCCTATTTCTAAATACAATCGATGTGTGCTTTTTCTCAGGGAAAACATATAAATTCAAGCCGTCATCTATTTAACTGTCTATCATTTTTTTTAGATTTCATGACGTTAGTGCAACGGAGATAAATATAAACTTATTATTATTTATTTACTTACGTATATAATAAGAATGGCTATTCCTGCGGGAACTAACACTTAAAATATTTGAAATACGCGTAATAAAAAAATTTCTACTTACACAAACACACGTGCTTATGAAAAATGCTTGTTCTACATGCACCAATACTTGAAAAGTGTTGGGAAAATCATATTGGCACCTAAAAGTATAAGGTTTCTGTTTACACAAATTGGCTTAAAAAAAGGTGTGAGCGACGCTGCTCTCACGGTAGTTGATGTGTAAACATGTAGGCTCGTTAGCGTTGTATGTGGGAATATTGCAGAGGTTGTGGTTTTAATAAGCTAGAGATTTGGGTCTTTTATTGAAATAAAGCCAATATATATATTTTTTGTAAAAGACAACATTTATTTTTAAGGTTTAAGTGAACAAATAATTGGTTTGTGGTAACTGAAATAGGAGACGTATACCGTCGTCTCAAGTCTATCGATGTACCGAGAAAATATCGCATCGATTGTCGTTTTTGTGTTAGTCGTTGGAATGTGTCTGTTCGAATTCATTTCCAAGTTTAATTTTTCCCGCAAGAATGTAATGAACGGCTCTACCTCATCTAAGGCGAAGTTAATGTTGAATGTCGCCTCCCAATATCTTGGGTAATTTGTCGAGGTCTGCCCCAAGCTCAGCGGATCCGACCGGAGTGTATGGTAAAAGAACAAAATGAATGAATTTTATAATTTCGTCGACGGGTTGATTTGGCGAGATGTACACGATTACTGAAAGTATCTTCTGTCCGTTTTGCATTACGAATTCAGCTGCACAAACGTCTCCGATTGGTCTTGACGTCATTGTGGCACTCGAAATTTGGCGATCTGTAATAGTCACATTTGGTATATTTATACGTGCTGTATCACGCTTCTGATATATCGCTACACCACCAGCTCGTTCTCCTTCTCTTTTAAACTGCACGCAACAATCAAAGTTTGGAACGGAAATATGCTCATCGTTACGTAGCCAAGTTTCGCTGAGCATCAAGAAAGGACACTGTTGAGTCACTGCATCTGTGAGGTCGTTGTTGTGTGCCCTAAGACTTTGACAATTAAACACCAAGAACGATGTACATAGATTGTGATCCAAAATTTCTAAAATCGAGTCCTGATAGGTGTGTAACGAATTATTTGCAAGTCTAGCAAATTCATTTTGGAGCGGAATCAAGGTGCGTGTAATTCTCCGCCCATGATGAAATTGTCGTGTTGTTTGGTGCAACAATGAAAAGTCCACCAAGATTAGTTACTCTCGAGAGAGCCACGTAGACGAGCTGTTGGTCATGCGACTTGTCGTAAGCGTAGACAACTTGGTCGCAAGTTCAACCTTGTGATTTGTGAATCGTCATACCACAGGCAGGAATGAGAGGAAAATGAATTCGCTTGGCAGTTATTGTTCCATTCGTGTTTAAGTAAGTAGTAGAATTTCTGCGTGCGATGGGAACCAAGTCTTTTGCTATATCATCTCGTAGTACGTATCTTGTCGCGAGTCTCATCACTTTTCAAACAATTTTGCAATTTTCAGGAAATCGTAACCACACGCGCTTCACCGTGCCGTTGTCTTGCCGAATGCTAATGTTTTCAAAGTTCTCTTCGTCGATATTATTGTCATCAGCTTGGGTCTCGTTCTCATATTCAATGAGTTCCAAAAACCCTACGACTCCGTATGCTAAACCATCCGACACGTCAATATTCGTCGATATCATGTAAGGCCACCCTTTAACGAGCGTAAGTTCATATGGCAATCCTCCAGTATCCAAAACGGCCTTTTTGTGTAGCTGTTGTCTAACGTGTGCTAGTTGTTCAGCGCTATTGTAGCCGGCGAAAATGTCTTTCGCTACAGATAACACTTTCTCTGAGGCTGTTGAATAGCGGACCTAAAATCTAGGACAAATTGAATTAGTAAAGGATAAAATACCAAAATTCATTGGAACGAGGCTCACCTGAGGTATCTGCGATGGATATGGAGAATAAACCAAAAAACTCCTTAAATTTTATTATGATCACTGATCAATGTTTATTTACTTTTAGTTTGACAGATCGTAACATCAAAGAAAATATCTTCCACATAAAGATGGCGTTTTTTTTGTTAGGTGAACAACATTCGCGTAGTGGTTTGAGGCAATGCTGTTCAGTAGAATTTCTTTCTTAAGTTGCATGTGTGTATATTTTGAACAGTTAAAATTCAAAATATAAAGGAATTTTAAATAAAATACTTACTTAGTTCTTTACAAAATAATAAAAGGAACCGACGAAAGTATTTAACGCGAATCTTTTGTTAAAAAAAGTAGATTTTTTTTTCTTTAAAAATTAATAGTTTTTTTCATAAATTTTTTTTTTAACATAGTTTTTATCAAGCCAATTTTTTTATTTGTTTTTTAATCTAATAAAATAAAGTATTTTATAGTCAACATTTGAATAAATTTTCGTTTTTCTCTTTCTTTCGTGAATCAAGTGGAAAAATTTTCAGCTAGTGATTTGGTTGTTTAGAAAGCCCTATTTTTATAAAGATTTCAGATTTCTTACTCTGGATTATCACCACACAACATTGGTCCTTCGAGCCGGATTTTTCATAAGGTGTTAAAAAAGAAAACATAGATATTGGTTAATCCAGATAAGAAAAGTGTTAAGCGAAAATTTAAATCCAAGAAAAGGAAAATCCTTTGTTAAAATTAACTTCGAACAAGGAATCCTTTGTGAAAAATACAATAGAATTTAGCGGATGCAAAATACAGTAATAGGACTTAACAATTATTCTAGTAAAAAAAAGATATAACAGACAAAATCGATTTTATCTAAAGTCTTTAACAGAAATTTCAATTTGTTTAACTTAACGGAAAAACAGTTAAAAGAAAAGAAAGGAATCGGTCCTTTGTAAAAAAATTACAGTAGAATTTAACAGATACAAAGTGCGGTATTAGGAATTAACAAAAAGAAAAGAAAATTGAGCGTCTTTATTAAAAAATCTTACGTTAGAATTTAACGGGCAAAACTTTAAGAATTTTTCTAAATCTAACAATTATTTTCAAAAAAAAAAACAAAGTAATTAACAGTGAAATAAATAGTTGGTGCTCCTGGGTAAGTCCTTTTGATATAATCCCTATTTTGTGAGATATATTGCTTTTTTAATTTATATATTTTATTTATTTTGAATAAATTTTTAAACATATTGTTTTATTCTAAAGAATTCTTGTTTATTATCGAAAAAAAAAAATATATATATATTACAATATTATATTTAGTTTTGTGTGCCGAGTTTAATTAAATCCAAATAACAAAAAAAAATGGAGGAATTAATAAAGCAACAAACAAATACATATCAAACCAAGAAGAAATCGTTCGATAATTATAAAAAGGACGGGAAAGAACGAAAGAATACTCAAACTTATTTCGAATTCCTAATAACTCAATTTAATGGTTATTGGAATGAGTTTAAACTACGTCATGATAGGTTGCTTCTCTTCGATGAAAAAGACACTGCTGAAAATGCATATTTTAAAAATGATGTGTTTTCTAAATTTGAAGAAGTATTTATTACTTGCTTATGTAAAATACAAGATGATAATAATGCAAGATTTCAAGTGCCACCATCTGAACCAAAAAAAAGTGATGTAAGTCAAAATAATTTTTCGGCACCAAGGGAAGAATTACAACTTCCACGCATATCTCTGCCAAAATTTTCGGGTGATTATTCATCGTGGACATCATTCCACGATTTGTTCAAATCATTAATACATGATAATCATCGTATACCTTCGGTCCAAAAATTACATTATTTAAAAACTAGCGTAACAGGCCAAGCAGAGCATCTTTTAAGACATCATGTTGTTTCCGAGCAAAACTATAAACCTGCTTGGAATCTTCTAGTCCAACGATACGAAAACAAACGAATGTTAGTGAATTCGCAATTGAAAAATTTATTGAACCAACCCAATCTTACTGTAGAAACGGCTGACGGTATGAAACGTATTCTTGACACTACATTTGAAAGCCTACAAGCTCTTCAGAATTTTGGAATCAACATTAAAGATACCATTATTATTTATATAATTGTGCAGAAATTTCCAATTGAAACGCATCAACATTGGGAAGAGAAACTGGGGGGTAGCACTGAATTACCAAAATTAGAAGAATTCAAAGAATTTCTTGAGACACGGTTTCGAGTATTAGAAGCAATCAGCAACAAAGCAAAGAATTTCTCTCGAGAATCCAGAAACACGTCATTAACTGAAAAGGGGTCGAATAGGTCAATGCAATCATTTCATTCTGATACGGTTTTATATTGTTTTCTGTGTTCAGAACCTAATCACATAAGAAATTGTTCAAAATTTGTTGCATTGGATTATCAATCAAAAATGAATAAAGTGAAAACTCATGGTTTGTGCATCAATTGTTTAGGAAGAGGACACATGGTATCTAATTGTCCTAGCAAGATGAATAGTTTTCACTGTAAGAAGCGTCACCATTCTTTACTACATGTAATGCAACAACCAACAAACAACGGTAATGGTCATACACCACGAGTAACTGCAAACACAAATAAAAATCGTCCATCCACATCAACAACAAATCAACAACTAGATGCTCAAGCAGAACCATTCAACATGAATTCGCTTAGCAGTCAAATTTTTAGAAACAAACAAGTTCTTCTTCCTACAGCACTAGTTAAAGCGGTAACTGAAAATGGAAATCAGTTAGGTCTCAGAGCTTTAATCGACCAAGGATCTCAAGCATCTTTTGTTTCTGAAGCAATCACGCAGCAATTAAGATTGAAAAGACAGGGCTAACGTCACAGGAGTTGGTGGATGCAATGCTGGTAGTATAAAGGGTTGCGTTAACTTGAATTTGCATACGAGAGATGGCAAAAACCACAACATCAACGTAAAAGCGTACATCTTAAAAAATTTGACGAATTGGTTACCCAATCAAACAGTAACATTGAAAGAATGTCAACATCTTCAGGAATTAAACTTGGCAGACCCATCTTACAATATACCAGGTAAAATTGATATAATTTTAGGAGCTGAAGTGTATAGCAAAATTATTAGTTCGGGTCTTAGAAAGGGTTGTGAAGGCGAGCCAATTGCACAAGAAACTGTATTTGGATGGATAATATCTGGTGAAGTTCCTGATGATTCGTCAAATTTTTCAAGAGGGATAATCACTCATCTTGCATCACTTGAAATAGAAAAGCAACTGAATCGTTTTTGGGAAATTGAAGAAGTCATAACAACAATTCCTAAAAAACCAGAAGACGAAATATGTGAAAATAGCTTTGAAAGGAATCATATACGAATGGACGATGGGCGTTATCAAGTTAATTTACCGTTCATACATGAACCTTCAAAAAGAGGATTGGGAAAGTCACGAGATATCGCAATTGGAAGGTTGATCCAAAAGGAGAAACGATTCGACAAAGAACCCGAATTTTTTAAGGAATATTCAAAATATATATCAGAATACATGCATTTAGGACATATGATTGAAGCCAAGAATTCCGAAGACGATAATCTTATGGACAGAAATGGATCATCGTACATCACATGCAGTTATTTACCACATCATGCAGTCAGAAAAGAATCAAGTTCCAGTACAAAATTTCGGGTGGTTTTTGATGCATCTAGGAAAACTACGAGTGGTATGTCTCTAAATGATTCTCTTCACACAGGTCCTACCATACAAGATGATCTTTCTTCAATTTTGCTACGTTGGAGACGAAATAAATATGCTTTCACCTCAGACATTGAGAAAATGTATCGTCAAATAAGAATTCAACCATCTGATCAAGAATACCAGAGGATTGTATGGCGAAATTCTAAGTCTAATATCATCAAAGATTATAATCTTACAACAGTAACATTTGGGGTCACTTGTGCACCGTACTTAGCTATTAGGACATTACAGCAATTGGCAAAGGATGAAATCACCAAATATCCAGAAGCAGCAAACACAGTATTAAGAGATTTTTACGTTGACGATCTTCTGTCTGGCAGTGATTCGATTGAAGGAGCTATGAAGCTACAAAAAGATTTAATTGAATTATTGGAATCAGGAGGTCTCAAACTAAGAAAGTGGTCTGCAAATGATGACAAACTTTTAAAGGCAGTTCCAGAAGAATTTCGAAATGTCGAGTCGTCACATGTATTAGAAAATCAGTGCATTAAGGCTCTTGGCATTCATTGGTATCCAACTTTAGATTATTTCAGCTACAAAGTGAATATCGACAAAAGTTCTCCTGATTAAAGCAAAAGAAAGGTATTAGGCGACATTGCACGACTATACGATCCATTGGGATGGCTAGCACCGATCATTATCTCAGCGAAAATATTTTTACAAACTCTGTGGCTTGAGGGTTTAGATTGGGATGACCGGTTGCCATCACATCTGAAGCCATTTTGGGAACACTTTAGTACAAATCTAAATTTAGTCGAAAAAACAAATTTACCACGATGGGTACATACAAATTCCCAAACAAAGAGTTGTCTGCATGGTTTTTCAGATGCATCTACCAAGGCGTATGCAGCAGTATTATATTTGGTGACTACAGATGAAGAAGGTATAACATATTCACAGTTGTTGACGGCAAAAACCAAGGTAGCACCAATATAAACAATTTCGTTACCACCCCTAGAACTGTGCGGCGCTGCATTATTGGCTAAATTGATTAAACAATCGCAACAATCATTACAAATCGATATCAATGAGACAATAGTATGGACGGATTCCGAAATTGTAATATCTTGGTTGCGAGGACATCCATCGAAATGGAAAACGTTTGTAGCAAATCGAGTCACTCAAATACATGAAATACTAGGAAATACGCGCTGGAGACATGTACCTTCGAAGCATAATCCTGCAGATTGCGCCTCTAGAGGTCTGACACCAGCCGAGATAATTAAGTGCGATATTTGGTGGAACGGACGTGGCTAAAGGAACCGAGAGAAAAGTGGCCAAGCCAGAAGGAAATTACAGAAGTTGACATAGAAACTAAGAAAATAAGTGTCAACCATGCACTCAATGAAGCTGATATTTACGACGTCATAGATAAATTTTCCTCGATGACACGGCTCATTCGGGTGATAGCATATTGTCGTCGATTCATATATATTTGTCGATCAAGGAGAAGCATTAGAGGCAACTTAACATCCATTGAACTAGAAGAAGCACGCAATAGTATCATCGCAATTGTTCAGAGAAAAGAATCTACCAATGAAGAAAATTGTCTCAGAAACAAAAAACCTATCGACAATCGCAGCAGATTGATAAATTTACATCCAATAATAGACGACAATGTACTGTTAAGAGTTGGAGGCCGTTTACAAAATTCGATATTAAGCTATGATGAAATCCATCCTATAATTCTTCCAGATAAAAATCATTTTGTAACTCTAATAATTCGAGACGCACATAAGAGAAGTTTACATGGAGGAACGCAGTTGGTGATATCTGTCATAAGACAGAAATATTGGCTAATAAATGCACGGAACGCGATAAGATTCGAACTACATAGATGCACAACATGTTATCGCTTCAAAACACAAACCATGAAGCAATTATTTGGCAATCTACCGACACCAAGAGTAAGCATTACACACCCATTCACTCATACTTGTGTTGATTATTGTGGTCCTTTCCGAATTCGTGTGTCGAAAGGTAGAGGTACTCGTTCATATAAGGGTTACGTAGCAGTTTTTGTTTGTTTGGCAGTGAAAGCTATACATTTAGAGGTAGTGTCAGATTTGTCTACAGAAAGTTCCATCGCTGCGTTTAGGCGATTCACGAGCCGAAGAGGACTATGTACAGATATCTACAGTGATTGCGGAACTAATTTTGTTGGAGCAAATAATGCATTATCGAAAGATTTACAGATTGCTCTTAAACAAATCACAGAAGAAGTAGCTACGAAATTAACAGAACAAAGAGTCAACTGGCATTTCATTCCGCCGTCATCACCTCATTTTGGAGGTTTATGGGAAGCTGGAGTTAAGTCAGTCAAATACCACTTGTGTCGTACTTTAAAGACAACAACTTTGACGTTTGAAGAATTCTACACAGTACTGACACAAATTGAAGCTTGTCTCAACTCGAGACCATTGACCGAAGTCAGCAGTGATCCAAGCGATTTGAACGCTTTAACTCCAGCCCATTTTTTAATAGGACGAGATTTACTCACTGTACCAGGGCCATCCACAATAAATGAAAAGATAAATTGTTTAACACGTTGGAAGTATGAACAACAATTAGCAGAGAATTTTTGGCAGAGATGGAGTCATGAACATTTGACTCGCTTACAACAACGTCCAAAATGGCTGTCACAACAATCCAACATAAAGGTAGGACAATTGATACTTGTCAAAGATGAAAGATTACCACCTTTATACTGGAAATTGGGTCGAATCGTAGAAACTCATCCTGGAAAGGATGACCTAGTAAGAGTGGCTACTATTAGAACATAACATAATTAAAACACCGATTGTTAATTTATGCCCTTTACTTATCATGGACAACGAATTATGCACATCAAACAAAGTATTATTCCTGTTTGTTCCTTCCTCCTATTCCTACAAATTGGCGAGAACGAGCGCCAAAAAACTCCTCGTTCCTGACATGCTTTCATTATTGCAAGGAGGAAATGCCGCAATAGTCAATGCATATGTACCGCAAATATTTTGTTTGTATTGACCCATATTTGACTGGGTCAAGGTGGCGGAGAATGTTGAATAGCGGACCTAAAATCTAGGACAAATTGAATTAGTAAAGGATAAAATACCAATATTCATTGGAACGAGACTCACCTGAGATATCTGCGATGGATAAGGAGAATAAACCAAATAACTCCTTAAATTTTATTATGATCACTGATCAATGTTTATTTACTTTTAGTTTGACAGATCGTAACATCAAAGAAAATATCTTCCACATAAAGATGGCGTTTTTTTTGTTAGGTGAACAACATTCGCGTAGTGGTTTGAGGCAATGCTGTTCAGTAGAATTTCTTTCTTAAGTTGCATGTGTGTATATTTTGAACAGTTAAAATTCAAAATATAAAGGAATTTTAAATAAAATACTTACTTAGTTCTTTACAAAATAATAAAAGGAACCGACGAAAGTATTTAACGCGAATCTTTTGTTAAAAAAAGTAGATTTTTTTTTCTTTAAAAATTAATAGTTTTTTTCATAAATTTTTTTTATAACATAGTTTTTATCAAGCCAATTTTTTTATTTGTTTTTTAATCTAATAAAATAAAGTATTTTATAGTCAACATTTGAATAAATTTTCGTTTTTCTCTTTTTTTCGTGAATCAAGTGGAAAAATTTTCAGCTAGTGACTTGGTTCTTTAGAAAGCCCTATTTTTATAAAGATTTCAGATTTCTTACTCTGGATTATCACCACACAACAGAGGCAGTGTGAAGAATCTCTCTGTTATAATTATCGACGTCGTGATTTTTGAAGAACAACCCTACTCCGTTGGGACATTGTTCGTCAGCTTCGTCTTTAGTGAAGAAGCGAGACTCAATCAAATTCTGCTCGCACTCGTCCAATATTTGGCCGTTTCCGACTTTTTTAAGCAAACCCGAAAAGCTGACGTTGGCTTGACGCATGACTTCGTTGAGTTCGTAGAATCTCACGCTCCGCCACAATGTTGGACCTACCATGGTATTTTTCGATTGTTTATAAATAGCAGTTGCGCGGGCAGCTGGTGATTTTCGTAGATCCCCAATGAGAAAAATGTCTTTTCCACCGTAAAAAGAGTCAACAGCTGTGATCTGTTTCAATCGCGAGTAAATTTTTTCGTTCAATTCCGCTGATATCATGCTGATTTCGTCAATTAAAATGCATTGGATGTACTTGAAAGCGGTATGGACGGTTGTTCCATCAATAGCAACGGCTGCTTTCCCTGTCGTCGCGCAGGTGAGATATGCATTGCAATACCCATCGGAATGACCGAAGCGATTGTAAATTTCACGGAGCAAGTTGATGACGAATGGTTTTCCGCAGCCAGCAGGGCCAGTGAAGAAAATTTGCAATTTTTCCTGAGTCTCGTTGTTTAAGAGATGTGAGATGACATGCAGTAAGATACCTTTCTGGCGGTGATTCGCTGAACGCATCAGACGATTAAAGTCCGACTTGTCCATGACGTTGTCACGTTTTTTAACTATAGAGCCAAGACGATTTAGAGTAGCCAGTCTCAAGTCCGCGTTGGCATCCGTATTAGCGTTTGCAAGGAAGTCAGCATAAGGGTCTGTATCTCGTACGTGTGCTGCCAGTAGAATAATATCGCTCGAAAGTTCTTCGTCCTCGTTGGCTTCATCAATGCACAATTCTCGACAGATTTCGATGGTTTTAGCGATATCGATAGTCGCCCCGAATTCTCGCCTTCGCTCCATTATGAGCACATCGTTGTCGTCATAAAGTTGAACGTATTTTTTCTCAGCGAGAATTTCATTTTCCTCGTCACGGAAAGGCAAATGCAAGGTGACCATTTCACGTTTGTATTCATTTGGATCAGCCGTCATGCCATAGTTCCGATACCTAATGACTTGCTGAACCTTACGTCGTTTCCACTCATTGGCTTTCGATACTGTATAATATGCAACAGCCTGAGCCAAAGTAATATCATTTAAATCTTGAGGCCTGCTTTGATATTTGTCAAAACAGTTTTCTAGCCAAACGTCACATGAGTCCTGATCAACATTTTCTTCTTCCAATAACTTGTTTGATTTTCGAACGCGATCACGCTCCACTGGCCATGAAGTTGGAATATAAACCACCTTGACAGAGCTCCTTGACATGTCTTGTCGAAGAAGATACCAAGCAGCTTCTTGGCTGGTGAGTTCTACAGAGTTTAACATATCGACACTGAGTATTCTCGCTATCTCTACTATATCGATTTCAGGGTGCTCGTCCATCGTTTCAATAATTTTCCGCTGAAGGTTGCTGATGCCCCTATTCGTTTTGTTCACGTATTCGACCACATATGCGGCGCAAGAGTATTCCTCAATGATGAACTGCAAGTCCATATTTGAACCTACCACACTGAGTATAAACGGATTAAATGGGTTCATCCACTTGTCTGTAGGTTGACGTTTGAGGAATATTCGTGGCCTGGTTATGCCGGCCAAGTACGTATTGTACGACTTGATGTTGTTTACTCTTAAGAACTCGTCCAAATCGGGATAATCATTATCTTCGAGACTAAAGGAAGCTGAATCCTGAAATTGATATAAATATATTAAAATATCAACTTTCAGAGGCAATATGACAAGAAATTATATTTATAGATAGATCCGCTGTATGAATTGACTTCGTTGAATCCTGATTCTCTTCGTGGGGATGTTTTAATAGGTAAATGTGGCAGAAGTTAATATAAATCGAAATCATAAAAGAGTTAACATTGTAATGATAACATAAAATTACAATTTTTGAATATCTGGGGACAATTGTAATGCGCAGAGACAAAAATGTAAAAAGGAGACATTTCTCTATTAAAACGTGTCCCCTCGAAGTAAATAGAACCTCCGCTAAGTCAATTCACACAGCCGTTGGCAGTTATCTCTTGAATCATGTCCCCTTGAAGTAAAAGAGACCTCCACTATGTCAATTGACACAGCTGTTGACATTTTTCTGTTAAAACGTGTGCCCTTGAAGTAAGTGAGACCTCTGCTAAATTAATTCACACAGCTGTTTGTTATGAATTATATGCAGACTGTTAAAATTGAATTCACAATTACATAGAAAACAGAGGTTCAAATGAATTTTCATGGGCGGAGGCTATGATGATCACAGTCGATTTATCAACTAGCCTATCGAGAGAAAAGATGTTTACACATCAATAATCCCCATGAAAACTTCCACAACTATGCTGAACATTGTAATCGCGTGTGACTTCTATATAAAAAGTTCAAGAGTTTATATTGACTATAGCGCCAAAGTGGTGAGAGATAGAACTATATGGTCTTCGACAAAAATAGTCCCCATGAAAACCTACACAACTTTGCTGTACATTGTAATCGCGTGTGACCTCTATATATGAAGTTCAAAAGTTTGTATCGACTCCAGAGCCAAAGTGGGGAGAGATAGAACTATATGGTCTTCGACAGAAATAGTCCCCATGAAAACCTCCACAACTTTCCTGAACATTGTATTCGCGTGTGCCTTCTATATAAAAAGTTCTTAAATTTATATTGCCTCCAGCGCCACAGCCGTGGCTAATTGAACTTTGTCGTGGGTGCCAGAATGTGTGCCATAAAAATCTCAATAACATTGTCTCAGGTCAGAATCATGTCCGATGTATATTTCAGATTATAAATGAGGTTTTCCAAAATGAGCTGTCAAACCCCCCTTTTGTAACCACCCGACCCGCAATCTCCCCGGGAACAAAATTTCTCCACGTTTCAACTAATTCTCTACAACATATCAAAAATCGTTTTTTTTTTTTTTGCTCAACGATATATTTATTTCCAAGTTTAATTTTTGATGGCTCCGCCCATCTGATGATCACAGTCGATTTTTCAACAAGCCCCTACCGAGAGCAAAGATGTTTACACATCAAAGAAACTCCGATTGCCTTCTTTATTTCATTCTTTCTTTTGTCCAAAATCCGTAAGACTATTTATGCTATCACTTGCTACAATGATTTTATAGGAAGTGGGTTGTAAAATAAAAAATTTGTGGTTTATAGGTTACTTTAATCATTCTAAGGAAAAATTTTAATTTTCTTCCCTTTCTTTTTTGTGATTTTCTTACTTTTCCAATGCGCAAGGAAACTTCTCGAGGCCGAGACGAACAGTAAAAAAAATTCATCGAAATCAGTCAATCCGTTCTCGAGATATCATCAAAAAAGCCGTTCTATACAAAATGTATGAGAAAATGAATTTTCTTCAACTTTTTTTTCGTGAATTTTTCCGATGTTTTAATAGTTATTCTGCTATTCAGGGCGGAGACAAATCCAACAAACCAAAAATCATAAAAATCGGTCCAGCGCCGTTCTTGAGTTATAAATGGTGACTTTGTTTTATATATAAAGATTTATCTTCATATTGAATTTTCTTTACACCATATTGGATTTATTTGATTTTGATATTTTTTTTATTGCATATTATAGACATATTAATTTTTGCTATTCTTTTTTTTTTGTTTCTAGAAATTTGTTTATTTGATTATAAGATATAAATTTATTCCATTTTACTTTTTTTTATTATTTCATTATTTTAAATATATTCTCCTTCTCTACTTAATATTTTCATACAGTTTTTTTTACAATCCTTTTTTTTAGTGGGTCCCGTATATATTTTTTCTCTTTGTTGTTCATATTATTTTTATTCAAAAAAATAATTTAATAAATTTCATACAAGTTTAGTTTTATTTTTCAAGTATTATTTTGTTTTTTTTGCTTGGTATAATAAAAGCAAAATGGCTTATGGCTAAAATTGTTATTGGGTTTTTTTTGGTTTTTGTATGCAACAGGTGAATGGAAAAGTCCCCGGCCTACCATAGTAAAACACATTTTTTTGGCAAAATTCGTTTTCTTTAGTCAACATAATTCCCTTCAAGAGTGATACACTGATTATAGCGACCCTCCAACTTTTCGATACAATTTTTGTAGTACGATTTGTCCTTTGCTTCAAAATAGGCCTCAGTTTCGGCGATCACCTCTTCATTCGACGAAAATTTTTTCCCAGCAAGCATTCTTTTGAGATCTGAGAACAGGAAATAGTCGCTGGGGGTCAGATCTGGAGAATACGGTGGATGGAGAACCAATTCGTAGCCCAATTTATGCAATTTTGCCATCGTTTTTATCGACTTGTGACACGGTGAAAAATGATTTTTCTTCTTTAAACCAGGTCTTTTCTCACGAAGTTTTACATCCAATTAGTCCAAAAGGTTTCAATAATAATCTGAGTTTATTGTTTTATCAGTTTGGAGGTAATCCACAAACAAAATTCCTTTTTCATCCCAAAAAACTGATGCCATAACCTTCTTTACTGATCTTTGGGCCTTAACCCGTTTTGGAGCCGAATTATCGGTTTTTTGATTTTGCTTTCGACTCAGGATCATAATGATAGACCCAAGTCTCATCCATAGTGATAAATCGGCGCATAAAATCCACTTTATCCTTCCGAAAATGCTCCAAATGTTCTTGACAAAGTCGCATTTGCATGTGTTTTTGTTCCATTTTTCGGAAATGCGGCAGTCACTTTGCACAGAGCTTTTTGAAACCTAAAACTTCAGCTAAGATGTGATGTGCTGGTCTATATGAGATGCCTAGGGTGTCAGCTACCTTATCCATAGCCACTCGTCTGTCTTCCGAAACCATATCCTGTATTTTTTGTAACTTTTCTGTTGTTGGTACACTTTTTGGATGTTCTTGACATGGATCGTCTTCAAGGCTTGTACGACCAGATTTAAATAGGCACCCCATTTTCCAACGGTGGATTTCGAAGGTGAAGAGTCCGGATAATAATTATCAAGCAAAGTTTTCGTTTCAACTGTATTTTTTCCCTTCAAAAAGCAATATTTCATCAACACGCGAAATTCCTTTTTATCCATTTTCTTCACAATAACAAAAGTTGCTTCACTCAAAATGCTATAATTCACAAACAATATCATCGGTTCACCCCCTCCGATGACAACACCCGCGTCACACGAAATTTTGACGCTATAGATCAATCCGTGCGTTGTCCGTTGAGGGTTTTGTAATCATATAATTGATTTCCCCTTTCTTTTATCTGGTAACGCTTGTTTGAACTTTTAATTCACCTAAATCTTCGAGTTTTTATAAAATCAGTTTTGTCTTTTTTTACATAGCCACTGATGACATGAAAAGGTGTGCACGTAAGAAACTCACTTCTCCAGCCTTTTCGTCAGCCCAAATCATGGTACACATGAAACTTTGTGTAACATCGTGATTAGTGGTAGAAGGTAACCGCCCACTTCCGTCCGACGAGCTAATTAGAGGAAAGAAGCTAGGTGTACCTTTTCTTGAATACTTTCAGCTCTACTACCACTACATATAACTGATACCAGTCAGTTATGGCTTTTTAGCAAAGGATCACAATGTTAGGATATTTGTTGGATATAGCAAACAGATTCCTAACATACAACCAACACCGTTTGTTACAAGTTCAACAACAAAACTACGAGTAGTTTTTGACGCTTCATCTAAAACAAGTTCAGGAATCAGCCTAAATGACAAAATGCATACAGGTCCAACATTACAGCAAGATTTGATATTAATACTGTTACGATGGAGGAAACACAAAATTGTTTACAAAGCGGAGATTGAAAAACTGTATCGCCAAATATGGGTAGCTAAGGAAGATCAGTAATGGCAACAAATTGTATGGAGAAATTCTACCGAAGATCCAATTCAAGATTTTAAACTAACAACGGTTACTTATGGAACTCGATCCATACCTAGCTGTAAGAACATTAAGAAAACTAGCTACAGATGAACGGGAAACGTATCATTTAGCATCAAAAAATTCACTAGAAGACTTCTCCATAGACAATTTGATCTCAGGAAATGACTCAGTGGAGGAAGCATTGCAAGTACAATCAGAAATTCAAGCTTTAATGAATAAGGAAGGATTCACATTAAAAAAAATGGGCAAGAAATCATGAAGCCATTATTAAGGCAGTTCCTGAAGAAAATAGAGACAAAGAATCACAGCAGTTCAATCAAAACTTTGGGTCTTCAATGGAATACATACAAGGATGTTTTTCAATTTAATAATAACGTAATACATTCTTGTAAAGAAAAAAGAATAGTTTTATTACAAATTCCGAATAGCCATTTGGGCATTTATATAAATTTGCTTAAAGAACTTTTTGTATGGAAAGTTGCAGCGTTGGTACTGGCAGAAAATAACTTAGCAATATGGGTGCCTTGCGCTGGGCATTCACTCAATCTTGTAGTACAGGCTGCTGCCGAGTGTTGTTTGAGTGCTGTGAGTTTTTTGACTTCTTGGAAGAACTTTACTTACATTTCACAGCCTCAACAAACAGACATAAAATTTTAACAGATTGTTTGAAAAAAGCATAAACGGACAAATCCATTCTCGTGCCCAAAAGGACAGCAACTCCATGTTAGAAGACAGGCACAACGTTTTGGCTTTGCTGGGCATTGAAAGTGATATTTTAAAACAACTAATATCCTAGGCAGATCTCCGATTTAATGATCTTTATTGCCCAATCGGTCATTAAAACTGGATAATGACCTTTATTTACGTAATAATGATCAATTTTAAGTATCTATTTGAAGCATCAATATTTTCTTAATTATCAAATGAAATTGTGAAGAGGTCCTAAAGTTTTGCCTCGCACTGTTTACAGGGCCATCTACATTTGAACATTTTAAAAATTTCATCCAGTTTTGACATGTTTTCTTCTTTCACATAACCTTAAAATGAGAGAAAATTCTTTGTATTCCAAATATTTCTAGAAATTTTACTAAACAAAAAAAAAATTAGCTTCATTGAATAATTAATAAATATTGTGTAATGAAAATTAAAAAATGTATGAAATTTTGGAATGACAAGAATAATGGTCATTGTGAAAAAAAGATGATATGTCATGGGTAATCCAGAAGTATCATTAAATAATAAATATAGTAATGAAAATCGGAGATCTGCCTAAAGCATAACTTATGAGGATATTATAAGTAGTTTCATGAGTATGAAGTGTAGGCGCAAACCAATTAGTCACTAAGATTATTTGACAATAATTTCAAGCCTGTTCGTTTCGGAAAGTATTGTATTTGAATTACTAATAAATAAAATTTGTTTGTTTGTTAAATTCCTTTTTTGATTTTATGGAGATTTGTATTCAAAAAATCATCCCCGCTAGGGTCCGCACCACAGGTTCAGCCTAGAGGTCCAGAAGTCCTAAATTCGGCCCTGAGTACCGATACTAAGGTATGAATACCCTATGTGTGCCTTCAGTATAAATTATCTATTCCAATTCATAGTATCAAAACAACGAAACGCAGTTTTATATCTCAAGCAGCACAAGTCTTTGATTAGGATGGTTGGCTTCTGTCACAATTCAAGCAAAATTAATGTTTCAAGACGTTTAGTTATCAGGTATCACTTGGGATGAACCATTGCCACACAACATTAACATCAAGTAGATTGAGCACAAGAAAGAATTGCAACTACTAGAACCACTGACAATTCCACGATGAATTGGCTCTACAAAGGACAATAAAGAGTGCGAATTACATGGATTTTGTGGTGCATCCGAAAAGGCATACGCTGCATATATATATCGTATATTTGCGAATTACGTCATACAGAACGATACAAAAGCATTTTTATTATCAGCCAAAACAAAAGTAGCGCCACTATCGAAAAAATTGTCAATTCCAAAATTAGAACTTAATGGCGCAGTACTGCTAACGAAGTTATTAAAGAAAACCATAGACAGGGGTGGCTCTACCATATAGGCGAACTGGGCGGTCGCCTGGGGCGCTAAACTGTTGTGAATCAAATGTACGATAAAGCTTACAGTATGTTAACTCTAAACCGTTATTTAATAATTAATTCTTATTATTTCCATAGATAAAAATAACAAACGAAATATGTAAGAAAGCCAGGTGGATAATATACCAAGAATGAAAAATTGAGAATTGGAAAAATTTAAAGTTTTTCTTTTAATGAATTTTTTTTGATATTAATCTGTCTTTAGCGTTACGAAAACTCGTGACGAAAACGCGTTACGAAAACCATGCAACACTTTTTTTTACCAAGTTTTACGTTTGCATGGACGTGTGTGTGTGTAATATAACTTTGCATATTTTTTTTGTTTCTTTCCCTACCTTTTTTTGCAGAGTAATTAATAATTATTTAATTTAGAAAAACCTAAATTTTTCATATTTTTTAATTTTCTTTTCTGTTTTCTTTGGTAAAAGGATTTTATTGCATAAATGTGGTGGATTTTTTCTTCCAAAACGAACGTACAAAAACTAGTTTATTCTTTGAAATAAATATAATTAATGAACTTTACACTTGTTGTAATGTAATTTCATGCCGATCGCCCCCTAGATATAAGTAGGTTTTAAGCTAAGTAGGCAAAAATGGCTTTTCGTCGGAACAATTCTCACGGGAAAATATTGTAGATAAAGTGCTTAATCGCGATTTCGGAAAAACAACGGTGTCAAATTGTAAGGTATTCAAAGAAACTCGAGAACATTCCTAAGACAAAATTCGTCTTCATGGAAATCCGAGTATAATGAAAATGGTCCCACGGGAAAATAGCATGGACAAAATGCTTAATTAGCGCGAATTCGAAAATGGAAAAACAACGGTTTCAAATTCAAAGTTGATAACAGAGAAACTCGAGAACATTCCTAAGGCAAAATTCGTCTTCATGGAAATCCGAGTACAATGAAAATTGTCCCACGGGAAAATATAGTGGACAAAATGCTGATTAGTCAACTTTGAAAATGGACAAACAAAAGTTTCAAATTCAAAGCAAAGCATTTTGAAATTTGAATATCCGGAATGCATTCTGCACCCGTAAGGATTTTGTTCCTATAAAAGCCAAGCAACGTAGTGAGATAAGTAATCAGTCCATCGATTCAGTTGATAGAAGGAGTTCATAGAGGGAGTTGATAGAAGCAGTTCATCGAATCAGTTCAACAACAGAGTCAAGCTCGACTAAAAAGTTTAATTTAAAAAGTATTATTAAAACCAATTGAATTAAAAAGATTGAGTATTGTTGAAATTTAAGGATTAAAGTTAAAATAAAAGTATTGGTGAAAATTAAGAATTAATGTTAAAAGAAAAAGTATTGATGAAAAATAAGATTGAGTATTGTTGAAAATTAAGAATTAAAGTTAAAATAAAAGTATTGGTGAAAATTAAGAATTAATGTAAAAAGAAAAAGTATTGATGAAAAATAAGATTGAGTATTGTTGAAAATTAAGAATTAAAGTTAAAATAAAAGTATTGGTGAAAATTAAAGTTAAAATAAAAGTATTGGTGAAAATTAAGAATTAATGTTAAAAGAAAAAGTATTGGTGAAGAATAAGATTGAGTATTGTTGAAAATTAAGAATTAAAGTTAAAATAAAAGTATTGGTGAAAATTAAGAATTAATGTTAAAAGAAAAAGTATTGGTGAAGAATAAGATTGAGTAGTATTGAAAATTAAGAATTGAAGTATTGGTGAAAATAATTATTAAAGTATTGATAAAGAAAATAGTTTTGAAATTCGAAGTTAATAAATATTGGTTAAAATAACTAAGTGAAAAGAAGTGTTTTTATTTCAAAACCAGCCATATTAATAGTGATTCGGGAGTTGACGTTGCCAGAGGCATTCCGACAAAATATTACACAACATAATTGGCGCAGCCGGTAGGATCCTAGAAGTTGAAAAAAAGGGACAACAAAGAAATTTGTTTTTAACTTGAAAAACTTGGATCCATCGAATCTACAAAACAACAGTGTGATAAGTCATCGAATGAATCAAACAACATCTACTTCCGACATCATAAGTGACATCCTTAACAGCACTTTCCAACAACTAGACAACGCTTCGATTGACGACACCAGTCCTGAACAAAATACGTTTAGGCCAACAACCGCACCACCAGCAAACGTGAAACCAGGACATCTACGAAGCGGACGGCAGTACACCAAATCAGAATCCAGTACACCACCAGAACAACCATTTGAAGGTAAGATCGGCCCAAAAAGGCAACTTTTTATACCCAGTAATTTAAGTACCGAAAAAATGGCAAAAGCAAATATGTCCGTAGATATAAATAAAGTGAGCCATTTTGTATTCAATTCAATCCCTATACTAAGCGCGGAAATCGGTCCTAAATTAACGGAAGAAATCACAGTATTCATAGATTGTTGTAAAGCTGTCTATAATATTCTTTCCGAGGAGGAACGCGTAGTGTTCTTACCCCTAATTCCCACCAGGTTTCGAGGTAGAGCCGCCAGCACTCTAACAAACATACCTACCGATACCTTTACTAGCATTCTGGCTGCAATATTAGCAAAACTAGTTCCCTGAAGGCCATATGCTACAATGTTCCATGAATTGCAAAACTCCAGCCAATTGCCTGGAGAAAAACTCACAGGATTTGCGGGGCGAATGAAAACCTTGTTAAAAGAGTGTATAAATAATGCAATTCAAAGACATCCACAGGGATATGAATCGGTAACAAAAGATTTGGAGGAAACCGCTATGTTCGCTTTTAAAGCGGGTATGTTAAATCCAAATCATCGGTTATTTTTTCTTCATGAGGACTACCGGGACTTTAATGCCCTGGTCTATAGCTCAATTTCTTGAGCAGGCGGAGAAGCAATTCAGTTTAGCAACTCCTAATACCCTCATACCACACGTACAACCAAACCAACAGTTCAATTTTTCAGCCGAAGTAACACCCCAAAACAATTACCCCAATAACAATAGGAATAACAATAACCGGAATTATAACAACAACTACACCAATCAAAATGGTAACTTCAGTTACAATAACAGAGTTAATAACAACAATAATTTTAACAACAGTAGGAATCGAAATAACAATTTTTACAATAATAGTAGGAACAACAACTATAACAATGACAACCATACTAACAAAAATTACAGTAATAATTATAATGACAATAGCAGAAATAGGGAAAACAAGAATAATAACAATAATAGGTTTACTCAATATGGTAATAATAACAATTCTACCCAAAATTTTAATAATAGAAATTCTAATAAATATAATAATAATCCCCCTCCAAACCAAAGAACGCAATGCGGTTTCTGCAATAGATTAGGTCATGTTTATGCCGAGTGTAGAACTCGTATGAACACACCCTATTGCAACCGATGCTTGGTTTATGGACATAACAACAATACGTGCAATTTTCACCCACAATCAAATGCTACTCATCAAATAAACATGATATCAAATAAAAATATCGAAAACAGCAAATCGAAAGAAACGCCAAATACGTGTAATTTTTGCCTACAACCTGGACACTCTATGGAAATGTGTTTCGCTAAGAAACAATGGGAGCAAAATAATCCATGCCCCACTAATCCATCGGAAAACTAAAGCAGGGCTGTCATTCTAGACCCAAAACAATTGAGACAAGGTGTCAGCCCGAAACACTCCATTCCAAACAAAATAAATGTATAATCAAAGTACCATTGTCAATAGTATCAAAATGTCCGGCCGAATTGTTAATAGACAAAGGGTCAGACATAAGCATAATCAAGCAATCATCATTAAAGAAAAACATAAATATTAATAAAGACGAAAAAACCAAAATACAAACGGCATTCGGCAAAGGACAAACTTTATGTACATGCTTAACACAATTTCCACCCCCCGTATCACAAAACTGCAAATTCCATGTGGTGGAAAAAGCCACCCCAATTCCCGGTGATGGTATACTAGGCTTTGATTTCTTGTCTCAAAATTGCAACATTGAGGGTCCAAATAAACGATTAGTTTTCCCCGAAGTAAAACTTGACGAACACAATTTCGGAATGCCATTTTTTAACAGTGTATCCAAAAACCCCATGAAGACGGTCCATATAGATGTCGCACAGGCACAGGTTGAATCATCTGTACCTGGAGCTAAAATTGTAAGTGGCCCATGGATAGGAAAAACACTGCTGCACCCAAAATCCAACTTGAACGACTCGGAGTATAAAGTGAAGACTCAGAGAGAAATTTCTATTCCGGCGCGCTCAAGAAGATTGGTGCAGATAAAAGTGACATTCAAACAGGAAAAACTCTGCTTATCGAAAGAAATAAGCGAAGGAGTTTATCTTGGAGGTTGTCTGGTCCGGCCTATTGACGGGAAAATTGTCATTTGTATCCTCAATACGCAATTAACAAACAAGAGAATTAAACCATTTAGCTTTAACACCCACCCCCTAGATCAATATGACGTTATAAATTTAAGACAAAAAAGCGAAGAATCTTCCGAGGAAGCTATAAAATATTTATTCAGTATAAACCAGAATCAAATGGATAGAAACAGAGTAGAGGAACTTAAACAACATTTGAAATTAGACGAAAACGCAACACTGGAAGAAAGAAGGTCCATAATTGAAATATGCGAAGAATATAACGACATATTTCACTTACCCAATGACAAACTCACACATACCAATTCCTGCGAGCATGTGATCCCAACCAAACAAGATCAAGCGCCCGTGAATCAAAAAATGTATCGGCTGCCTGAGAAACAACGAACAATAATACAAGAACAAGTACAGGAAATGTTGGAAAATAGCGTAATAACACCCAGTAAAAGTCCATGGAATTCACCACTGTTAGTGGTACCTAAAAAGAACGGCCCAGATGGAGAGAAAAGATGGAGAGTCGTTGTCGACTTTCGGAAAGTGAATCAGACCACCATCGGCGATGCTTTCCCTCTACCGCGAATCGAGGATATTTTGGACCAATTAGGGCATTCCAGGTACTTTACAACACTAGACCTTGCTAGTGGGTAGCACCAGGTTTTGGTTAATAAAGAAGACCGAGCCAAAACCGCATTTAGCACCCCTTTTGGTCATTACGAATTCCTGCGAATGCCGTTCGGGCTGATAGGAGCCCCGGCAACTTTCCAACGCCTAATGAACCACGTGCTGTCTGGCCTACAAGGTTTCCTGTGTTTCGTTTATATAGACGACATTGTAATATATGGAAAAAACTTATTGGACCACAACAATAAACTGGAGGAAATTTTTTCCCGATTAAGGGAACATAATCTAAAATTACAACCCGAAAAATGTAATTTCCTTAGAAAGGAGATAATATATTTGGGTCACCAATGTTCCCCAGAGGGCGCGCTACCCGATCCATACAAAATTTCATGTGTTCAAAATTTCCCTGTACCGAAAACCGTCCGTCAAATTCAATCGTTTTTAGGACTTGCCAATTATTACAGGAAGTTCATTCCCAATTTCTCTAAGGTGGCCGAACCATTGAACAAACTATTAAGGAAAAATGTAAAATTCAAATGGACAGACCGGTGTGAACTCTCTTTTAAAAGTCTAAAAGAATCTTTAATTACACCACCACTTCTAATCTACCCTGACTTCTCGCAACCCTTTAAACTAACCACAGATGCCAGCAATGAGGCAATTGGTGCAGTTCTATCACAAGGAGAGGTAGGTAAAGACAAACCAATAGCCTACGCTAGCAGATCTCTCAACAAAGCAGAAAGGAACTATTCAACAATAGAGAAAGAGTTACTGGCCATTGTATGGGCCGCAAAAAATTTTAGATGTTACCTTTATGGGAGAAAATTTGTGGTCTACACTGACCATAAACCCCTAAAAGGGGTCTTCAACGTCAAAGATCCCACGACACGACTGGTACGGTTTCACCACAAACTCTCGGAATATGACTACCAGATCGAATACAAAGCCGGGAAATATAACACCAATGCTGATGCACTGAGTCGAATCCCTCCACCCGAATTAATACCGAAACATGAAAACAAATCTCCTCCAGAAACGACAATAAACGAATGGGAAAATCCAAGTAACAGCATCAACGCAATAGAAAAAGAATACAGCAAGATAGAAGAGAAGAAAGGGTGGCAATTATTAAAAACAATACTAAAGTCAGAGAAAAATAACAACTTAACTTCAAATAAACACAATGTCAATCAAAGGGAACTCAACACCCCAAGGAATGTAAATGCGATTACCAGAAATCAAGCAAAACAAAGAAATGAGGAATCAAGCAGTAAACTAACACAGCCTAACATAATGAACAAACCCGAAGAAGATGTGACGAATACAAAAACTACAGCAGAGCCACAACTAATAAGTCTAAAATCCTCCGACCCCAACAATCTACCAGACACAGAATCGGAATTCTCCGACGGGTCATCAGAGTCAGACGATGAAGGCCAAATAGAGATCCTGACAGATCCTAAGGACATCAAAATAATTTTAAAGGCCCATCATGACTCACCATTAGGAGGACATGCCGGTGTTCAAAAAACTTTTAACCGCATCCGAAAAACATACAAGTGGAAAAACATGCTTCAGGATATCAGTACTCACATACGCAAATGCATGAAATGCCAAAAGAACAAGAAAGGAAAAACACTAAAATTACCAATGAGAATCACAGACACCGCAAATCGTCCATTCGAAAAAATTTACTTGGATATTGTTGGTCCTCTGCCAACCTCCACACAAGGCAATAAATACATCCTGACGTTCCAGGACTAAAATTCTGGATTGTTTTCCAATACCAGACGGAGAAGCCACTACAGTAGCAGACTGTTTCTACCGACAAGTAATTTTAAAATATCTAGTAATCCCCGAAAAATTGGTAACAGACCAAGGCGCAAATTTCACCAGCGATCTGTTCAAACGCTTATGCAAAATGCTGCACATAAAAAAATTGCAAACAACTGCGTATCATCCGCAGTCGAATGGAGCCTTGGAGCGATGTCACGGGACACTAATCGAATACCTCCGCAGTGTCGTGGACGATAATACCGACACCTGGGACCAGTGGTTGAGTGAAGCCGCATTCGTGCACAACCACACACCCCACACAGGTAGTAAATATACACCAATACATGCTCTATACGGTTACCACCGGGTTTTACCTACTAACTTAACCAAAAACCCAGAACCAATCTACAATTTTGATGATCACTGCAACCTAATAAAATATAAATTACAAAAGATACATTCTAAAATAAAGGAAAACCTCATTATCGCCAAGAAAAAGTCCAAAGAATTCTACGACAAAAATTCAAAAACTACAAGCTTTCACGTGGGAGACAAAGTATTGTTAAGGAATGCTGCAAGAAAACATAAACTCTCGCCTGTGTGGACTGGACCTTTTGAAATCAAGGAAGTTGTTGACAACCTAAATACAACCATCCAAATTGGTAAGAAATTAAGGCGAGTACACAACAATCGATTAAAGCAATTCTAAAAACAAAAACAAAAAAAACCACCGGGAAAATTTGCTACCCGAAAACTTAACTTACAATAACAAAATAAATAGAGAAAAGATTAAAATTCTTCGATGAAACAATATTTACCAAAAAAAAAATACAATATATTGCATAGATAATAATTTTTTACCTATATATAAAAATCACCCGAACATATAGTATTTAATTTACTTTCATTCATTTTTTTCAATTTTTTTTTCTCCTCTCAATAAATTTTTATCATAATTTCATTTTTACTTTCCCTATAATAAAGAAGAGAAAACATACTATATACAAAATAATTAAGAATAAGCAAATAAAATTTTGCGAGTAACCCCCGAACATAAAGAAAGCTTAAAAATTTGTTTTTGTATAAGAAATTTTCTGCTGACGATACAAAAATAGTTTAACATTTTTAGACATACTAAAATACAATATACAATAATTCTAAAAAGTGTTCATGTAAATTTTTCAAAACTTGAATCTCATATTTCGAAAACGTAATAAGAATCTTACTTATTGCAATGTCTTTATTAAAATTTTTCGCCCAACTTTATTATTTTTTTTTTTCGGATTTAAGTTACTAAATTGTAATTCAATCGCACATTTATTTTCGTGAATAAGAATTTTTGTTTAACTTATCCCAAATACGAATGCAGTAAAGAAAAACAAAAAAAAACCATAATAGGAAAATGAATTTGAATACAAATTGAATTCAAAAGTTAAATAATCAATTAAATTAATTAATTGAATAAAACTAATGCATGTTGGTATTAATTATGAATAAATATATACATATATAGATTTTTAAAATAAATATATTCAAAACATTATATTGTAAGATGAAAAACGGACATTTAGAAATAATTAATTGAAAAAAATTATATATGCTTTTTAACAACCATCCTTTTTGTTGTTGAAAAGCAGATACAATTTTTTTTGTTGGGGTATGAAGGAATGTAATGTAATGTCATGCCGATCGCCCCCTAGATATAAGTAGGTTTTAAGCTAAGTAGGCAAAAATGGCTTTTCGTCGGAACAATTCTCACGGGAAAATATTGTAGATAAAGTGCTTAATCGCGATTTCGGAAAAACAACGGTGTCAAATTGTAAGGTATTCAAAGAAACTCGAGAACATTCCTAAGACAAAATTCGTCTTCATGGAAATCCGAGTATAATGAAAATGGTCCCACGGGAAAATAGCATGGACAAAATGCTTAATTAGCGCGAATTCGAAAATGGAAAAACAACGGTTTCAAATTCAAAGTTGATAACAGAGAAACTCGAGAACATTCCTAAGGCAAAATTCGTCTTCATGGAAATCCGAGTACAATGAAAATTGTCCCACGGGAAAATATAGTGGACAAAATGCTGATTAGTCAACTTTGAAAACGGACAAACAAAAGTTTCAAATTCAAAGCAAAGCATTTTGAAATTTGAATATCCGGAATGCATTCTGCACCCGTAAGGATTTTGTTCCTATAAAAGCCAAGCAACGTAGTGAGATAAGTAATCAGTCCATCGATTCAGTTGATAGAAGGAGTTCATAGAGGGAGTTGATAGAAGCAGTTCGTCGAATCAGTTCAACAACAGAGTCAAGCTCGACTAAAAAGTTTAATTTAAAAAGTATTATTAAAACCAATTGAATTAAAAAGATTGAGTATTGTTGAAAATTAAGGATTAAAGTTAAAATAAAAGTATTGGTGAAAATTAAGAATTAATGTTAAAAGAAAAAGTATTGATGAAAAATAAGATTGAGTATTGTTGAAAATTAAGAATTAAAGTTAAAATAAAAGTATTGGTGAAAATTAAGAATTAATGTAAAAAGAAAAAGTATTGATGAAAAATAAGATTGAGTATTGTTGAAAATTAAGAATTAAAGTTAAAATAAAAGTATTGGTGAAAATTAAAGTTAAAATAAAAGTATTGGTGAAAATTAAGAATTAATGTTAAAAGAAAAAGTATTGGTGAAGAATAAGATTGAGTATTGTTGAAAATTAAGAATTAAAGTTAAAATAAAAGTATTGGTGAAAATTAAGAATTAATAAATTGATTTTTTAGTATTTAGGTTGTTGTTTATACTATTATATTTAGTCGGTATTAGGACAATGTAATTATTTATTAGGAACTGATCCACATTTTATATTTTCTCCAATGATTCGACTTTATTTTGAATCTTCATCATGGATCAACATTATTTTGTATATCAGAAAATCCTAATTATTACAGAATTTTTGACTTTTTTTTACTGTTGTTAAATACAATTATGAACTATAATTCATAGTTTTCTATAATTGTGACCTTTTGTCTCTTTGTTTTTCTACTATTATTTCTATATCTCGTGAAAGAGATGGGAAATCACGTATTGCTTGAAGATTTTTTTTCATATAATAATCGTTTTCGCACTATATACCAATTGTACTTAAGGCTCATCAGCTGGACTTGTACATTTGGCTGTCCAGGAACGATATTTCATTATATTTTATTAAGCATACTTAAGAATGAAGAGTTCTAATTTTTCTATATTCAATCCATCTAGAATTTTTAGTTCTGCGAATTAAATACTAAATGAAAAATTCCTGTTTTTTTTTTGCACCGAATTTTTAAATATTTTGAATAGTTTTTTTTATTTAGCGTCCTAGATAAATTTTTAAATTGATTTTTTAGTATTTAGGTTGTTGTTTATACTATTATATTTAGTCGGTATTAGGACAATGTAATTATTTATTAGGAACTGATCCACATTTTATATTTTCTCCAATGATTCGACTTTATTTTGAATCTTCATCATGGATCAACATTATTTTGTATATCAGAAAATCCTAATTATTACAGAATTTTTGACTTTTTTTTTACTGTTGTTAAATACAATTATGAACTATAATTCATAGTTTTCTATAATTGTGACCTTTTGTCTCTTTGTTTTTCTACTATTATTTCTATATCTCGTGAAAGAGATGGGAAATCACGTATTGCTTGAAGATTTTTTTTCATATAATAATCGTTTTCGCACTATATACCAATTGTACTTAAGGCTCATCAGCTGGACTTGTACATTTGGCTGTCCAGGAACGATATTTTATTTTCTAGATGGATTGAATATAGAAAAATTAGAACTCTTCATTCTTAAGTATGCTTAATAAAATATAATAAAATATCGTTCCTGGACAGCCAAATGTACAAGTCCAGCTGATGAGCCTTAAGTACAATTGGTATATAGTGCGAAAACGATTATTATATGAAAAAAAATCTTCAAGCAATACGTGATTTCCCATCTCTTTCACGAGATATAGAAATAATAGTAGAAAAACAAAGAGACAAAAGGTCACAATTATAGAAAACTATGAATTATAGTTCATAATTGTATTTAACAACAGTAAAAAAAAAGTCAAAAATTCTGTAATAATTAGGATTTTCTGATATACAAAATAATGTTGATCCATGATGAAGATTCAAAATAAAGTCGAATCATTGGAGAAAATATAAAATGTGGATCAGTTCCTAATAAATAATTACATTGTCCTAATACCGACTAAATATAATAGTATAAACAACAACCTAAATACTAAAAAATCAATTTAAAAATTTATCTAGGACGCTAAATAAAAAAAATATTCATTAAGAATTAATGTTAAAAGAAAAAGTATTGGTGAAGAATAAGATTGAGTAGTATTGAAAATTAAGAATTGAAGTATTGGTGAAAATAATTATTAAAGTATTGATAAAGAAAATAGTTTTGAAATTCGAAGTTAATAAATATTGGTTAAAATAACTAAGTGAAAAGAAGTGTTTTTATTTCAAAACCAGCCATATTAATAGTGATTCGGGAGTTGACGTTGCCAGAGGCATTCCGACAAAATATTACACAACATTGTGTGTGAGAAAGTGTGTGCGTGTTTACACCCGTTGATTATCAATATCTGCTATGCACATTCACATATTAGTATATATACTAAATGATAAATTGTAATTTGTTAGTGTCTGTCCATCGTGTCTAGTATATTTTGTGATGTTACTCCAAGTTTCCCAGTCAATTAAAGGTAAAGTGGTAGCAAAATCTATTTTAAGAAGTTAATAGTTGAAATTTTTCAAGTGGTTTCAGTTTTGTGAGATTTCATTAAAAAAAATGAACGTATTTGAAGAACCAGGTATTTTATTCCTACTTTATTCTGACAAAAATCAGATAAATAGCCTACCCACAAAAGACATATTAATGTCGTCATGTTTTTCCCCATAACAGAGATACTCGTTATGCCCTATGGTAGGTACTACCAGATGGTATATTAATTTGTCACTAATTGAAACGCATAGAAATAATCATCGCAGAAAAATTTCAAGGGTATGGTTGTGCAGGGAATCAAAAGTTATATCGATTTATGCATGTCCGTTATATAGTTTTTCGGATTTAACTGGAAAATTTGTAAATCAATTTTGTTTAAATTAATTATGTTGGTTAAATACGTAAATAGACGATCCCACGTTAAATTTCAGCAAAATCGGTCCCAGGATAGTGGAGAAAGAAATAATCCTAGTAGAAAATTCGTTTGTCCATAAAGTTTTTTTAATGTACTATAAAAACTAATACACTGATTTAAATAAAATTTGCGGATTGGATTTATCCTATTAGGGACTAGGTTACCTGCGAATTAGAGGAAATTTTGAAAAGAGAAAACGAAGTTATGAAGAAAAAACCTTGAAATACGGTTACATTTGATTGTTTTTCTGCCCCATTTCTACCATAGGGCATCAAAAAATCAGCTATAGGCTGATTTTAAGTTACTATATGTTTCCTTTTCTTTTTAATTATTATATACCTCTTTTATTTCCAAAAATTTACATTTATATTATTTTTGGTCATGGTGTAATAAACTATAACTAAAATAACAATTTCATAAAGCAAAATTCTTCTAAAAATTTGTAACAAAAAAGTTTGGGTTTTAAAAAAAAATTTGAGCCACCCCTGACCATAGAGGCAATACAAATACCAAATGCAAAAAGTATTAGCTGGACGGACTTAATGATAACTTTAGCATGGATACGAGGCCACCCTACAAAATGGAAAATATTTGTAGCGAACAGGGTTTCAGAAATACAATCGTCATTTGCCCCGAGTTATTGGAATCACGTAAAATCTAAAGATAATCCTGCGGACTTTGCCACTCGGGGCATAAAACCATCAGAATTACTTAAAGGCGAATTATGGTGGTACAGTCAAAAGTGGCTGCAAAAATCCAAAATCGAGTACACAAAATCAGAAAACATCGGAGACAACAATCGAGTGTCGTAAAACAATCACAACAGCGATCACAAAAATTATAGAAAATCCAATTATGAAAGTAATGAATAAACATTCAAAACTCGAGTAGCTAACCAGAGTAGTGATATGGTGCATCAAATTCACATCAAATTGCAAGACAGCAAGAAAGAAGGAAAGGAAGCAGTAAAGGAACTAGAGCAGTCTAAAGAAATTATAATCGAAATAATTCAAAGAATCGAGTTCAACGAAGACTTAAACCACTTAATATCAAAAAGAAAGCTCAGTTTAAAGTCAAAATTTACATCGTTGAACCCATTTGTTGATCAAAATGGTATATTTCGTGTTGGAGGACGACTTCAGCAATCAGAACTTACATTTGAAGCAAAACATCCTATAATTTTGGCATACAAATCGCATTTCTCGACTTTAATAATTGACGCTGCCCAGCAAAGCACACTACATAGGAATCATACAACAATATTGGATTCTAAAAGGATATAGTGCAGTTAAGCAACACACTCAAAAATGCATCAGATGTCACAGATTCAAGGCCCAAAATAGAGTTCAGCTAATGGGTAATCTTCCACAAGTACGCGTAACACCAGCAAGACTATTTCGAAACAGTGGCGTAGATTATGCAGGTCCGATCGAGATTCGAATGTCAAAGGAAGAGGAGCTAAAGCATACAAAGGTTACATTGCCATTTTTATATGTTTATGTACAAAAGCAATACGTATAGAAGCAGTTTCAGACCTCACAGCTAAAACCTTCATCGCAGCTTTCAAAAGATATAATGGACGGAGAGGACTAGTAGCAAACTTATACTCCGACAATGCAACAAATTTTAAAGCAGCTAGTACAGAATTTGACAAAGCAAGTAAAACCTTAGCCGACAGTGGTACGCAATGGCATTTCATACCACCCGCCTCTCCACACTTCGGAGGAATATGGGAAGCCGGCGTGAAATCAATTAAGCATCATTTGAAAAGAACAATTGGAGAAACAAAATTAACATACGAAGAATTAACAATAGTGCTGGCACAAATAGAAGCTTGTGTCAATTCAAGACCTTTGTATCCATTAACTAACGATCCTGAAGATTTAGGAACCCTAACATCAGGACATTTTTTGGCAGGTTGAGCGCTACTTGCACCACCAAAAAGCAATTTATTAGATAAAAATATAAATAGCCTAACCAGATGGAAATTATTGACAAGAATGCAAGAGGAATTCTGGAGCAAATGGTCCAGAGATTATCTCAACAGACTTCAACAGCGTCCAAAATGGATGTCAACTAAAGAGAATCTTAAGGATGGAGATTTGGTGTTGTTAAAGGACGAGCTACTACCACCAACAAAATGGCAACGAGCCAGGATTGTCGAAGTACATCCTAGTGAAGATAGACTTGTCAGAGTAATAACTAAAATTAGTCGCCTCCCAATTGAGAGCACAAATATGGAAATCAGAAATGAATCATCTGATAGAGAATATGAAAGCCAAAGTATTGAATGCCTGCATATTACTGTTGCGATATCCAAGAGCAGCCGTCAACTTCACGCATGTCTTTTTTCTGTCTAGTCAGTCACACTAGAATCATCGTCTTGAATATTTTTTATCTTGTTTATAAAACTATTGAAGTCTTAATAAATAATTTGTAACAGTTCTCATATCAGTGTTTATCTTTCATCATATTCAACAATTACTACATCAAAAGTTAGGAAAACAGCATCTAAAAAAAGCATAAAAACAAGGAATTAAATACTCCAATGTCTTACAGACAACAAGTTTCAGCAGTCAAGGGAAATACACCTTTCGACATATCTACAAACCAACTAATAAATAAATCCAGGAAAATAGCGTTAGAGAAACCACCTTCAAAAATAAAAATCAATCCAACTCAGATTCCAATGACGCCTCCAATAGCCGAACTTATGAGATCGGTCATCAAGCGCAAAGCAGAAAATCAACCATCATATCTTCAAAAAATCACCCGAATATCATCAACAATAGTATTCGTACTCATGCTAATTTTTTTTATTGTAACAGCTTAAGCTGCAGAAACGCATGAACCTTTTGAAATTAAGGAGTTTGAAAGTTGTCCAGGAATTTATTTACGAGCTTTTTATATAGAAGTCACACGCAATGACAATCTTCAGCAAAGTTGTGGAAGTTTTCATGGGGATTATTTCCGTCGAAGACCAAACAGTCCTATCTCTCACCACTTTGGCGCTGGAGTCAATAAAATTGTAGAACTTCGTATTTAGAGGTCACACGCGATTACGATGTCCGACAAAGTTATGTAGGTTTTCATGGGGATTTCCTCTGTCGCAGATCATATAGTAACGCTGAAGGCAATACAAATTTTTTAAGTTCGTATTTAAAGCTCACACACGATTGGAATGTTCGGCAAAGTTGTGGAGGTTTTCATGCGGACTATTTCTGTGGACGACCATATAGTTCTATCTCTCACCGCTTTGGCGCTGGAGTCAATAAAACCTTTTAATCTTTTTATATAGAGGTCACACGCAATTACAATGTTCACCAAATTTGTGGAACTTTTCATAGGGACTATTTCTTTGGAAGACCATATAGTTCTATCTGTCACCGCTTTGGCGCTGCAGTCAGTACAAACTTTTGAACTTCGTATATAGTAGTCACACACGAGTACAATGTTCGGCAAAGTTATTCAGGTTATCACGGGAATTATATCCGTCGAAGACCAAAGAGTTCTATCCCTTACCACTTTGTCAATACAATTTTGGAACTTGATATGTAGACGTCACACACGATTACAGTGTTCGGCAAAATTTCGGAGGTTTTCTTGGGGATTTTTTCTGTCGAAGATAAAATAGTTCTATCTCTCACCACTTCGGCGCTGCGGTTGTTTAGGCCCCTACTCTATAGAGGTTTTTGCCTATACGTAATATATATTTGACGGGAGCTTTTTTCCAACCGGAGAAATGGGATCAATTTAATATCTTCGCTGGGGGTGTTGCGGGTTAAATAATGTGCATTCTGAATAGATCGACTTAAGACATGAAATATATCACCAGTGGTGCTACTAGAACGGGGCAAAAGATTTATTATGTGGTGCTACGCTTGAATACATTTTGTTAATTTACAGCGATTTGTAAACTGAAATTATTAGGAAGCCGTCTTAGGACGGGTTACCACCTAGCAATTAAATAAAGCCTATAAAAACATTTTTTTTGTACAGCAATAATGAAAATTCGGCCATTTTAATACAAAATATATCAAACTTAAGTGTGAAAGAAAAATTTTTTTCTACCGAAAATTATAATACGAGCTAAAAAAGATATCGTAAAAATAGGGTTTATGCCAAAAATCAAGTTTGTTTAAACATACAAAATTAAATTTTAAAATTATAATCTACTCTACTAATTGGCGTAACATTTTGAAAACCCAAAGCGGAAAGACATTTAATACGTAGAGTCTCAGAAAATGGAACAACAAAAAATGTTGTATAACCACAAGCATTGTGAAATTAAATACACGAGAAACGTGCGCTTTGTCTTTTCTTTTCGATTTAACCAGACTGAGGCACAGGAACGCGTGGCCGGGTGCAGCTACTAGTATATAAAACGTTAATCCTTCTTTCTTTCTTTCTTTCTTTCCGTCCGTCCTATATTCTCCGGAAAGAAAATTCGTTGAGCAAAAAAAAAAAACACTTTTTGATATGTTGTAGAGAATTACTTGAAATGTGAAGAAATTTTGTTTCCGGGGAGATTGGGGGTCGGGTTACAAAGGGGGGCTTGAAAGCTTATTTCAGAAAACCTCATTTATAATCTGAAATATACATCGGACATGATTCTGACCTGAGGCAATCTTATTAAGATTTTTATGGCGGACATTCTGACGTACACGGCAAAGTTCCGTTTCGCACCGCTTTAGCGCTGGAGGCAATACCAATTTACAAAGTTTTTATATAGAGGTCACACGCAATTACATCGTTCAGCAAAGTTGTGAAGCATTTCATGGCGACTATTTCTTTCGAAGACCATATAGTTCTATCTCTCACCGCTTTGGAGTTGGAGTCAATAAAATTTTGGAACTTCGTATTTAGAGGTCACACACGATTACAATGTTCAGCAAAGTTTCGGAGGTTTTCAAGGGGATTAAATCTTTCGAAGAGCAGATAGTTCTACCGGTCACCGCTTTGGCGCTGGAGTCAATAAAATGTTGGAACTTCATATAGAGGTTACACACGACTACAGTGTTGGGCAAAGTTGCGCAGGTTTTCATGGTGATTATATCTGTCGAAGAACAAATAGTTCTATGTCTGAACACTTTGGCGCTGGAATCAATACAAATTTGGGAACTTCGTATATAGACGTCGCACACGATTACAATATTCGGCAAAATTGTGCAGGTTTTCATGCGGATTATATCTGTCGAAGATAAAAAAGTTCCATCTCTCACCGCTTTGGCGCTGGAGTCAATAGGAACTTTTGAATTTGTTATATAGAGCAGGGCTTCCCAGACTTTTTACAGCACGACCCTTTTCAAAAAAAGACAAATGCCGACCCTACATACAATAAAACTGCCACTGGAGTAAATTCAACGATGGTTTTTATAACTATAGTAAAAAAAACTAATATGTAGTTCATTTTAATATGTATTACTTATACTTTTTTTCTCTATCTATTATATAAAAAAGTTTTCTCCGCACATCAGTTATAAATTTTGTAGTAGAAAAAACTTAATAAATAATTTATAAACTGAAAAAACATTTTCCATTTTCTGGGATAAATAACAAAAGAATAGTGTTCTTGATACATTTTTTTATTTTTTGAATCATTGGGAGAAAATGCAAAATGTGTCAGTTCCTAATAAAATTACATTGTCCTTTACCGACTACCCACTCACAAGGGTGCGGCGGGGGTTGGTGAGCAAAGCGAGCAGAGGCGGAGTCCCCTAGTATAATTAAAATAAACATTTTCTTTTATTAAGAATATAAAACAAAAATAAAAGATCGCTATCATCCATTAACGAAAACAAGGATTAAAAAAACAAAATAACGCGACGTTAATAATGGAAAGATATCAAGAATACAAACGGCTCCGCTGGATGTCATAACTGATACACAAAATTATTGTAGGTTTTAGTGGATTGACTTTTAGAGAAATAGAATTTATAAGGAATTATTTAATGTTATTAGAACCTTCTTTATTCGTTATATAATTTGAATGAAAAAACAATTACAGCAAAGGCTACTACAATACATAATATAATAATATAGGCTACTTAGATAAATATATGTGAATACATTTCAACACTCCTCCTCATTCGCACTATCCAAATCCACATCTGTTAACTAAAATTTTGAATTTCGTTGATTGAAGAGGTTTTGTAAACAAATCCGCCAACATATCTTTAATTGGACAAAATTTACCAACAATAATATTTTTATTGATATACTCTTTTATAAAACAATATTTTTTATCCATATGTTTTGTACGGTTACTAAATTTATTACTTCCCAGCATTTTTAAACAACTTTGGTTGTCTTCATAAATAGTAATTGGCCTTTCAATTATTTGGTCTAAATCCTTTAATAAACATTGTAGCCATATTGCTTCCTGACAAGCATTACATAATGCTATAAACTCTGCTTCCGTTGAATATAAAGCCACGCAGGTTTGCTTGCGACAACACCAGCTGACTGTTCCTCCATTTATTTTAAAAATATAACCACTGTTTGACTTTCTTTCCTTTCTGTCTTCCGCCCAATCAGCATCTACATATCCGTAGAGAGACAGTACATCAGAATTATTTTGACTTAACATGAGTTTGTAATTAGCAGTGCCTTTAAGATATTTGATGACCCTCTTTACTTCATTTAAATCCTCCTTTGAGGGCTGGCAAACTTTTCTTGCAAGTATTGCAACACTGGCTGAAATATCCGGGCGTGTGTTAAGCGATATATACAAAAGGCATCCAATTAATTTTTGATAAAATCCATTATTTAGTAATAGATCTTCATTTAGTTTTGATTTGCCATATCCGGGGTTAATTGGAATATTTGATATCTTCGAATCTGCTAAACCAGCTTCTGCTATAACTTTATGAATATAAGAAAATTGACTCACCATAAAATTTCCAAAGTTATCTTGTTTGACTTCCAAACCCAAATAACGTTGTACTGGACCGAGATTTTTAATTTCAAACTTTGACTTTATTTGTTCTTCTGCTGATTTAATTTGCTCTTCAAACTTGCTGGCAATATGTATGTCATCGACATAGACACGAATGTAACAGGTCTTGTCACCTTCATGTTTGACATATAAACAAGGATCGGATTCACTTTGATGAAATTTCCCAGATAATAAAACACCATTGATGGTTTGATTCCAAGTTTTTGCTGCCTGTTTCAAACCATATAAACTGTTCTTTAGTAAACATACCTTCTTTTCTTGGTTCTCAATTTCAAATCCTGGGGGTTGTGCTATATACATAGCCTCTTCTAAAACGCCATTCAAAAAAGCTGATTTGACATCAGAATGTTTCACAATCATATGTCGCTTTCCAGCCGCTGATAAAAATGTTCGGAACATTGTTTGACGAACAACTGGTGCGAAAACTAAATCGTAATCGGTTCCATATTTCTGCGAGTATCCTTGCGCTACTAAACGAGCTTTGTACTGATAAACGCTACCATCAATATTAATTTTTATCTAAAAACCCATTTACATCCGACTACTGTACGATATTCCGGAAGGTCCACAAGTGTCCATGTCTCATTTTTCTTCAATGAGTCCATTTCTTCCTCCATGGCTACACGCCAAATATTCTTTTCTGTACCTGATATAGCTTGTGTGTAACTTCCTGCATCCTTTTCCATATCCACGATACATATTTCCTCTATTAGTCTTGATGGTGGTTGTCCGTTATTTGATCTTGAAGATACTCTTCTTTGCACTTCCGATTCTGTTGAATCAACTTCATTATTTGCTTCTTCAGTTTGATCTGAAACAGTTTCACTTGTTTTTTCACTAGCTCTGATTGTATCTTCATCTGTAGTTCCCTTATTTTTCTCCTCCTCAATAATACTTCTTTTCGGAGTTAAATTTGGCTGGATTTCAATATTTACAAATCTAACATCACGAGAAATTTCAATTTTCCCAGTATTTTCATCCACCATACGATACGCCTCGGAATTTTCATCATATCCAACAAGTCAAAAACTTCGATTTGGAAACTAATTTCCGTCGTCTTTCAGCTGGAATAAAAACGTATCCTTTGCTTCTAAAAATTTTTAAAAAATTTACCTTAGGTTTTTCGCCATACCAAAGTTCATACGGTGTTTGGTTAACTGCTCGGTTTGGCAAACGATTTTGGAAATAATTAGCTGTTAAAAGAGCTTCTCTCCAAAAATAATTCTTTAATTGAGCATCTATGAGCATGCAGCGTGCCATCTCAATAAGTGTTCTATTTTTACGTTCTGCAACTCCATTCTGTTGATGTTAATATCTCGTCGTATATTGAATACTAATTCCCTCGTTCTATAAATATTGAGTAAAATAACTGTTCACATATTCTCCCCCTCTATCAGATTGTTAACGTCAGCCTGTTGGCCCTTTTTAATCCTAAAAGGCAGGCATTTGTCTTACGACAGAGGCCTGTGAAGATGCAGCGCTGATGGTAATAAAAGAAGGCAGCACACCTAGCTAATTGCGCTGACTAGCTCGTCAGTGGGGTGGGTCATTACCATCCATCTTCAATGGAAACATAAAATTTTGCGTGCTTAAAGGGGCAGGCAAGAGGGATTGGAAGGTGATTTCTAGTTTCACACCCTCTTAGGTCACCAGCGGGCAATACACAGAAAACAAAAAAAAACAATCTGGGTATCATGTGGTATCATTGGAAATAAGTTTCGAGCGGAATGATTTAAACTCATTCCGCTCTGAGCCAAATAACTTTCAGGATCTCCTTTGAAACCATGGATTTCACCTGCGCCTCTCTTACCCCGTCTTCCACTCACTTCACTCTCCCATCAAATTTCGGCCTATTCTGCCATAGTTATTCCGTCAAACAAATCACAAAAAAATAAAACGATCATATAACATATTATATCATATTTTATTCAAAAAAACAAAATTTATATTTAATGAAATAAAAAAACTTAAAGCATTTATAGCTTAATAAAAAAATTAGAAAAAAAATGAATGGATAAAGTCTACTTACAGAAATTACTCCACTAAGGCCTTTGTGCAGCAACCTGTTCACAAGAAAAATTAAATGTATGCAACAAAATTTTAAAAGTTGTAAAAAAAACAATTGATTTGAAATTTTAATTATTTCCACGGTTTTCTATTAATTATATATTGGATCCATCTTTACTTTGGTTAATTTGAAAATTTTTCCTTATTTTTTTTGTTTTTATTTCGTTTCCCTTTCCTTCCTGCAAGGACTTATGTGTAGGCATCAAAATGTTGTGAGATAATTCCTATTATAGTTTGTAATTACATCAGCAGATACTTTTAGCTAATTTAAAGTTTTTTTTTTTTTTTTTGAGTAAGAGTTTTTTGTTTCCAAATTTAATTTTATATTTCAATTTTTGTTTTTAAATTTATATATGCAATTGTCTGTTTCACCGGAAAATTTCATATTGATATTTTTAATTTATAATTAATCATTTTAATTTGTCTACTTTTAGGTTTTAGAAATTTCTTCTTTTTTTTTTATTGTAAAAGCAATTTCACTGAAAATTCATATGTGTGTTAATTTGCTGTTGTCGGTTTTAATTTGCGACTAATTTAGGGTTTTATTCATTTATATATCTGTTCTAACCTAATAAGATATTCAATCTTCACAGATTTTACAATTCACCAAAAAAAAAACTATATAATTTTAACTTTCTGTACAATTCTGCCCACTTGATACAACTCTCAGAAACTAACTCCTCGTTACTGCAATTCTCAAAAAAAAATTTTTATCACAAAAATCCCGGTGGACTTTTCTTTGTTTCTCCTTTTTTTTTTTAAACTTTAACTTTTAGTAATTCTTTCCAAAAAAATTTTGTTCCGTCTTTTCCCTTTTATTGATTTTTTTTTCGTTTTGGACACAGTGGCGTAGGGCATGGGGCTCACACGTCACAACACAAGTTCTCAAGAGTGTGATCCTTCACGTCTTGGGAACTTGAAAAGCGTGTGATGCTATGATGGTCAGTGGTAGCAGGGTTTAGCCCAAAGTGGGGCTCGACCAAACCCTGAGAAGACAAGCTAGCCGGGCTATTGGCGTCTTATTGCGTAAATCCTTTGCGTGGTATATGCCCACCGGCCTACCCTGAAGATCTCCAATCTCATATAACGCGCTACCTATCGTTCGGACAATTCGGCACCTCAGGAACTTGCGATTGAACTTAGCGTTTATATTTTTCGAAAAATCACTAAGTGTGAAGTTCCTTCGGTAAACCTCTTGTCCCGCGTTGTATTTGGTGTATCTAGATCTTTTGTTATATGTTTTCTCATGTTTGTTATGTGCTTTCTGTAGATTTTCCTTTACGCGTTCTAGTAGCTTTGTTCGGAACTCGCTTGGTGGTAGAATAGCCAAATCACCATCCGCCGCACAGTCTATTTTACGAAGAAGCTCATATGTGCTTGCGTGTGTTACCATGTGCGTCCCGAACACCAGAGAATAAGGATCAACTCCCGTCGAAACATGAACAGTACTTCTATGCTTCCCAGGTTTTGATCCCACTCCCGGTGGTCGTCACGCACATATGCTCTAATAGCGGCTAGAATTGATCTATTTACACGCTCTGATGCGTTTGATTGAGGCGCGTGAATCGCAGTGAAATTATGCTTCTCACCATACGTCGTGAGAAGTAACTTCAGCTCTTTGGAAGTGAACTGAGAACCATTGTCTGAGAACAGGACCGCAGGTACACCAAATAAATGGAAAACGTTTTCTTCGATGAAATTGACGATAGTCGCTGTTGTAGCCTTTCGTAGTGCCTTAACAAGTACAAATTTAGAAAACTTATCTTTTTCTCTTTTTTTTAAAACTACTTTATTTTCCCTATACACTATAATTCATTTTTTATTCTTAAAACTAAAACGTATAAAAAGTTTTTCTTAAAATTCTAAATTAAAAACTAGACTAAAGGCTAACTAAAGCTACTGGGTCTAAAATTAAATTTATTTTTTTCTTATTTTTAACTCAATTTTTTTTTTAATATTTTTAATAACAAAAATTTGTTTTAAAACAATTTTTCTTTTTATGGAGGAAGAGGGATGAAAAACCTTCCACCAATTAACGCTTTTTTTGTCACTTAAATTATTTATAAATAACAAACAAGACAAGACAACATTTACACGAACACACTGAGTATTACACGTCTCGATAACATTTTCAGGAATTAAGCATCCCTGTAAGTCGTGCGATACTCCGATGGGAAATGAGGATAAGGGAGGGGTTGGAAATTAGGAATTGATCTATTTTAAATCGCAGGTCGGACCTCTATTGAGATCGGTTTTAGAGCCAGTGATACATTGATTTCATTTCCACCAATATTTACTATGGTATGGATTAAGTCTTTTATCTCGATAACAAATATCCGTAGAAAATCTGATCTGGTTCGGTATATCCTTTATATTTCTTGGGTTATAAAAGTATCTTTTTATCGTTCGAATGACGATAAACATGATATATCGACGGGATCATATTTCTGTCTTGGATATAGCCTTTCTTATCGAGATAAATAAATCCTTCCGGTGGGAAATATCCAGTTATCCTAGCACTCTCAAAGTATGCGTGATCCACATGATAAGGCAAATATATATTATCATTTTCATGTACTTGCGCGGCTTCGCATATGTGATCACGTATCAGCTTGAGTGTGAAACTATCAAAACGATGTACATTTGCTGTGTTGTACAGGGTTTTATTAGGATAATGATGTAGGGTTTGTAAATTCCTGAACATACTTAACGCGGTACGGAAGCACTTACGTTCGACTACGCGGATATTCGCCTTATAGGATGGAGAGATGTTATACCATACCCGACATCCGTAAGTAAGTATAGGACGAATCACCGATTGATAGCAAATTATTTTGTTTGGTTGTTTAGATACTTGGTGTAAAAAAGTTTTCGAATTTTGTGGTAAGCCTTGTTAGCACTTTCCAATCTTACGTTCACGTGTTTGTTGAAGTAAAGATATTGGTCTAAGTGAACACCCAAATATCGAACCACTTTTTTAGTCTCAATTAACTGGTTGTTGAGAGTTTTAGTTTGAAATTTTTTATAATTTTTTTTAATATTATTTTGCGAAATATCAAGAGGTGTTCTAAATAAAATGCTTTCGCATTTATTGAAATTAATTTTTAAGTGCCAGTTTTTACTATTACAGTCATGACTCAGAGAACACTTGAGTCAATAGTTAGGAAAATAGTAACTTAGGAACGAAAGAAAGAACACTGGCCTATTTACACAAGTGTTCTAACTATTTAGTCAGAAAAGAAATGAATCAGCTAGTTTAGGTAAGAAATTTGTAATGTGTATTTAGGATTCGGCCAAGAAATAGTTAGAATAAATAGTTTAGTTATTTCATGGTTAAAGGATATTTAGTTAGGACCCGCCAAAGAAATCCCTTTTGGCATTAATAAAGAAAAAGCGCAAATGGTGTGAAAACCATGTTTTCCCGTCTTCGTGGGTAATAAAGACCAAGGTTTAGCTAGAATAGGGTAACATGATGTTTAAAAGAAATAACACCGACAGGATATAGATAAGAAAAGCATATATGCGATTAGGCAGGGATATAAGTAGGACTTAGATAATAGAATGTTAGTTAGTTAGCAGTTAGAGTTTGAACGCGAAGGTCTAAATTACCACGGGGCACGAAGACGGGTTGACGTGCGCATAAAAATAATAATAAGTACAAAGTGAATTACCCACAAATTTGTTTTCGGTTGAATACTGTGTGTTACAGTTTTTCAGATGTGGGGTTGAATTTATGCGTCACCGCGAATTATTTACATGCATTTTTAAAAAAAAAGTAATGAAAAGTGTTTCGTCCTCAAGTAAGATTTTCGCATTTCGTTGAACTTATGCGCGATATTTTCTACTTAAAAAAAAAAACTAGTGAAAAGTGTTCCGTTTTTAAGGATAATTTTCGTACAATAAAAAAAATAGTGAGAAGTGTTAGCTTTTGTTTTTATTTGAATTTGACGAAACGCGCGAAACTTTTTGGTTTTTATTTAATTTTTGAATTTGTGTGATCGGTGATATATAGTGAAAATATACAGTGCAATTAAACAATTTTGTTTAAATATGGAAGAGTACCAGGAACCAAAGGCAACGGCGAGGCGATCAACACGTAAAGTGGCCAAGAATGTGTCACTGGTAAGACCCGAGAAGAAAGGTAAGAGTAGTAATAGAAAAACTTTAAACCTTTTACGTGAGGAAGTAAAGTCGCTACGGTTACAAAATGAGAGGAACTGCACTTTTTTTATGCAGCACTTAGATTAGATGGTGCTGTCAGGTTTTGGCATCAGCGTAAATAAGTGAGTTAAGATCGTGGAATGACTTTAGAACCGAATTTGTGAATAGTTTTCCTACCGGAAAGGACGACTCCGCGATATTATTTGAAATTATGACGCGAAAAAAAAGAAGTGACAGAATCGGTTGAAAAATATTTTTATAATATCAGTGCTATGGCAAAACGGAAAAATCTGACGGAAGAGACCACTATTAATTATATTATCTCGGGGTTACAGAACCAAAATTTAATAAATGCCTTGGTAGCATCTAATTGTAAAAATTTGAACAAGTTGTTGTTACAAGTGAAGAAGTATGAAAATATTGAACAACAAGGAGTGCGTCATAATTTTCTGAAAAATATGTCGACATCCACAATTCAGAATACAAATAATAAAAATATATGGAAATATGTGGGTTACAATAATATAAGACAATCTGGACATCCATCAAAATATTCGCAAAATTTTGAGAATGGCCCAAGTAAGTTTAAAAGAAAATTTGTAGGTGATTATAATGCGAATAAAAGACATAAATCGGACGAACAAACTTTGGTAAAGGGCCAGAAGATAGATCGGTGTTATAAGTGTGGTGAAGTGGGACATTATGCTAATAATTGTGTTACGAACCCGTCTACTAATTGTTTTACGTGTAATCAGCCGGGTCACCTAGCTAGAAATTGTCGAAATAAGACAAGAATTAACATTCGGTGTACTAACGAACAATTAGATGAGCCTTAAGATGAATATCATTCTATTATTAAAGTTGACGGTAAAAAGATTGCAGCATTTTTAGATTTGGGAAGTGAGTGTACTACTATTAAAGAATCGATCGTGAAGGAACATAGTTGAGTGGTAACGAAGTATAAAACAGTTTTGAATGGTTTTGGTTGAAGTCAATGCCAAGTTAAGGGAAAAATTAAGAAACTTGTGAGTGCAGGAGAAGTGGAAAGTGAAATTGAATTGATGGCAGTACATGATAGTGCGCAGAATGTGCCAGTGATCCTCGGTAAAAATTTCTTAAACCACCGCGGCGTCAAAATAGTGAAACAAACGGGTAAATATGATATCATATATGAAAAATAACATCATCAAGTTCAATAAAAGCGATAAATCGGAAATAAAAATATTGACCCTGTCAGAAATTAATATCGGTTCTGACATATCATCAAATTATATTAATGAACTTTTGAAATTAATTAATAACTATCGCAGTTGCTTCTCGTGTGATATAAACGAATTAGGAAGGACTGAATTAATTACCATGAAAATCGACTTAAAACAGGAGAAAATCATCCGATATCAACCTTATAGAGTAGCATACGGCTTAAAATCAACTTTACGGAATTTGGTACAAGAATTGCTGGACCAAAACATTATACAATTATCATCATCAGAATACGCCAGTCCTGTAATGTTAATTTCAAAGAAAACTGGTGAATATGGAATGTGTGTGGATTATTGTCAATTGAACGCGATCACCAAGCGCGAATACTTCCCGGTTCCAAATATAGAAGAAACGTTAAATTCATTAAGCAACAAAAGTGTTTTCACATCACTTGACCTGATGAATGGTTATTATCAAGTACCCATCGCGGAAGAGTGCCGACATTTGACAGCATTTGTCACCCCAGATGGTCATTATGAATTTAAGCGTGTACCATTCGGGTTGACCAACTCTCCAGCCACGTTCCTCCGGTTAATGAATAAATTAGTACAGCCGTTGCAAGGGGAAGATAATAGTGTATATGGATGACATTTTAATTGCTACAGAGACAATTGAAGAAAATTTGAAAATATTAGAAGAATTTCTGGTAGTATTGCAAGGAGCGGGAGTTACTTTAAATGTAACAAAATGTGAGTTTCTGCGAAACAGTATCAATTTCTTAGGACAAGAAATAACGAAAGAGGGCGAGCAACCAGGGAATACAAAGATATCTAGTCTACAGGATCACAAAAGGACCGGAAACAGTGAAATACGTACAGCAATTCTTGGGTTTAACGGGTTATTTCCGCCGCTTCGTCTCTGGATTTTCCAAAATCGCACATTCGACTATTTAATAAGAATGCAGAATTTAAGTGGACAGAGGAAACTGAAAAATCTTTCAACAATTTAAAAAAAAATGTTTTGAGTCAACGACCAGTCCTGACATTATATGATGACAAAGCCGAGCACGAGTTACATACAGACGCCAGTAATTATGGATTAGCTGGCATATTGATGCAAAGAGGAGCGGACAAGCTTTTAAGGCCTGTTTCTTATTTCAGTAGGTCAACAACGGGGGCCGAAACAAAATATCATAGTTACGAGCTAGAAGCGTTGGCTGTAGTAGAGAGTCTTGAAGATTTAAACATTATTTAAACATTGCACAAACGGTTTAAAGTTGTAACCGATTGCCACTCTTTGCGGATGACTCATGAAAAAAAGAACTTAGTAACACGAATTGCCCGATGGTGGCTTAAGATTTTGGAATATGAGTTTGAATTAGTATTCGGTACACAGTTAGCGCATGCAGATGCATTAAGCCGATGTCCTAAAGAGCCCGGAATAGAAGCAGAGACAGTTGGATCGAAGATGATGATTGTTGGAATGATTGAAGAAGAAAATACATACAACTACGACCCGAGGTGTAGTGCGAATGGTAGTTACTCAGTATTTTGGCGTACCTACTCGTCTAATTAGTGATCGAGGAACGGCATTTACATCTCACGAATTCCAGAGATATTGTAAGGAAAATGATGTTAAACATGTTCTTACAGGAGTAAAAACACCTCGAGCTAATGGACAAATAGAGCGTTACTTTCGTACTTTTAAAACTGCTATTGCAACCATGACAACAAAAATGGATGGAAAAGACTGGGATAAAAATGTTACTGCAGTTCAAAATGCATTAAATAATATGTGACACACCACAACAAAAAGAACTCAACAAGAAGTGTTAATGGCCTATCGACCGTGAAATATTGTTAAAAAGAAACTAATTTTATCTTTACAAGATAGCATCGATTCTCAAGAGGAAGAGGACATACCATTGTCAGAACTGTGGGAGAAAGTTTTGGGAAAATTAGAAATGCCCAACAAATTCAAGCAAAGCGATTTAATGAGAATCATAAAAAGCCTCGAACATATCAACAAGGTGATCTGGTACTAATTAAACAAGAAGCAGCTGCAACTGGGCAGCCAAAAAAGATTCAGCCACGGTTTAGAGGATCGTACGAAGTGAAATCCGTACTGGATAATGATCGATATGTAATAATGGATATGAATTAAATGCACGTCACAAACAGACGATATGAATTGGTTCACTCAGCCGACCGGATGAAGCCCTGGTGTCAATGAATGGACATAAATTGTTATATTGATTAAACTAAATTGAAATGAATGTCAGTAGAATAACTATAAATTCAGGACTTGTGATTTCACGATTTTCATAAATAGAAGGAAGTATATCAGTTTTATGTTAATAATCACAAGTATTACTTTTTCAGATTAGACTGGTCTAAAAAAGAAATTGCTGGGCTGAGCAAGTGTGTACCGCGTACGTAATAATAGTATTCAGATACATTGCACAATTACGGCTCGTGATGTTTTGTTTAGGTTGGCCCATTAAGTTGAGTCAATCGATCAGAGTAGTAGGCACTACCCCCGCACTGGGTTCGGCAATACGAATATCCGGTGATTGGTGGGCGTGCGGAGCGTTGAGACTATCCCCACCCTGCGTACGTCATTATGAATATGCGGTGGCAGGCGGACGTAAGACGCTCGTGAGCTTGAAAGATACTTTTAAATGAAACCTATTGGATGAAGCGGGTTACGCTTACTAATTGATGCTCGAGGAGCGAGATTCATTGTAAGAATGGACTCTGGGTTGAGTCGTATTGGATGAAGCGGGTTACGCTTACCAATGGATGCCCGAGGGGCAAGAAACTCTAACACTACCGCCACACTGGGTTCGCTAATACGAATATCCGGTGACCGGTGGGCGTGTGGCGATTGAGACTATCCCCACCCTGCGTACGTCAATATGAATATGCCGTGGCAGGGGGACGTGATACGCTACAGAGTTTGAAGGTGGACTTAAATTGAGTCGTATTGAATGAAGCGGGTTACGCTTACCAATTGATGCCCGAGGGGCGAGACTTATTGTGAGAATGGACTCTGAGTTGAGTCGTATTGGATGAAGCGGGTTACGCTTACCAATTGAGGCCTGAGTGAGGAATGAAAATTGAATATTCAATACCCTAGGATTAAGGTCTGCTTAGAGAGCTAATTGATTAGATCATTGCGAAGAAGTGGTGATTCATTTGGAATCATTACCATTCCAAACGGCAATGATCGACAGATTGGCCGAACTATAGTCATGACTCAGAGAACACTTGAGTCAATAGTTAGGAAAATAGTAACTTAGGAACGAAAGAAAGAACACTTGCGTATTTACACAAGTGTTCTAACTATTTAGTCAGGAAAGAAATGAATCAGCTAGTTTAGGTAAGAAATTTGTAATGTGTATTTAGGATTCGGCCAAGAAATAGTTAGAATAAATAGTTTAGTTATTTCATGGTTAAAGGATATTTAGTTAGGACCCGCCAAAGAAATCCCTTTTGGCATTAATAAAGAAAAAGCGCAAATGGTGTGAAAACCATGTTTTCCCGTCTTCGTGGGTAATAAAGACCAAGGTTTAGCTAGAATAGGGTAACATGATGTTTAAAAGAAATAACACCGACAGGATATAGATAAGAAAAGCATATATGCGATTAGGCAGGGATATAAGTAGGACTTAGATAATAGAATGTTAGTTAGTTAGCAGTTAGAGTTTGAACGCGAAGGTCTAAATTACCACGGGGCACGAAGACGGGTTGACGTGCGCATAAAAATAATAATAAGTACAAAGTGAATTACCCACAAATTTGTTTTCGGTTGAATACTGTGTGTTACAGTTTTTCAGATGTGGGGTTGAATTTATGCGTCACCGCGAATAATTTACATGCATTTTTAAAAAAAAAGTAATGAAAAGTGTTTCGTCCTCAAGTAAGATTTTCGCATTTCGTTGAACTTATGCGCGATATTTTCTACTTAAAAAAAAAAACTAGTGAAAAGTGTTCCGTTTTTAAGGATAATTTTCGTACAATAAAAAAAATAGTGAGAAGTGTTAGCTTTTGTTTTTATTTGAATTTGACGAAACGCGCGAAACTTTTTGGTTTTTATTTAATTTTTGAATTTGTGTGATCGGTGATATATAGTGAAAATATACAGTGCAATTAAACAATTTTGTTTAAATATGGAAGAGTACCAGGAACCAAAGGCAACGGCGAGGCGATCAACACGTAAAGTGGCCAAGAATGTGTCACTGGTAAGACCCGAGAAGAAAGGTAAGAGTAGTAATAGAAAAACTTTAAACCTTTTACGTGAGGAAGTAAAGTCGCTACGGTTACAAAATGAGAGGAACTGCACTTTTTTTATGCAGCACTTAGATTAGATGGTGCTGTCAGGTTTTGGCATCAGCGTAAATAAGTGAGTTAAGATCGTGGAATGACTTTAGAACCGAATTTGTGAATAGTTTTCCTACCGGAAAGGACGACTCCGCGATATTATTTGAAATTATGACGCGAAAAAAAAGAAGTGACAGAATCGGTTGAAAAATATTTTTATAATATCAGTGCTATGGCAAAACGGAAAAATCTGACGGAAGAGACCACTATTAATTATATTATCTCGGGGTTACAGAACCAAAATTTAATAAATGCCTTGGTAGCATCTAATTGTAAAAATTTGAACAAGTTGTTGTTACAAGTGAAGAAGTATGAAAATATTGAACAACAAGGAGTGCGTCATAATTTTCTGAAAAATATGTCGACATCCACAATTCAGAATACAAATAATAAAAATATATGGAAATATGTGGGTTACAATAATATAAGACAATCTGGACATCCATCAAAATATTCGCAAAATTTTGAGAATGGCCCAAGTAAGTTTAAAAGAAAATTTGTAGGTGATTATAATGCGAATAAAAGACATAAATCGGACGAACAAACTTTGGTAAAGGGCCAGAAGATAGATCGGTGTTATAAGTGTGGTGAAGTGGGACATTATGCTAATAATTGTGTTACGAACCCGTCTACTAATTGTTTTACGTGTAATCAGCCGGGTCACCTAGCTAGAAATTGTCGAAATAAGACAAGAATTAACATTCGGTGTACTAACGAACAATTAGATGAGCCTTAAGATGAATATCATTCTATTATTAAAGTTGACGGTAAAAAGATTGCAGCATTTTTAGATTTGGGAAGTGAGTATACTACTATTAAAGAATCGATCGTGAAGGAACATGGTTGAGTGGTAACGAAGTATAAAACAGTTTTGAATGGTTTTGGTTGAAGTCAATGCCAAGTTAAGGGAAAAATTAAGAAACTTGTGAGTGCAGGAGAAGTGGAAAGTGAAATTGAATTGATGGCAGTACATGATAGTGCGCAGAATGTGCCAGTGATCCTCGGTAAAAATTTCTTAAACCACCGCGGCGTCAAAATAGTGAAACAAACGGGTAAATATGATATCATATATGAAAAATAACATCATCAAGTTCAATAAAAGCGATAAATCGGAAATAAAAATATTGACCCTGTCAGAAATTAATATCGGTTCTGACATATCATCAAATTATATTAATGAACTTTTGAAATTAATTAATAACTATCGCAGTTGCTTCTCGTGTGATATAAACGAATTAGGAAGGACTGAATTAATTACCATGAAAATCGACTTAAAACAGGAGAAAATCATCCGATATCAACCTTATAGAGTAGCATACGGCTTAAAATCAACTTTACGGAATTTGGTACAAGAATTGCTGGACCAAAACATTATACAATTATCATCATCAGAATACGCCAGTCCTGTAATGTTAATTTCAAAGAAAACTGGTGAATATGGAATGTGTGTGGATTATTGTCAATTGAACGCGATCACCAAGCGCGAATACTTCCCGGTTCCAAATATAGAAGAAACGTTAAATTCATTAAGCAACAAAAGTGTTTTCACATCACTTGACCTGATGAATGGTTATTATCAAGTACCCATCGCGGAAGAGTGCCGACATTTGACAGCATTTGTCACCCCAGATGGTCATTATGAATTTAAGCGTGTACCATTCGGGTTGACCAACTCTCCAGCCACGTTCCTCCGGTTAATGAATAAATTAGTACAGCCGTTGCAAGGGGAAGATAATAGTGTATATGGATGACATTTTAATTGCTACAGAGACAATTGAAGAAAATTTGAAAATATTAGAAGAATTTCTGGTAGTATTGCAAGGAGCGGGAGTTACTTTAAATGTAACAAAATGTGAGTTTCTGCGAAACAGTATCAATTTCTTAGGACAAGAAATAACGAAAGAGGGCGAGCAACCAGGGAATACAAAGATATCTAGTCTACAGGATCACAAAAGGACCGGAAACAGTGAAATACGTACAGCAATTCTTGGGTTTAACGGGTTATTTCCGCCGCTTCGTCTCTGGATTTTCCAAAATCGCACATTCGACTATTTAATAAGAATGCAGAATTTAAGTGGACAGAGGAAACTGAAAAATCTTTCAACAATTTAAAAAAAAATGTTTTGAGTCAACGACCAGTCCTGACATTATATGATGACAAAGCCGAGCACGAGTTACATACAGACGCCAGTAATTATGGATTAGCTGGCATATTGATGCAAAGAGGAGCGGACAAGCTTTTAAGGCCTGTTTCTTATTTCAGTAGGTCAACAACGGGGGCCGAAACAAAATATCATAGTTACGAGCTAGAAGCGTTGGCTGTAGTAGAGAGTCTTGAAGATTTAAACATTATTTAAACATTGCACAAACGGTTTAAAGTTGTAACCGATTGCCACTCTTTGCGGATGACTCATGAAAAAAAGAACTTAGTAACACGAATTGCCCGATGGTGGCTTAAGATTTTGGAATATGAGTTTGAATTAGTATTCGGTACACAGTTAGCGCATGCAGATGCATTAAGCCGATGTCCTAAAGAGCCCGGAATAGAAGCAGAGACAGTTGGATCGAAGATGATGATTGTTGGAATGATTGAAGAAGAAAATACATACAACTACGACCCGAGGTGTAGTGCGAATGGTAGTTACTCAGTATTTTGGCGTACCTACTCGTCTAATTAGTGATCGAGGAACGGCATTTACATCTCACGAATTCCAGAGATATTGTAAGGAAAATGATGTTAAACATGTTCTTACAGGAGTAAAAACACCTCGAGCTAATGGACAAATAGAGCGTTACTTTCGTACTTTTAAAACTGCTATTGCAACCATGACAACAAAAATGGATGGAAAAGACTGGGATAAAAATGTTACTGCAGTTCAAAATGCATTAAATAATATGTGACACACCACAACAAAAAGAACTCAACAAGAAGTGTTAATGGCCTATCGACCGTGAAATATTGTTAAAAAGAAACTAATTTTATCTTTACAAGATAGCATCGATTCTCAAGAGGAAGAGGACATACCATTGTCAGAACTGTGGGAGAAAGTTTTGGGAAAATTAGAAATGCCCAACAAATTCAAGCAAAGCGATTTAATGAGAATCATAAAAAGCCTCGAACATATCAACAAGGTGATCTGGTACTAATTAAACAAGAAGCAGCTGCAACTGGGCAGCCAAAAAAGATTCAGCCACGGTTTAGAGGATCGTACGAAGTGAAATCCGTACTGGATAATGATCGATATGTAATAATGGATATGAATTAAATGCACGTCACAAACAGACGATATGAATTGGTTCACTCAGCCGACCGGATGAAGCCCTGGTGTCAATGAATGGACATAAATTGTTATATTGATTAAACTAAATTGAAATGAATGTCAGTAGAATAACTATAAATTCAGGACTTGTGATTTCACGATTTTCATAAATAGAAGGAAGTATATCAGTTTTATGTTAATAATCACAAGTATTACTTTTTCAGATTAGACTGGTCCAAAAAAGAAATTGCTGGGCTGAGCAAGTGTGTACCGCGTACGTAATAATAGTATTCAGATACATTGCACAATTACGGCTCGTGATGTTTTGTTTAGGTTGGCCCATTAAGTTGAGTCAATCGATCAGAGTAGTAGGCACTACCCCCGCACTGGGTTCGGCAATACGAATATCCGGTGATTGGTGGGCGTGCGGAGCGTTGAGACTATCCCCACCCTGCGTACGTCATTATGAATATGCGGTGGCAGGCGGACGTAAGACGCTCGTGAGCTTGAAAGATACTTTTAAATGAAACCTATTGGATGAAGCGGGTTACGCTTACTAATTGATGCTCGAGGAGCGAGATTCATTGTAAGAATGGACTCTGGGTTGAGTCGTATTGGATGAAGCGGGTTACGCTTACCAATGGATGCCCGAGGGGCAAGAAACTCTAACACTACCGCCACACTGGGTTCGCTAATACGAATATCCGGTGACCGGTGGGCGTGTGGCGATTGAGACTATCCCCACCCTGCGTACGTCAATATGAATATGCCGTGGCAGGGGGACGTGATACGCTACAGAGTTTGAAGGTGGACTTAAATTGAGTCGTATTGAATGAAGCGGGTTACGCTTACCAATTGATGCCCGAGGGGCGAGACTTATTGTGAGAATGGACTCTGAGTTGAGTCGTATTGGATGAAGCGGGTTACGCTTACCAATTGAGGCCTGAGTGAGGAATGAAAATTGAATATTCAATACCCTAGGATTAAGGTCTGCTTAGAGAGCTAATTGATTAGATCATTGCGAAGAAGTGGTGATTCATTTGGAATCATTACCATTCCAAACGGCAATGATCGACAGATTGGCCGAACTATAGTCATGACTCAGAGAACACTTGAGTCAATAGTTAGGAAAATAGTAACTTAGGAACGAAAGAAAGAACACTTGCGTATTTACACAAGTGTTCTAACTATTTAGTCAGGAAAGAAATGAATCAGCTAGTTTAGGTAAGAAATTTGTAATGTGTATTTAGGATTCGGCCAAGAAATAGTTAGAATAAATAGTTTAGTTATTTCATGGTTAAAGGATATTTAGTTAGGACCCGCCAAAGAAATCCCTTTTGGCATTAATAAAGAAAAAGCGCAAATGGTGTGAAAACCATGTTTTCCCGTCTTCGTGGGTATTAAAGACCAAGGTTTAGCTAGAATAGGGTAACATGATGTTTAAAAGAAATAACACCGACAGGATATAGATAAGAAAAGCATATATGCGATTAGGCAGGGATATAAGTAGGACTTAGATAATAGAATGTTAGTTAGTTAGCAGTTAGAGTTTGAACGCGAAGGTCTAAATTACCACGGGGCACGAAGACGGGTTGACGTGCGCATAAAAATAATAATAAGTACAAAGTGAATTACCCACAAATTTGTTTTCGGTTGAATACTGTGTGTTACAGTTTTTCAGATGTGGGGTTGAATTTATGCGTCACCGCGAATTATTTACATGCATTTTTAAAAAAAAAGTAATGAAAAGTGTTTCGTCCTCAAGTAAGATTTTCGCATTTCGTTGAACTTATGCGCGATATTTTCTACTTAAAAAAAAAAACTAGTGAAAAGTGTTCCGTTTTTAAGGATAATTTTCGTACAATAAAAAAAATAGTGAGAAGTGTTAGCTTTTGTTTTTATTTGAATTTGACGAAACGCGCGAAACTTTTTGGTTTTTATTTAATTTTTGAATTTGTGTGATCGGTGATATATAGTGAAAATATACAGTGCAATTAAACAATTTTGTTTAAATATGGAAGAGTACCAGGAACCAAAGGCAACGGCGAGGCGATCAACACGTAAAGTGGCCAAGAATGTGTCACTGGTAAGACCCGAGAAGAAAGGTAAGAGTAGTAATAGAAAAACTTTAAACCTTTTACGTGAGGAAGTAAAGTCGCTACGGTTACAAAATGAGAGGAACTGCACTTTTTTTATGCAGCACTTAGATTAGATGGTGCTGTCAGGTTTTGGCATCAGCGTAAATAAGTGAGTTAAGATCGTGGAATGACTTTAGAACCGAATTTGTGAATAGTTTTCCTACCGGAAAGGACGACTCCGCGATATTATTTGAAATTATGACGCGAAAAAAAAGAAGTGACAGAATCGGTTGAAAAATATTTTTATAATATCAGTGCTATGGCAAAACGGAAAAATCTGACGGAAGAGACCACTATTAATTATATTATCTCGGGGTTACAGAACCAAAATTTAATAAATGCCTTGGTAGCATCTAATTGTAAAAATTTGAACAAGTTGTTGTTACAAGTGAAGAAGTATGAAAATATTGAACAACAAGGAGTGCGTCATAATTTTCTGAAAAATATGTCGACATCCACAATTCAGAATACAAATAATAAAAATATATGGAAATATGTGGGTTACAATAATATAAGACAATCTGGACATCCATCAAAATATTCGCAAAATTTTGAGAATGGCCCAAGTAAGTTTAAAAGAAAATTTGTAGGTGATTATAATGCGAATAAAAGACATAAATCGGACGAACAAACTTTGGTAAAGGGCCAGAAGATAGATCGGTGTTATAAGTGTGGTGAAGTGGGACATTATGCTAATAATTGTGTTACGAACCCGTCTACTAATTGTTTTACGTGTAATCAGCCGGGTCACCTAGCTAGAAATTGTCGAAATAAGACAAGAATTAACATTCGGTGTACTAACGAACAATTAGATGAGCCTTAAGATGAATATCATTCTATTATTAAAGTTGACGGTAAAAAGATTGCAGCATTTTTAGATTTGGGAAGTGAGTGTACTACTATTAAAGAATCGATCGTGAAGGAACATAGTTGAGTGGTAACGAAGTATAAAACAGTTTTGAATGGTTTTGGTTGAAGTCAATGCCAAGTTAAGGGAAAAATTAAGAAACTTGTGAGTGCAGGAGAAGTGGAAAGTGAAATTGAATTGATGGCAGTACATGATAGTGCGCAGAATGTGCCAGTGATCCTCGGTAAAAATTTCTTAAACCACCGCGGCGTCAAAATAGTGAAACAAACGGGTAAATATGATATCATATATGAAAAATAACATCATCAAGTTCAATAAAAGCGATAAATCGGAAATAAAAATATTGACCCTGTCAGAAATTAATATCGGTTCTGACATATCATCAAATTATATTAATGAACTTTTGAAATTAATTAATAACTATCGCAGTTGCTTCTCGTGTGATATAAACGAATTAGGAAGGACTGAATTAATTACCATGAAAATCGACTTAAAACAGGAGAAAATCATCCGATATCAACCTTATAGAGTAGCATACGGCTTAAAATCAACTTTACGGAATTTGGTACAAGAATTGCTGGACCAAAACATTATACAATTATCATCATCAGAATACGCCAGTCCTGTAATGTTAATTTCAAAGAAAACTGGTGAATATGGAATGTGTGTGGATTATTGTCAATTGAACGCGATCACCAAGCGCGAATACTTCCCGGTTCCAAATATAGAAGAAACGTTAAATTCATTAAGCAACAAAAGTGTTTTCACATCACTTGACCTGATGAATGGTTATTATCAAGTACCCATCGCGGAAGAGTGCCGACATTTGACAGCATTTGTCACCCCAGATGGTCATTATGAATTTAAGCGTGTACCATTCGGGTTGACCAACTCTCCAGCCACGTTCCTCCGGTTAATGAATAAATTAGTACAGCCGTTGCAAGGGGAAGATAATAGTGTATATGGATGACATTTTAATTGCTACAGAGACAATTGAAGAAAATTTGAAAATATTAGAAGAATTTCTGGTAGTATTGCAAGGAGCGGGAGTTACTTTAAATGTAACAAAATGTGAGTTTCTGCGAAACAGTATCAATTTCTTAGGACAAGAAATAACGAAAGAGGGCGAGCAACCAGGGAATACAAAGATATCTAGTCTACAGGATCACAAAAGGACCGGAAACAGTGAAATACGTACAGCAATTCTTGGGTTTAACGGGTTATTTCCGCCGCTTCGTCTCTGGATTTTCCAAAATCGCACATTCGACTATTTAATAAGAATGCAGAATTTAAGTGGACAGAGGAAACTGAAAAATCTTTCAACAATTTAAAAAAAAATGTTTTGAGTCAACGACCAGTCCTGACATTATATGATGACAAAGCCGAGCACGAGTTACATACAGACGCCAGTAATTATGGATTAGCTGGCATATTGATGCAAAGAGGAGCGGACAAGCTTTTAAGGCCTGTTTCTTATTTCAGTAGGTCAACAACGGGGGCCGAAACAAAATATCATAGTTACGAGCTAGAAGCGTTGGCTGTAGTAGAGAGTCTTGAAGATTTAAACATTATTTAAACATTGCACAAACGGTTTAAAGTTGTAACCGATTGCCACTCTTTGCGGATGACTCATGAAAAAAAGAACTTAGTAACACGAATTGCCCGATGGTGGCTTAAGATTTTGGAATATGAGTTTGAATTAGTATTCGGTACACAGTTAGCGCATGCAGATGCATTAAGCCGATGTCCTAAAGAGCCCGGAATAGAAGCAGAGACAGTTGGATCGAAGATGATGATTGTTGGAATGATTGAAGAAGAAAATACATACAACTACGACCCGAGGTGTAGTGCGAATGGTAGTTACTCAGTATTTTGGCGTACCTACTCGTCTAATTAGTGATCGAGGAACGGCATTTACATCTCACGAATTCCAGAGATATTGTAAGGAAAATGATGTTAAACATGTTCTTACAGGAGTAAAAACACCTCGAGCTAATGGACAAATAGAGCGTTACTTTCGTACTTTTAAAACTGCTATTGCAACCATGACAACAAAAATGGATGGAAAAGACTGGGATAAAAATGTTACTGCAGTTCAAAATGCATTAAATAATATGTGACACACCACAACAAAAAGAACTCAACAAGAAGTGTTAATGGCCTATCGACCGTGAAATATTGTTAAAAAGAAACTAATTTTATCTTTACAAGATAGCATCGATTCTCAAGAGGAAGAGGACATACCATTGTCAGAACTGTGGGAGAAAGTTTTGGGAAAATTAGAAATGCCCAACAAATTCAAGCAAAGCGATTTAATGAGAATCATAAAAAGCCTCGAACATATCAACAAGGTGATCTGGTACTAATTAAACAAGAAGCAGCTGCAACTGGGCAGCCAAAAAAGATTCAGCCACGGTTTAGAGGATCGTACGAAGTGAAATCCGTACTGGATAATGATCGATATGTAATAATGGATATGAATTAAATGCACGTCACAAACAGACGATATGAATTGGTTCACTCAGCCGACCGGATGAAGCCCTGGTGTCAATGAATGGACATAAATTGTTATATTGATTAAACTAAATTGAAATGAATGTCAGTAGAATAACTATAAATTCAGGACTTGTGATTTCACGATTTTCATAAATAGAAGGAAGTATATCAGTTTTATGTTAATAATCACAAGTATTACTTTTTCAGATTAGACTGGTCTAAAAAAGAAATTGCTGGGCTGAGCAAGTGTGTACCGCGTACGTAATAATAGTATTCAGATACATTGCACAATTACGGCTCGTGATGTTTTGTTTAGGTTGGCCCATTAAGTTGAGTCAATCGATCAGAGTAGTAGGCACTACCCCCGCACTGGGTTCGGCAATACGAATATCCGGTGATTGGTGGGCGTGCGGAGCGTTGAGACTATCCCCACCCTGCGTACGTCATTATGAATATGCGGTGGCAGGCGGACGTAAGACGCTCGTGAGCTTGAAAGATACTTTTAAATGAAACCTATTGGATGAAGCGGGTTACGCTTACTAATTGATGCTCGAGGAGCGAGATTCATTGTAAGAATGGACTCTGGGTTGAGTCGTATTGGATGAAGCAGGTTACGCTTACCAATGGATGCCCGAGGGGCAAGAAACTCTAACACTACCGCCACACTGGGTTCGCTAATACGAATATCCGGTGACCGGTGGGCGTGTGGCGATTGAGACTATCCCCACCCTGCGTACGTCAATATGAATATGCCGTGGCAGGGGGACGTGATACGCTACAGAGTTTGAAGGTGGACTTAAATTGAGTCGTATTGAATGAAGCGGGTTACGCTTACCAATTGATGCCCGAGGGGCGAGACTTATTGTGAGAATGGACTCTGAGTTGAGTCGTATTGGATGAAGCGGGTTACGCTTACCAATTGAGGCCTGAGTGAGGAATGAAAATTGAATATTCAATACCCTAGGATTAAGGTCTGCTTAGAGAGCTAATTGATTAGATCATTGCGAAGAAGTGGTGATTCATTTGGAATCATTACCATTCCAAACGGCAATGATCGACAGATTGGCCGAACTATAGTCATGACTCAGAGAACACTTGAGTCAATAGTTAGGAAAATAGTAACTTAGGAACGAAAGAAAGAACACTTGCGTATTTACACAAGTGTTCTAACTATTTAGTCAGGAAAGAAATGAATCAGCTAGTTTAGGTAAGAAATTTGTAATGTGTATTTAGGATTCGGCCAAGAAATAGTTAGAATAAATAGTTTAGTTATTTCATGGTTAAAGGATATTTAGTTAGGACCCGCCAAAGAAATCCCTTTTGGCATTAATAAAGAAAAAGCGCAAATGGTGTGAAAACCATGTTTTCCCGTCTTCGTGGGTAATAAAGACCAAGGTTTAGCTAGAATAGGGTAACATGATGTTTAAAAGAAATAACACCGACAGGATATAGATAAGAAAAGCATATATGCGATTAGGCAGGGATATAAGTAGAATTAGATAATAGAATGTTAGTTAGTTATCAGTTAGAGTTTGAACGCGAAGGTCTAAATTACCACGGGGCACGAAAACGGGTTGACGTGTGCATAAAAATAATAATAAGTACAAAGTGAATTACCTACAAATTAGTTTTCGGTTGAATACTGTGTGTTACACTATACTCTTGTACTTCATTAAAATGATGTTGTACTTTTTGTGTTAATATTTGAATTTTTTTATTGTGGTGATATATAACCAAGTCGTCTGTAAAGGCAATGGAATTATTTGGTTTCATTTTTATAAGATCGGACGTGAAAATGTGGAATAGTATTGGGGAATTAACAGTGCCTTGTTGCAACCCATTTTTAATTCTGTAAGTTTGTTCCGATCGTTTATCGCCATCAGTTAGGTAAAATCCCTTTTCTATTATCATTTCATAAATCAGTCTAATTAGGTGTTGTGGATAGACTGAGTAGTTAACTAGTTTGTATATTAAACCTTTCAACCAGACGGTATCGAACGCCTTTTCAAAATCAATCAGACATGCCCTAGCTGCCTCTTGTTTGTTTTTGTACCAGATTATATCTGATACAAGTTTTGTCACTGCATGTGTCGTTGAGTGTCTGTGTTTGAAACCGTACTGGTTATTAGGTATATCTCCAGCTTTTGTGAAATGAAGGAATGATTTGTTTATGACTTAATTAATATTAATTAATATTGTTTGTCATATTCTGCTTCAACAATATTCTGACGTTATTAATAACTGATTTGTATCGTTTGACAACTGGGTCTTGGGAGCCATCGTTTAAATATGAATAATTAGCACGAATATTATTTTTCATTTTACTGACAATGTTGTTCTTATACGCAATTAGATTTCTTATTATCTTTGACATATAAGGTTTAACGGAGTCGATATTGTTTGACATTTTTGTCAATTGTCTCAATAATAACAGAATTGATTTTATCTATGAAATGTTTAATTTCTCTTTGTTCTAGATTCCGATTCGCTGGTATCTGAATATTTTTATTTTCATAAATTCTCATTTTCTTTTGAAACTTTTTCCAATTCAACATTTTGAAATTCAGTGTGTCTGAAGGACTATTTGAATTAATATTTAAAATATTGAATGGTGACTCTCTTGAATGCTGCACTTTTAAGTGCACTGCATCACTATCGTAGGTGATCATTTGTAAAGAATTCGTTGTGGTTTCGTCATATACATTAGAAAAATCTTCATAATATAGACGGTTATCCATTAGAAAAACATCCAGATACGAGTTTCCGCGAGTAAAAGTTGGTAATATACCCGTTAGTAACTTCGATCTGTAAATAATTGTGTTATCATTGAGCCAACGGACAAGATGTGTTCCTCGTGTGTTATCGACTGCGTTTTTCCAATTTGTATGTTTGGCATTTATGTCGCCACCAATCATATAAAAGTGGTTCGGATTATTTAATTGGAGTGTTTCAAATAAGACACTGAGTTCCGCAGAAAACCCATTACCAGTTTCATATTTTGCATATGCGGCCACGATAAATAAGTTTTGATTTCGTGTTAATTTTATTCGAACGATTGTTTTCTCTAACGTTCCAAAATTAAGAATTATGTCATTTTCGATATTTTCGTACGCGATATTTTTCCGGATAACAATCGCTGTTCCGCCTGCTTGTTTCGCTCTTGGTCTATAGTCTTTCAGTGAGACTTTATGGATTTTCCTGAGCTTGGTTTCGCTCAAGAGAACCATATCGGCGTTGTGAATTTTCAGAAAGTTTGTCAAATTTGCCCGTCCAACATTAGTGATTATGGAATTAACATTTATTGTATAAATGTTGAAAGCAATTGTGGCTGAAATTCTGTCGGGCAGTATTGTATGAGCTTTAGATCTTTGGAGATTCGCCATTTAGACACGATTTTCAAAAATATCGTACAATACCGAAATTTTTTCGGAATGTACACCAAGTTGATTTTCAATACCAGATAAACGATTTTCCAGTGACTTTAGTAATTTAAGGATTTCCTGGAAGTTATTACTCTGATTTTGCAAATTTTCTTGTGGTGTTGTAATTTGTTATTATTATTTGTTATAGTAGTGTTTTGACTTGGTGTACCATTTTTGGTAACAGAGTTTTTTATTATCTTTGCAGAACTTACGTTTGGTTGTACGAAGTTATTCACAAATTTGGAGTTCTGTTCATTTTTGGTTTGTTTATCTAGCAGTTTTTAGCGAATCTACTTTTTCATTGCTACATACTTGGGGCATCCTCTGTATGAAGCAGGGTGCCCATTCCTTTGACAATTTACGCAATAGATTTTATTTCTTTCCGTTATTTGAAGAATTTTACATTCCCCGGGACTATGATTTTCATTGCACTTTATGCAACGAAAATCCATACCGCAGTTACTGGCAGAATGTCCGAAACGCTTGCATTTGCGGCATTGTAATACGTCGGTATTCTGCAATTTTTCGAAACAAATCATTTGATTCATAATATGTCGGATGTGTTTCAATCCGTTGATATCAGAATCAGCCGTAATTTGTACAATGTACATAGGTAATTTCTTACCATCGGTTCTCGATTTGGTAGTCTCGAACTGTGAAACTTTTAAAAATTTTAAGTTACTAATTTCATTTTCTCTTTCTTGTAATTCCACAAGAATTTCTTCAGTTTTTGTATTGGGGTCAATACCTTTAAGAAGGACTGTATGAGGTTTGATGGATTTTGGAGTATAGGTGAAGAACGGTGCGCAACATTCTTCTAACAATTTCTTTATATCTTCATATGTTTTTATGTCAGATGTCAGAATTGATGCCTTGCTTGCACTAATTCGTTTGATCATAAAATCTTTGGTTTTTAGTTTTTCTATGATCGCTTTTTGTATCTAATTTATGTTTTGATTAAAGACGTTAATTGGTGGAAGTCTTTCCGTGCCTTTAACTTTTTTAGTATTTATTCCATTTTCGGTTGTATTATTTATTTTTATATTAGAATTGTTGTTATTATTATTATCATTATTTGCTTTATTTTTTTTAAATTTATTGTGATGTTTTAATTGCTTCAGCGAGTCAATAGGTGGAAACTCATCCATGTTTTCGGGTTTTGGTCCAACTACTGCCATTTCATTTTCATCTTCGTCTTCGTCTTCGTCTTCTGGGGCGATTGTTTGGTATCTGTTTGTATACTCTGTCTCATTTTTTTGTTTGCTAATTTTTTATTGTTGTTATTTTTATTATTATTAGTTTTATTATTATTATTATTGTTTTTGCTTTTTTTCACTGGTGATGATGACGTACTTTCATGGTGTTGTGTGTTCACTTGTTGTGCCAATTGTTGGCGCAGAGCTTGAACTTCTAGTCCGAACTTTTCCAATCTCTGGTGCAGTTCCTCACTACGCTTTTTAAGTTGGACATTTTCTTCTTTTAGCTTTTCCATCTCACCATTTTCATTGTTGGATGACATGTTACCTGTAAACATATAATTGTCTCTTATAATACTCTTACCATTATTTATATCTGCCTGGGCAGACACCAATTTAGCTTCCGCAACGTTTTGTATTGCCGTAGTTAGGCAATCATCTTTGTTTGTATATTTTAAAATTTGTGTCAATGTCCCTGCAGCGCTACCTGCGGAACGCGATCTCGTGTTTGTAGTCTTTTGCTGTTTTCTAGGCATGTTTTTAAATAACCCAAAAACAATTTTTCTTTCTACTTCATTTCAATATCCACTTACTATTTTATTTAATTCTTTTTTTTTAAGGTTAACTGTTTTTTCACTTCGCACACAGCCTAATTTTCTTTCACACAAAAAAAAATGAGAAAAACAACAAAGAAGAAACCAAATTTTCTCTTTGTTATTTTTAATTTATTGTTAAATATTTTGTTTTTTTTTCCAAATCGAACCGTTTTTTCACATATAATAGTATTTTTTTTTTTCATACACTTTTTTTTATGTTTTCATGCCGAATTTACTAAATATAATCCTTTTTTTTTTATTATCACTAATAATTATATTATTAAAATTTGATACGTTTTCCGCACAATATTTAATATAAACCACTTTTTTTGAAAAAAAATATATATAGTTTATTTTCAACAAGATTTTCTCTTTTGATCACTCAATTGAGAATTAGAAAACTTATCTAACACTACTAAGATGATGGTAGTTCCTAGTTTTGATCTTGGGTATGGTCCCAAAAGGTCAACGTTAATATACTGGAAAGGCCTGTCTACCTCAACTAATTTGCCCATAGGTGGTCTTAAGATTTAAGTGGGTGCCTTCGTTTCTTTACACACACCACATTTAGACTCATATTCTCGGACGTCCGTAGCCATTCTGCGCCAATAATATCTCTGTCGCAATCTGTACAGGGTTTTCATCATACCACCATGCGCAGATTGAGGCGGATCATGAGCCGTCCGGATGAGATCGAGCGTAAGACCCAAAGCTTTCAACTCTTATCTTCTTGTATCTGGCTGCTTCCAGTACTAAAACTGGTTCTTATATAGATGAAACCATCTGATATTTGCATATCAGGTAGTCTATCCACGTTGTTCTTTACTGTTTGTACCAGATCCAAGTATTCTTTCGATTTAAAATGTCCCTACTGTAGATCAACGCAAGGTGTTGGTTCTGACAGTCCTTCGGCGTAAATTCAAGACAATGTGTCTGAAACTACGTTTTCGGAACCCTTGCGGTACTCTATCACACAATCAAAAGCTTGCATCTTTAAGCTCCATCGAGCGAGAGGCCCACTCAGATCCTTCTGGTCCATGAGCCACCTCAAACTCGCATGGTCGGTAACGATTTTAAAAGGCAACCCTTCAATATATGCCCGAAATTTTTTACGGTGAGCACAGCGGCATAGCATTCTAGTTCCGTTACGTTGTAGTTACGCTGTGCTCCGTTTAGCTTTTGGGACATATATGCTATTGGCCTTTCGTGGCCCTGATTATCGCATTGCAGCAGGACACTGCCGACTCTGTATTTGCTAGCATCGCATTGAACAATGAAAGGCTTGTTAAAGTCTGCATTTGCTAGTACTGGAGCTGAAGTTAGCGATGACTTTAGCTTTTCAAAAGCTTCACGCGCCTCCTCAGTCCAAACGAACTTAGTGATTGAAGTGTGTGAATTGAAGTCTTCTGAAACGATTAACAAGTCGTCTAAGCAAACGAACACCCTGTCTTTTAGTTTTGTTGGCACAACCTTGTCTATTAACCTACACATACGTTGAGCGGCGTTACATAAAGTGAAAGGCATAACCGTAAACTGATAGAGTGGTCGTCCTGGTAGAATAAACTCTGAGTGTCCAGCGGAATTTGCCAGAAAGCATCTTTTAAGTCTAGGCTAGTTACATAATTGGTGTTTTCTAGACGGCTAAGCAACCCTTCAATATGGGGTAGAGGGTAGGCATCTTTTTTTTTGTCACCTGGTTCACCTTCCTTGAGTCAAGGCATAAGCGAGTTTTTTTGGGCTTGCGCACTAAGACTATAGGTGAATGCCAAGCGCTAATGCTTTCCTCTATCACACCCATGCTTAGCATTCGATCTAGCTCCGCGTATATCAGCTTCTGGATCGCTGGAGACGCAGGGTAGTGGCGCTGTTTAATCGGTTCTGCATTACCAGTGTCAATTATGTGTTTTTCCATTTGGGTTTTACCGAGTCCTAATTTATTAAAGGACGGGAAACATGATTTAACATTTTCAAGACGGATCCGTTGTTCTGATGTAAGAACATGCATGTTCGGATCTTTGATGACACCTTCGTCAATCAAGCAAACCTGGGCAAATTGAAGAGGAGCTATTTCGAAGCTCTTCCAAAAATCAACTCCTAAATAAACAGTCTGAGTGAGTCCTGGCACGATGTGAAATTGAACGTCCTTTGTTACGTTTTTATACGTAACTGGTAGGGAAATATTACCAAGGACAGGTTGGGACGTTCCATCAGCTGTTCGGATTTCTGAAGACCTTTTTACAAATAATAGGTTTTTCTTCTGCAGGAACTCAAGAGATCCTGCTCCCAGGCAAGAGACACTAGCACCACTGTCTAGCAGTCCTAGTAACTGGTCACCAGCGATATGTACTTGTGCGTAACGCCTTATATCGTCCTTTTTGGGTAAAACTGTGGCAGCTAGATTTTTACGAATTAATTTACGTTGTGCGTATCTTTCTCTACACGACAATATGTGTTTTGAGGTTTTGGTTTCTGAGACTATTGCTAAAATTCGAGTGCGAGCTATTTCATATTCTATTTGTCTTTGGTGTAGAGTTTTAATTGCGTTGGATATAATTGGTTTTGGCGAACAATCTACACAGTTTCTTTGTAGAATTGTTTTGGTATTTTGGGGAGAGTGTAGTTTAGCAGGTGTTATTGTCGATTTTCCGGGGTATTCTTTGGCACTCGAGTTCTCCCGGCAGACATTCGGTACTCCTTTCGGTTTCCCGAAGAACATTTTGGCAAGCAGGTGTTGTCACATCTTCAATACCGCATTTGTAGCAAAATAGATTTCGATGTTGTTCTGGGCAGTTCCTAAAATTGTGACCGTTCCTATCGCAGTTCCAACACCTATCCTTTAATCGGTCTTCATTTTCTAACGCTTCAATTTTATTTCTATCAGTTTTTGCTTCGACTTCTTTCTCAGAATCGGAACTGTTTCTTTCTGGTTCGAAATAAGGTTCTAGCTCATGGATTGCTGTTGTAGGAACTATTATTGGAGGTCTAGATAAGTCGCGTGACTCAAAATGTCGCTCCGCTTTGCGGCACGCTTCCCTAAGGCTCTCCAATGTATCTACGTTCATTGCAAAGATCAGACTGGCAACTCTTATCTTTTACGTTACGTTCCATAATTTGTACAAGCTCCTTTACCGGCATCGGATTCTGTAGTTGGTAGTACAAAAACAAAACATGGTTGTGAAAACTATCAAATGGTTCGGAACTTGCTTGCTTTCGAATCAGAATTTGTTGGATGATCTCGTAATCCGAATCAAGACTCCGAAATTGTTGTACCAGTGCCTCACGGAGTGTGTGCCAATTGGTAGCTGGGTTTCCTCTAAGGAATCTCCAATACCAATCCTCGGCAGCCCCCGTAAGCAGCACTTGGAAGTGGGTACAAATTTTGCTCCACGGCGTTCTGCTTCTCGACTTTAAAGTCTCGATTCGAAACACGCAATCATCAACTGTCATTCCCTGGTAATCACCCGAAAACCTAATGCCCCATTTGTCTATGCGATACTCCTCAAAATCTGAGTGTTGTCCCGGAAACCTATTACTATTGTAACCAGTGGGCGCATAGTTATTATTGTGTCTATTTGGGACTGTAGGGTGTGATATTGTTCTTGTAGGAGTTGGTCAATTAGGCATCGACTGAACTTGTGGAAGATTTTGGTTCAGTGCTTGGCCTATGCTTTCGCGTACCGTTTCTACCAAAGTTGCCTCGCGTTCACGAAAGGCTGAGTCTACAAGATCGTTTAAAATCTTCATATTTTCATCAGTTGTAAGGTGTGTATTTTCGTTTTTATTTGCGGTTGCAAAAAACTCTTCATATGATGAAGGTAGTTGCTTTGACGCTGCACCCTGTCAATTAATATCCATGTTTTCATGTTCTAATGATAAATTTTTGTTTACATTTTAATGTTGATCGCTAACGCTTAGATTAAAAGGCAGATGTGGTGAATGTTGTACCCTGCGTGGGGGTGGCGAATAATCATTAAAATCGTGTATACCAGTTTGATCTACAAGGTGTTGCTTGGTATTAGACCTTAACTCCCTTTGGGATTTCGATCACTCTTTGGCTTTGCCCCTTTGCCAGTTTCCATCTTGTATATTTAAGCTTAATTTACTTACTACTTCGTGATATAATTTTCAAGCAAAACTTGCAAATTGGACAAGGAAAAAAACAATGACAGAACCGAACTTTTCTTTATTTAATTATTTATTTATATTTGAATAAGTATACTCAAATAACAGAAAGGAATTTCAAATATTATATTACTAAAAAAATTTATTTAATATAGTTAATATCTGTTGATATTGTATTAAGATCCAATGTTTACATATATATTTATATATGTATATATATATATATATAGTTTTTCTTCTTTATTGATATTTGTGAGGAGAATGAAGTTAGGTGAGACGGCATATAACGACGAAGGCATTTTAAATCCGGCAAGTAGGTGAATATCGACATGGGCATAGGTTATAGATATGTTTTGGGTACCATTTGCATCTTCATTCAGTCTCTAATGTGGTAAGACTCGAAATATTTTGGTTTACTATACCTGTAATATGTGGGCTGTACCAAATCAGACTGATGAAACAAATTTACTGAAAGGACTTTTTTTAGAATACGATCAAATCCAACGCTAGTTGAGCTGGTGACACGACCTACATTACTGCAGACTTCCATTGACCGGTTCCTCCATCGATCGTAAAACGCATATTAAAACGAAATGTATCAAAACGGAACGTCATACTGTTGTTCATAATAAAACAGTATGCGACTCATGTTTTCTTACATTTGAACTGCAATGATCTGTAGTCGAACAAAAAAATTCTCCCTTTTTTTTATATAAAAAAATAGTGTGAAATGAAAATAGGTGTTCGTGACACAAAGAAAACTCAGTGGTAGCCGTGTAGGCAAAACTTGGTGTTATTTGGAACACTAGCGAGGGCGTTGCTCTCAGTATAAACCACTGACGATGGGCGCCATTTATGTTAACGTCCACCTGTTGGCCCTTTTTAATCCTTAAAGGCAGGCATTTGTCTTACGACAGAGGCCTGTGAAGATGCAGCGCTGATGGTAATAAAAGAAGGCAGCACGCCTAGCTAATTGCGCTGACTAGCTCGTCAATGGGGTGGGTCATTACCATCCATCTTCAATGGAAACATAAAATTTTGCGTGCTTAAAGGGGCTGGCAAGAGGGGTTGGGAGGTGATTTCAAGTTTCACACCCTCTTAGGTCACCAGCGGGCAATAAACAGAAAAACAAAAAAAATCATGTGTGCTGTACACACGCGGTAGAAGTGAAACCTTCGGAAAACTAAACAGCCAGAGAATGAGACGAATACAGTATCAGGGGTGGGATTGTTACACAGGGTCTACATTAGCCAATTTTTCTGGTATACCAATTGGCTTACCAGAAATAAAATATTACCAGTTTTTTTTACGTGGGCCAATACTGGTATACCAATTCATATATTTATTTTCTCGAACATATTTATCAATTTGATAATTTCACTTCGCAAAAATTTAGTTTCCGCTATTTTATTAAATGCAAATGTCAAAAATTGGTATACCAGCGCTGTCTACGAAAATGGTATACCAGAATTGTCATACCAGAAAAATTGGAATACTAGCAGGGTCTACACTAGCTTTTTAGCAACCAATTTTGCTGGTATACCAGAAATATTGGCTAATGTAGACCCTGTGTTGTAGGGTTTATTTTTTAAAATATTGGTACCAAGTTTAAAAGCTATTTTACATTTAACTGTTTACACTCTTTGTTTTCAATTTCAATAAATGACACGAGTGGCTTATGATAACTAAAGTATGAAATGAATATTTTGGTTTGGATTTGAACAATATAAATTTAAAATACAGCGTCAATTAAGGCCGAAATACATTGAATGCAGCAGCAGTGCTGCATAATTTGAACGCTTGTTTTCTTATGGCTCACTGCAGCACGTTTTGCTGCAGTTATTTATTGGCAGCGAAAAAGTTTGAGAAATTTCAAAGTTCGCTGCTACTGCATCAGATCAACTAACATAAACATGAATGATCAGAATGACCAACTTTAACTTTGTTGTTAATTTTCTGAAACTTGAAATGCCGTCAAATGACAGAATGGAAGAGCGATTAATTACTTTAACTGAAAATCAAAAATACTGCATGCGTTTTTTGCTGCATTGCTGCATTCAACGTATTTCGGCCTTAACTGTTTTCGATCTTGTTGTCGATTCAGTGCGTGTTGAGGTGTTGGTGTTGAGGAACTCAATCAAAGGGAGCGCTGTATCCAATGCCAAATTAACATTAAAATATCCACTTAAAATCATCCGAATTTTATAGTAATCTTTTTTAAGAATCCGCGATATTTCTGGTGTGTACTTTATCAAATTCTCGTGAATGAATTCAATAATTGTATTTATTGATTGGTTGGGAGAAATATAAATTGCCACAATTATAATTGATTTATTATGGTCCAATCTTCTTTCACAAGCAGATATTTCTCGCATTTTAAAAAGCTGAACAAACAATGATTCTAGGTATTGTACATTGAGATCTATTTGTGGAGTAACAACACGGGCTGTCATTTATATTATTATGGTATATTGCAACTCCGACTGCCGTCGTATATTTTCTTTTCTATTGAACAACAATATCAAAATTTGGAATGTCTACAAGAGAAATTAGACGCGACCGTCCCAATACCTCTTTTGAAAATGACAGAAACAAAAAAATCCGCACAAAATAAGAAAAGAAAAGTAAAATTTTTCATTAGAAAGAATGAAGAAAATTTTTTTGTTATATACACCTAGGCCTGGCTTTGCGTCGTTTCATTTTGCGTTTTTTCGATATTGCGTCGTTCCTAAAAGTACACCAATTTTCACTCCGCGACGTAGATTTTTCAAAGTTGCGTCGTTAATTTTTTTGATTTTATTTTTCAAGCTACTAATTTAAATTTTTTTGTTATAAATAATTATTTTACAATTAAGAAATATAATAACATTAATTTTGCTTTAAAAAAATTATTAAAGTTTCTTTTATTTATGTTTCTCAAATTATTAATTTTATTAGTTTTTTACTTCATACAAAATGTTAATACAATTTGCGTTGTTTCAGAATGCGTCGCAAAATTTTGGAACGTATCTACGACGCAAACCGAGGCCTAGGTGTATTTTTTCAAAAATCTTTAGTGCTAGTTCCTATATGAATTGTTATTTACATAAATGTTAGAACTGATTGATATTTTGTGCTCGCATACCGTGTATAATACCATACTATCCATTCCCATCCATTTGCCTACGAAACAGCGCACAAAGAAGAAACGAAGATAAGAGGAAGCACTGTATTCTGTATTCTATGTATACGGCGCTCAGAAATCAATGCAAAATTTCAGAAAAAAATTTTTTTTCTGAAATATAGTATGGCCATATTTATCTGAAAAATATTTTTTCATGCAAAATTTTGTTCTTATGATTTCTGATCGACTGGTACATCATCTCGGGAAAAAAGTGTCGCTTTTTAGCTTTTCATCGAGTTTCAAATCACCTCCAACGCGGCTAAAGAAGTTTTCACTTCAAAAAACAATTTGGGTATCATGGGGTATCATTGGAAATAAGTTTCGACCGGAATGATTTAAACTCATTCCCCTCTGAGCCAAATAACTCACATGATCTCCTTTGAAACCATGGATTTCACCTGCGCCTCTCTTACCCCGTCTTCCACTCACTTCACTCTCCCATCAAATTTCGGCCTATTCTGCCATAGTTATTCCGTCAAAAAAATCACAAAAAAATGAAAGGATCATATAGCACATTATATCATATTTTATTCAAAAAAACAAAATTTATATTTAATGAAATAAAAAAACTTAAAGCATTTATAGCTTAATAAAAAAATTAGAAAAAAAATGAATGGATAAAGTCTACTTACAGAAATTACTCCACTAAGGCCTTTGTGCAGCAACCTGTTCACAAGAAAAATTAAATGTATGCAACAAAATTTTAAAAGTTGTAAAAAAAACAATTGATTTGAAATTTTAATTATTTCCACGGTTTTCTATTAATTATATATTGGATCCATCTTTACTTTTGTTAATTTGAAAATTTTTCCTTATTTTTTGTTTTTATTTCGTTTCCATTTCCTTCCTTCAAGGACTTATGTGTAGGCATCAAAATGTTTTGAGATAATTCCTATTATAGTTTGTAATTACATCAGCAGATACTTTTAGCTAATTTAAAGTTTTTTTTTTTTTTTTTTGAGTAGTAGTTTTTTGTTTCCAAATTTAATTTTATATTTCAATTTTTGTTTTAAATTTATATATGCAATTGTCAGTTTCACCGGAAAATTTCATATTGATATTTTTAATTTATAATTAATCATTTTAATTTGTCTACTTTTAGGTTTTATAAATTTTTTTTTTTTTTTCTTATTGTAAAAGCAATTTCACTGAAAATTCATATGTGTGTTAATTTGCTGTTATCGGTTTTAATTTGCGACTAATTTAGGGTTTTATTCATTTATATATCTGTTCTAATTTAATAAGATATTCAATCTTCTCAGATTTTACAATTCACCAAAAAAACTATATAATTTTAACTTTCTGTACAATTCTGCCCGCTTGATACAACTCTCAGAAACTAACTCCTCGTTACTAACCGACTGCAATTCTGACTTTTCTTTTTCTCCTTTTTTTTTAAATTTTAACTTTTAGTAATTCTTTCCAAAAAAATTTTTATTCCGTTTTTTCTCTTTTATTAATGTTTTTTTTGTTTTGGACATAGTGGCGTAGGGCATGGGGCTCACGCGTCACAAGATCTCAGTATCTTAGGTTTTCTTCCAAAGAGATTTTTAACCAATTCTACATATTCTTTAAATTTTTCCATCACTTCTGATTTTTGCTTCATCAAATAAACCGCACAATATCGACTAGAATCATCAATAAAAGTAACAAAATAACGATTTCCACTTGGTGTTAAAGTCTGCATGGGTCCACAAACATGAATTAAATCAAGAGAAGACGCTGGGCGGCTTTCTGACTTCTTAGGAAAAGGCAGTCTAGCATGCAAACATGACAACACTGTTTACTATTACAATTTGATATTTTAATGTTTGTCGCATATTGTTTACTATTTAACGATTTAATTGTTTCTGGATCTCTAAGGCCATACAGTCGATGCCAAAAATGTATACAATTTTTATGATCTTCGACACTTAGTAACACTTTCTGTTGCATACGTAATTTATATAAACCTGCAGACAAATCTACAACAGCAACCTCAGTGTTATTTTTCCTTACTACACAAATATCCTTTACGAATTCAACATTAAAGCCTTTACTGGTTAATCTCTTTACGAACAATAAATTGCATGTCATATCCGGTACATAAAGAACGTCTGTTACTGTAACTGTTAATTCACTATTGAATGAATTAAGAAAACTCACCATACAGACACCTTCCCCTTCACAAACCACTTCCGCACCATTTGCGATGAACACTTTTCTTTGAATCGAAGTGTCCAATAGAGTAAATAAATTTTTATCAACAGCAATATGGCACGTAGCACCTGAATCTATCCATCCTTCAAAAACCGCTGTTTTCAGATTCAAAAACACAAAATTTTCTTGAGTTTCTTCAGATAGCTTATTTGCATGATTTTTATTTTTATTTTGTAACCACTTTTTATAGCGATGACAATCCCTTTTAAAATGCCCATTTTTATGACAAAAATAACATTCTATCTCAGAAGTTGATGACTTTTCTTTTCCTGACAACAGCTTTAAAGCCTTTTTATTATCATTTGGAAAAACTTGTATGTGCGAACTTCTCTTCCTAAATTCTTCAATAAGTTTTGATTGCACTAAACTTAATGTTAAATCTTGTTCGGGTCGAGTTTCCAAAGCAATTATGAGCGTATAATAACTCCGTGGTAAGCTGCTTAATAACATTGCAACTATACAATTTTCTGAAAGTGTTTCTCCTCCTAATGACGATAATTTTTCAAAAAGTTCTGTCATGTTGTTAATGTTCTTCAACATTACCGTCTTCTTCTAGCTTTAAATTACAAATTTTTCGCATTAATAATACCTTATTACTTAGAGATGACTTTTTGTGATAATGCTTGAGATTGGTCCAGGCTTCTTTAGCTGATGTTGTCTTTCGAACGTGAATTAGCTGATTATCTTGAACGCTTAAACTTATATAAGCCCTTGCTTCATTGACCTTTTTCGTCCATTCGGACGTAATGGGAACTGATGGAGCAGAGACAACTGCATCTCATAAAGTTGCTTTAATTAATAACATTTCCATTTTATATTTCCATATAAAATAGTTATCGTTATCAAGTTTTATAATAGAAAATTTTCCTTCCCCCATTTTCTTCAAATAAAACCTTTTTCTTTAATCCGTCAAATTAATCCTAATTTCTTAATTTAAATAATTCGTTTATAAATTCTTTTTCTCATAAGACCCTGGGCCCATAACCTATTGCGGGTTTTAGTGGATTGACTTTTAGAGAAATAGAATTTATAAGGAATTATTTAATGTAATTGGAACCTTCTTTATTCGTTATATAATTTGAATGAAAAAACAATTAGAGCAAAGGCTACTACAATACATAATATATTAATATAGGCTACTTAGATAAATATATGTGAATGCATTTCTACAAAATGGCAAAATTAATCCTCTATTATTGACGCCTGAACAATTACAAACGTAAGTCCGAGTATTAAAAATTAATTTACCTCCAAATTTGAGAGTTCCAGAAGGCTACACAGCAGCAGAAGAGTTACTACAAATGCATACTCTACTAAAAGTGAAGACACGAATTACTAGTCAAATTTAGCATCAGAATACCACTCGTATCAAATCAACAATACCAATTGCTAAAAATTATTCCTATTCCAACACCGCACGGAAACGATTATGTTCTCATTGATCCATCAAGTGACTACCTCGTAGTAAGCCTTGAACGTGAACAATGTTGTCCAATGAGCAGCAGTGAGTTACACGAATGCACACACTTAACACAAGGACGATATTTATGTACGCAATATCATCCAGTCTACAAATTGTTATCAAATATAAGTCGATATGAAATGAATTTACTCGGTCAGCAGAAAAGAATTTCACCTTCATGTTCATTTAAAACAATGAAACCGACACAAATATGGATTCAACTCAATAATACTAATGCGTGGATATTTGTTCTAGACCAGGAATATTCGTGCAATATAATTTGTAAAGATCGAGTTACAGCAAAGACTCTCAAAAATGATGGCATAATAAAAATCAATCCAAACTGCGTAATAAAACGACAAGCTATGACTATAACCGCTCACAACTCATCCACCAATCAAGCACACTCATCCTTCATTCCATCCATAAATATCAGCGAACAACTGACAAAGGAAGTCAATACGCACAAAATGGAGATGATAAAACCACCACTCGATAATGACCTTTATTTACGTAATAATGATCAATTTTAAGTATCTATTTCAAGCACCATTATTGTTTTAATTACCAAATGAAATTGTGAAGAGGTCTCAATTTGTTGCTTCACACTGTTTATTTATTTATTTATTTCACGTGATTTTGACATGTTTTCTTTTTTACATAAACTTAAAAGGAGGAAAAATGTTTATTATTCTAAAAATTACTAAAAACAATTTTAAAAAATTAATTTTATTGAATCAAAGTGAACATTTTTGAATTTTGAAAATTAGATCCAAAATAGTAATTTTTTGAACCTTTTGGAATGACAAGAATAATGATCATTATGAAAAAAATAAGATGTGTCATGGGTCATCCAGAAGTATCATTAAAAAATAATTATTGTAATTAAAATCTGAGATCTGTCTAGAGCATTAGTTACCTCTCTTAACAGCAATCGTGTACGACCTCTATATAAAAAGTTAAAAATTTCTATCGACTACAGCGCCAATGTGGTTGGAGATAGAACTATTTTATCTCCGGCAGAAATAGTCATGAAAACATCCAAAACTTTGCCAAACATCGTAATCATGTATGACCTCTATACAAAAAGTTAAACGCGGTGTAAGATCATGAATGAAAGAATATAAGATTGCGCCACGCGATGCCGGCCATTTTGAATTTTTATTTTCATTCTTTTATGACGTCAAGCGGGATATATCAAACACTAAAAAAAAAATTTTTTCATACAAAAAAATTTTCGTACATACATTTTTTCATACAAAAAATTTTTCATATAAACGGATGACGTAGTTGCGCAGAAAAAACCAATTTGTAATGTGGGAAGGCGCAATCTTATATTTTTTCATTCATGGTGTGAGATAGTAGTATTTGGTTTTCGACGGAAATAATGCCCATGAAAACTTCCACAGCTTTGCCGAACATTGCAATCGTCTATGACGCAAAATTTTTGCAAAAAAAAAAAAAACGTTGCATAAAAACGTGACGGCTTTGAAAAATCATTCTCATGCGGCAAAAGAAGTTTCACTTTTATAATAAAATATTACAATTTGTACATTATTTGATTATTCTTTTTTTTCAAAATCATATATAACATAAAAGATATCAAGGAATATTTATAAATATTACATTATGATTTTAAAGAATTCATAATTATTATAATTTTTGCTAGAACGTTTGACATACAAAAATTCAGATTTATTATTTTCATCAATTGGAATTAGAACATTTTTTAATGGAAACATATAATATATTATATCTAGAAATATGAAGGAGAAGCATCATTATTATTTAATTCTTTACGCCAACATATGAAGTTGATTTTCCTGTTTTTTTGATCACTTCAAGAAGTTCATCACTTGATAAATCCGATTTGACTAATACAATTTTGTTATCTAGATCGATTGCTACATTTTCAACTTTATCTGTAATTATTTAAATTGATTTAAGTAAATAAAAAAACACTTAAAAATCAATAAAACTATGACCCTTATCAATCGTACCTAATAAAAGTATATCATAATACATAAAGATAATGTTTAAAATTAATTTAATTCTATTTATGAAACGGGAAGTTTTGAATTTTTCATTACATCTTAAATTTAAATAATTGTAAAAAAAAAATGAGCAAAGCAAACCATAGTAGTGAATTTACATTTTCTCTATATCGGCCGGACCACTATGGAACTTTCCCGATAATGCCATCAAATATTCATTTCAGTTCTACTATTATAAATGTACATTCCAAGTTTCATGAAAATGTGACTAGTATTGGCCGAATTATTAAGGGTTTTTTTATTTTGCATTCCCGTAACACCCACAGAGGGAGTCGCATTCTATCTTTTCAGTTGGCCTATCCAAAATGTATACACTAAGTTCTAAGAAAATTCGCCCATTATTGAGTGAATTCTTGAAGTTTTTCCTTTTCAGCCCCCCACAACCCCCCTCGAGGGGAGACATTTTATCTTTTCAGTTTGCTCATCCTAAATGTACATTCCAAGTTTCATTAAAATCCGCCGGTTATTGACCGAATTATTAAGGTGTCTTTATATCACCCTCCCGCAACCCCCACCGAGGGGAGACGCATTCTATCTTTTCACTTGCCCTATCCAGAATGCATACGCCAAGTTTAAAGAAAATCTGCCTATTATGGAGTGAATTATTGAAGTTTTTTTTTTTTAGCCCCCCACAACCCCCCACTGCGGGGAGACATACTTTATTTTTTCACTTGGTCCATCCGGATTTGGCACTTATTTTCATCTTCCTAGCCCTGCTAGATCAAAAGTTAAGTTTTCGCACGATTATAGTACTCTCCTATAAACATTCGTTTATCGGAAAGTAAAAATAACCAAATCGGCTTATCTATAAAAAAAAAAAAAAAAACAAACCAACACTACAGTTTGTAGAAACATAAACTATATCAACTATTATATTAACTTATTATCATTATTTAATTAAAACTTTATGTCACCTCCCAATTTCCCGAGAACTCTTTCAACAGCGCTGGAACAACCGCTGCAAGTCATTTCTACTTTAAATTCATGAAGCTAAAATTATAAACAAATTAAAACTTATTTTAAAGTTATAATTTTTATAAACAAATTACTGGCATTATTAATTATTTATTGTGATAAAAATTCGTCTGTTTAATAGTATAAAAGTCAACAAGTTCCGCCGAATTTCGAACTTCTATATTCATAGTGCCAACGTCAGCTGTACAGCGATTACACCATAGATATATATATTACTAGATTACTCGAAGCAACAAATTCCTTCAGAAGCGAATGGCACATTTTCGGACTTCTCTTTCTCGCGCCGAATAGACAATACTGCCAACATCAGAAATGGTTGACTTTTTTGTCACGAAGCGAAAAACAATATAGCGGGAATTATTCAATTTTTTGAATTTCTTGCAAATATAAATTTTGTATTTTAAAATAAGGTAAATAAAACAAAAATATAATTTTGTTCAATTTATTTTATTTACAATAACATTTTTTTTACATTTTCGGATTGTAACATTGTGATAAACTTTGCTAAAAATATATTACTTCACTACGCAAACTAAATTTTTAAATTTGGCGACAGCACGTCTGTGATTTTGACCATATTAAGTTGGCAGACCTGAACAATTCGACACTGACGAAAAAGACAGATAGTTGCAGAATTTGCAACTAACCAGGGATTGTGAACGGGCAAAAAATTAATAATTTCTTGGTTTTCATAATTTATTTTGCATTTTTATTAATAATTCATATACAAAAAATTTAAAATAATTTTTAATTTGAATTTTTCGGTGTTTAAAATTTACTGTGAATTTTATTTGGTGTTTTTAAAATTTAGGGTAAAACAAAAGGTTTCTGCGCCCTGAGCTAAATTTTAGCCATGAGCGAGTAAGCGAATGCTAGTCCAGTAGTATTTAAGTCATTGGATTACACCGATCATTTGCCATTTTTTTTCTCCCCTTTTTGATAAATTTACCTAAATTTTAGAAGAATATTGCCACTTCATCAAATATAATTTCGAAAAGGAAATTATTTTTACCATATGCTGGGTAGAAATATACCAAACCGATTAGACGAGGAATGTCTATACCACAGTCTTTTATACAAGCTACACAAGGAGTGTATTAGTGTGTTTGAGCACAGCATCACTCGTCCTTAAACCGTCCAACTGTTAGGATCTACTAATTTACTATTTCCTTTGCACTTTTAGATTATGATTACCTGTTGACGGTCAGTAAGCGAATGGCGCGATTGTATTTTCAATTTTTTTCGAAACCGACTATTGTTTGTGTGCGTCAAAAACTCCGTTGCGCCAACATTTCGAAAGGGAGATCTTCTGCCTCACCCCCAACCCATCGATACCTATGGCTGCGGTAGAATTCTACCCAAAAACACCGCGTGTAATCCGGCACCATCGGGAAATTTTTTGTCACCAATTTTTCTGACGTCCTCTCAAGCTAGTCAATATTTTTCCGTAAGTAAATTATATGAAAGACTTCGTTAATTTGAAATAAATTTTTTTTTTGATCAATGATTAATACTCAATTAAATTCTTTTTATTTTAGCACTAAGCTAAGCAAAATTTTTTTTCTCGAGAAAAATAATAATTTTGACGAAAAACAAAAATGTTTAGGTTTAAAGAAAAAAAAAGTGTATAATCAAAAAATAACAGAATAATCTCCGAATAAGAAAAACATGTGTTTCACAAAAAAAAAAAAAAATTTTTCCTCTCGAGACCTACCATTGTGTCCAAAAACTAGTCGGAATTTTTCGATTTAAATTACGCGGGTAAATATTTTCGCTCAATATTTTTTTTTGGAAGTTTGTACAACTGTTACTTACTTCCATGTCAAATTACATGTCAATATCATTATTAGTTTTTAATTTACGCTTGGTTTTGTGAACAAAGAAAAGTGAATTAGGCGATTTTTACGATGTCGAATTTTGTTGAGCAAAGAAACGCCGCCGCTGAAACTTATCGAATGTTACAAAAGGCCTTCGGTGACGAGACTATGTTACAGAAAAATGTTTACAAGTAGTACAAAGACTTCAAAGAAGGCAGAGAACGTGTTGATGACTTGGAACGCTCTGGACGACCATCGACGTCAATTGATGAGCAACACATCAAGAAAATCAAAGAACTGGTGCTCGGAAATCGTCGATTAATAATTCGGGACCTTGCCGACATGCTTGCAATATCAATTGGATCAGTGCAAGCAATTTTGAAGGATCATTTGTGCCTCTGAAGAGTCAAATCGCGTTTGGTGCTAAAATTTCTCAATTTTTTCTTAAAAGAGCGTGAGTTTTGCGCCAAAAACTCCACTCATGTCGTTCCACAACCACCGTATTCGCCTGATTTGGCTCCGTGTGACTTCTGGCTACTTCCAAAACTCAAAAGACCACTCCGAGGAAACCGTTTTGAGTCGATTGAAGAGATCGTACATAAATCGCTACGCGCTTTCAAGGCTATACCGGAAGAAGACTTTTTGGCATGCTTCGAGGACTGGAAAAAGCGGTGGCATAAGTGTATTATATTGGGAGGGGACTATTTTGAAGGGGCCAAAATTGATTTGGAAGAATAAATAAAGATTTTTTGATTTATAAAAAAATTCCGACTAGTTTTTGGGCACAATAGTACATCGGTTTTTTCAAAATAGGCGCTGAACCCGATGAATAAAACAGCAAATATGCCTTTAGCCTGGGCCAATGCCTACTGAATCACGGCCCATCTGTAGAAGCACTTTTTAGTAAAGACGTCATTGATTTGAGAATAGATTTTTAACATTTCGCGCCGACATTTTGCTTCTGTAGAATGCAATTTATGTTGGTTTGTGTCGATCAAAATAAAATATTACCTAATTTTAATAAAATTAACGTAAGTAAACTGAGCATATAACAAGGTAAGAGTGATAAAAAATTTAAAACGCGCGTTTCGAGACGTTATAAGACGAGTCCATGGCCGAATTTTCGAAAGGTTCTTTAGTTAAAAATATTCAAATTGAAATCGAACTCCTTATTGAAATTGAAACAGATGACAGCACAAAAATAAAGTCTTTAAATTTTATAAAAAAAAACGAAGAAATTTGCTTTGCATTCGTATACACAATTCCAACATCACTTTCGATATATGACTTTAGGTAAAATTGAACTTTCACAACACATATTTGTATCAAAACTCGATAAAATAATTTGCCGTTTTAAATTATATCACTCTAATATTAGGGCTCGTCAGCGATTTGATTATTTTTGCGAAGATTTTTTGCATGTTTGGTAGGTCATTTTGAATGGCCAGAGAAAACTTAAGACAATCTGCACTCGTGACAACGATTCGCAAATATAATTTTTCATTTGCGCAGAAATGACATTAGGCAGTAAGTTACTTTGAACATAAAATGCATTTTGAATTCAAAATTCTACAATTCCCTTTTTCTGACATTTTATACAGTTCAATAGTTCTTGGTATTCACTTCTAAAAAAATACCCGTTAAGTAAATTCAAAATTGCATTTGTCAAAAGTGGAAAATTTATCTTCCCAAGTTTGCGAAAATAATCAGCTCCAGGGCATGTCTATTTTTGACATAAGCTTCCCTAAAAACATATTTGAACACTGTCAAACAGATAAACTGTTCATTAGCCATTGCTTTATACAAGAAAATCTAGTAGACTTCTTCAGTTTTTTTAAAAGAAAAATGTAAATTACAGGACAAATTTTTGCTGCTGAACCGAACCATAAACCAAAAGAAAAACTTCGGTTTATGGTTCGGTTCAAGTATTAATTTTAAAATGGTTTTGGTCTTGGTTTGGTTCGATCGAATCATTATGCCCTATGGTAGGTACTACCAGAGGGTATATTAGTTTTGTCACTAAGTGTGTAACGCATAGAAATAATCATCGCAGAAAAATTTCAAGGGTATGGTTGTGCAGGGAATCAAAAGTTATATCGATTTATGCATGTCCGTCCGTCCGTCCGTCCGTCCGTCTGTGGACAAGATAACTCAAAAACGCGTTATCCGATTTTGTTGAAATTTAGAATGTAAGTTGGTTATTCCTTAACTGCGTTTGGTATTGCATTTGAGCAAAATCGATCCACGAGGAGCAAAGTTATAAAGGAAAAACCAGGGTGACCAGAAAGTTTTGTCGTTTTTTTGGTTATGGTTTTTCGGATGTAATTGGAAAATTTGTTAATCGATTTTGTTTAAATTAATTACATAGGCTAACTACATAAATAGATGATACCATGTTAAATTTCAGTCAAATCGATCCAAGGATAGTGGGGAAAGAAATAGTTGTAGCCTAAAATAAGCCTGATCATAAAGTTTTCTCGATGTATTTTAAAAAGTTATATACCGATTTCAATCAAATTTACGAAACGTGTTTATGCTATTAGAGTCCAGAACACCTGTGAATTTGAGCCAATTTGAGAATGTAGAAACGAAGTTATAGAGAAAAAAACCTTGAAATTTTGAGTTAAGTAGAAAGTTCGTGGCGTTTTTTTTCCAATAGATGGCTTTAGAGTCGTATAACTTTAGTAGTTCTAATCCTATCAAGTTATATTATAGCGCGCTTAAAAGGCAACATTTTATAAAATATTTGTGAAAAAATTGTGAAATTCAGGCAGAACTAATTGGGGTAATTGGGTTTGGAAAATAAGCCAAAATTCTGAAAAAAATTCCCTATATTAATGCTCCATGTAAGGTACTGCCGTCCGTCCGTGGACAAAATAACTCAAAAACGCGTTATCCAATTTTGATAAAATTTAGAATGCTACTTGGTTATTGCTATAGTGAATTTGGTATTGCATTTCAGCAAAATCGACCGAAGGGGAGGGAAGTTATTAAGCAAAAACAAGGGTGACCATAAAGTTTTGTCGTTTTTTTTATATAGTTTTTCGTATTTAATTGGAAAATTGGTAAAGCAATTTTGTTTAAATTAATTATATTGGTTGACTACATAAATAGACGATACCATTGTAAATTTCAGTGATATCAGTCTAAGGATAGTGGAGAAATAAATAGTTGTAGGAGGAAATAAGCCTGTTCAGAAAGTTTTTTTGATGTACATTCAGAACTAATACACTAATTTGAATAAAATTTGTAAATTGGACTTATACTACCAGAGTCGGGGTTACTTACAAATTAGAGAAAATTTTGAAAAGGGCAAAAAAAGTTATGAAGAATAAACCTTGGTATATTGTTAGTTTTCACAATTTTTCTCTCCCATTTCTATCATAGGGCATCAAAAAATCGGCTATGGGCCGATTTTAAATTACTTTATGTTTTTAAAAGTGGTTTGGTTTCGGTTTTGGTTCGAAAAATTTCGATGGTTCAGTGGTTTTAGTTCGGTTCAAAGCGGTTCGAAGGAACCGGTTTGAATCTCTGCTTTTAACGCGAAAACAATAATTTATAGATAAATGCGATTATCAACGCAAAGTCTTGGTGATATGTTGGTGTCCCAAATCAATTACGTTTCTACTGTACAGATGGGCCGTGATTCAGTAGGCATTGCCTTGGCCAATGTCTACTAAAACCATAGATATATATATTACTAGATTACTCGAAGCAATAAATTCCTTCAGAAGCGAATGGCACATTTTCGGACTTCTCTTTCCCGCGCCGAGTAGACAATACTGCCAATATCAGAAATGGTTGACTTTTTTGTCACGAAGCGAAAAACAATATAGCGGGAATTATTCAATTTTTTGAATTTGAATTTTGTTCAATTTATTTTATTTGCAATAACATTTTTTTTACATTTTCGGATTGTAAAATTGTGATAATTATTTTGAATATATATTATTCCAATATAAATAAATATTTTTGAAAACCTAATTTTTTTAAAATTTATTTTATTTAAAAATTCAGTGTTTGACCCTTTCCTGTCGATTTCATTCCTGTGTTTCTTTATTTTTCTCTGCAGTTGATCGCCCAATTTGTAACTGAAAGTATAATATTGGAAAACATTTTAATAAATTAAAGTATTTTAGAGATTATGTGAGTTTCCACTTCACCCAAGAGCGAAGTATGGATAAATATAAACTACCCAAAGTTAGCGAAGCAACCATAACACAAATTAAAACAAAGTACAAAAAAATAAAATTTTAAATTGAAAATTTACGGCTGACATCTGGAAAACGTCGTCACGGCAGAGATAGGAAGTTGGGATTCTTTATAATTACTCATAATTCGCCCAAGAGGTATCACATTCGAAGCGTTACCGAGTTTTTTGTGTTCGGTTCCCCAAAGTATATTACGATAATGAAGTAATATCTATTAACTTAAAATAATAAATACTACTACAAAAAATAAGCTTATTTTAAAATACCAACCATTTAGTATTAATAGAATTTTAAAAAAGAAAAATTGAAAAAGAAAAGCATGCCATATTAAACAAAACAACACTAATGAAAAAAAATAATAAACTTATTTAAATAATATAGTTTTAGGCCTATTCCAAATACATGTATTTGAAAAGAAACCAAATAAATTAAAATTAAATAACAAAAAAGAAAACAATTCACTATATTAAAAAATTCCGAGATACTCTTCTTCAATGTGGTCCCGATAATCTTCTTCCATTTCATGTGTGACTGTTATTTGCTGAAATGTAATTAAAAATCCAAAATTTTATTATTATATTTGTAATTGAAAGCATTGTGAGATTTTTGGTTCTCTTTCTTATTGTAATGGCATTACAATTGTGAAATTAATTATTTTTTAAAGTCTGTTTGAAAAAAAAAGTATTCACATACCTTGGGGACGATTACTTCTGATGACTCCAAGACTGGAAGAGCACTGCGACTCAAATAACTCCTAATACCAATTCGGTTTATGTCTATCGAATTGAAATGATGACTGCAAATTCTGGTATATCCCGGTGTAATTTTCTTTGGATTTATTTGCAGTATATTGCACCATTCAATCAAACGATTCTGATTTTTTGGAAATCTAAATTATCCAATTTCTTTAAATTTTTTTTTCTGTTGGAAATTCATTTTACTTACCTGAATAGCAAAACTTCATTGTATGACGAAGTTTTATTATTCCAAAAACAACCTTTTACAGCACACCGCATAGACATTTTTTTAAAATATTTAATATAAAATAAAATTTCGATACACGTTTAATTTAAAAACAAACTTTGGTAAAAATATTGACTTCACTTTGCAAACGAAATTTTTAAATTTGGCGACAACACATCTGTGATTTTGATCATATTAAGTTGGCAGACCTGAACAATTCGACACTATCGAAAAATGCAGATAGTTGCAGAATTTGGAACTAACCAGGGATTGTGAACGGGCAAAAAATTAATAATCTTTTGGTTTTCATAATTTATTTTGCATTTTTATTAATAATTCATATAGAAAAAAATTTAAAATAATTTTTAATTTGAATTTTTCGGTGTTTAAAATTTAATGTGAATTTTATTTGGTGTTTTTAAAATTTAGGGTAAAAAAAAAAGGTTTCTGCGTCCTGAGGTAAATTTTAGCCATGAGCGAGTAAGCGAATCTTAGTCCAGTAGTATTTAAGTCATTGACTAAAACCCACAAAAATTAATATTTTCGCCTCAAAAGTAAAGTACTAATAATAATTGAAAAAATATATTGAAATATTAATTGTTTTAAAGTGTAGTGATGTGAATTTTGTGAATTTTTATTGTTTTAATGCCATTTTTTTGTCATTTACGGAAGTTGTTTACTTCCGAAACTGAGTTATGTCACATACAAAATTGTTGAAAAAAATTAATTTTTATGATAAATTAAAATGCTAAATTGATATAATTTAAAATGGCAAACTATTTTATAGAGTTTTGATTCAAAACTGCGTGGTGAAAGTTGAATTTTACCTAAAATTGTATATCGAAAGTGGTGTAGGAATTGTGTATGTAAAGCAAATTTCTTTGTTTTGTTTATAAAATTTAAAGACTTTATTTTTGTGCCGTCATCTGTTTCATTTTCAATAAAGAGTTCGATTTCAATTAGAATATTTTTGACTAAAGAATCTTTCGAAAATTCAGCCATGGAATCGTCTTCTAACGTCTCCAAACGAGCGATTAAATTTTCTAATTTTTAAAATAAATGCATTTGAATTTTGACAAATTTATTTTACGTTGAGATAGAAATATTTCAACATCAAAATTATTGTTTATTGAAAATGAACATTTCACGCGAGGGCAAGGTTCAAAACACATATTGAAAAAAATATCTTTTCCAGAGTGGAAACTCAAAATCCAATCTCTGGAATTATACTTATCCATTTTGACAACATCCTGTAGGGACTTTGGAAATGTATTTTTCGACACTTCCTTAAAGCAGGCAAAAAAGTTAAAATTATCTCACTTCGGCCGCGAAAAATTAAGTTCAAAATAATCCTTATTGTCCAGCACAAATTCATTCTGGTTTTCTTAAAAACACTTGTCTTTTTACCTTTGGAAATGCATTTTACGTTCGACATTTCCAAATATCACAGGCAAGAGAAAATTTTCAATTTTATTGCTTATTTGCACTATTTTTATTCTAAAAGCTTAAGATTGTCACAATTTATAGAAATACCACTCTTACCTTGTTATATGTTCACTCCACTCACGTTGATTTTATTAAAATTAATTAATATTTTATTCTGATCGACACGAATCAACATAAATAGTATTCTACAGAAGTAAAATTTCGGCGCGAAATGTTAAAAATCTATACAGAAATCAATGACGTCATTACTAAAAAGAGCTTGTACAGATGGGCCGTGATTCAGTAGGCATTGGTAAATCATATTGGCGCCTAAAGGTATAAGAAAACGCGTGGTTTTTGTTTACACAAATTGACTTACAAAAACTCCGATTGCTTTCTTTGTTTCATTCTTTCTTTAGTCCAAAATCCATAAGACTATTTATGCTGTGCCTTGCTACAATTATCTTATAGGAAGTACGTTGTAAAATAAAAGATTTGGAGTTTATAGATTACTTCATTCTTTCTAATGAAAAATTTTAATTTTCTTTTCTTTCTTTTTTGTGATTTTCTTACTTTTCAAATGCGCGAGGAAACTTTTCGAGACCGAGAAGAACAGTAAAAAAAATTCTTCGAAATCAGTCAATTCGTTCTCGAGATATGATCAAAAAAGCCGTTCCATGCAAAATGTATGAGAAAATGAATTTTCTTTATCAATTTTTTTTTTCGTGAATTTTTCCGATGTTTTAATATATAGTTAATCCAGCAAACCAGAGATCATAAAAATCGCACCAGCCGTTCTAGAGTTATAAATGGTGTAACTAACACGGCTTTGTTTTATATTTTATTAAGATCATTTCTTTAAATTATTGTTTAGTTTTTTTCAATTTTTATTAATTTTTCTAATTTACATTTTCTTTGGAGGAACATTTTTTTTGGGGTTTCTTTTCGTATCCAAAATTTGTTGAGTTTTTGTTTTTTTTGCTTTAAAAAAAATGTGAAATTGAAATTTCAAATTGTGTGCCTTTTGGTTTTTTTTTTATTAAATTTTGGTGCGGTTTCTCCTTTAGGTTGTGCACCTCTGGAAATTGTATTGTAATTTAGTGAAAATGAGGTGCTAAATATAAAGTGAGCAGTGACGGCCGAGTGTGATGGGGGCGTAGGGAATTTTCTGGGTTTCTCCATTTTTTGTTTTCTGGGTTGTGGGGATCTCACTTTTCACGTGTATTTTCAGGGCCGGATGCGATCCACAAATGGTTATTATGTTGAAGTTTGCCCTTTGCATGGGTCAAAGGCCCCGGTGTTGGCAATAACATCTGCCGACACCAAATGAACAATTTGCTTCGGATTGACCCATCTTCAGAATCTTCTGTCCATCCGTCTGTCATTTTAATTGAATTCCATTTCTTGGGTTTTCTATGAAAAATTAACCTATTCCAAAATCTTGACATGTCTTTTCCTTCTTCGTGACAATAGTCACAAAATTTTCTCTATTTCATTTTAAATATTTTTACCCATTCCGCTAGTGACCTGAGAGGGTGTGAATTATTATTATCACATATCCAGACCTCTTGCTAACCCAACAAATTTTGTTTTCTGCACGCCTAAAAATTATTTGTACGTGACGGCTAGCTAGTGAAAGCAGCTAGGCCTGCAATTTCTAGTTACCTTTTTGCTATACCATAAAACGCACTCTCTACCGCAAGACAGAAGTGTTTGTTTAATCAAAGTGTTGCTTTACAAAACTTCGATGCCGAATTGTTACGGTTACAAAAATCTCACGAAATTACGTATATTTACTAAATCGTGCTATGAGCCGCAATATAACTTGCAAAGAGTCGCAAGTTGCCCAAGCCCGCCGTGAACGATCAAATTTGTTTGCCAGACATACGTGCTTGATAAATCGTAAGACATGAACGTCACCGAAAACTGAAATTACGGGCAAGTTTGACAAATTTGTTTGATCTTCCGTTTGCTCGTCTGCGCTGAAAACGTGAAGTTTGACAAACAAATTTAACCGTTTACGGGGCGCTTAAGCCAGTTTCTGTTACGCGCTAAAGGGGAGTCGAGTAAAAAAAAAACCTTTATGTTTTTTACAAATTTTTATTTAGATTTATATTTTTATTTATAACCAATTTTTACTTTAGAACTTCTCGAGCAGCCTCACTCAACGATAATTATGGCTAGGTCCAAGTCCTTTAGTAATAATATGGTGTGTGTTTAAATTATTTCATAGGTACTGACTGACTACTTCAGTTTTTTTCGCTATTTTATAGTAATTTCTTGGCGGTTAAATTAGGGCATTGTTCCCAACAAGAATCTATATAATATTTGTGGAATTTTGTCTGTATGTACCGAGTTGGCGTCTAAACGGCTGGACCGATTTTGATGAAACATATCTCCACCGATTCTTTGTTCCAGCGCGCTGGTTATAGGCTACTTTGATTTTTGGGTTTGTTTTAAGTTTAATTCCGTTAGGTGGCGCTGCAGTCTAACTCAAGAACGTGTAACGAATTTTTTCGTTTAGTATTGTTTTCATTTTGGTTTGCCGATGGCCACGCTTTGCCGGGTTTCTTCAGCCTAGTTGTATTTCCAGGATTCCCATCGATTACCAAAATGCTTGATATGCGTGGTAACAAAAAAAAATATCGAATAAAACTATCCATATCAAATTATTATTTTAAAACTGACAAAAAAAAAACTGAGTTCATCAAAAGGAAACGAATGTCAAAAAAAATACTACACTCGATATTCTTGTAAAAGAACCAAATGTCTCATCCCTACAAATCGAAAGAACACTCAATATATGTATTGGTACAATGCGCAATATACTAAACTTTGATGACCTGTTTCCATGCCGTTTCATTTTTTTGTTTGTTCAACTCCTCCCATATCTCACCAACTTTCTTAGCCTGCCATTAAGTTATTTTTCATAACCAAAAATAAAAACAGACACCAAAATAAAAAAAAAACACATAAAAGAAAATAAAAAAAAAACTTCTTTATAACAAATCCACTGTATTATATTCATTTTGCCTCAAAATTTCAATTATTATTTGGATTTATATTTAGAAAAAAATGTCTTCCTTTATATATATGAGTATATGAAAAATGTTTAAAAATAAAAAAAATAAAAAAAATATATAATTGTACACGAAAACGTATTTTTATCGAAAATTCAAAAATAGAAAAATAACCATCTATATTATTCTCTACTCATTCCAAATAAAAAATAAACACAGAATTTTATTTCATGGCTTTTGTTTGATCTTGTCAACTTGACATTTCTTGCAGTGTTTACCTTTTTGTATTTCTTTTTTTTTTTTTCTTGCTTTCTTTTTGTTTGTTTTGTTTATTAAAAGTTTAAGATATTTAGTGAGTGTAAATTTTAATTTAATATCTTAAAAGAAAATTCCGTTTAACACGGTGCCTCTACAGAGCCGCCCTAACAGGATTTTCTTTTTAGAAAAAAAAGTGATCGTACCAAACAAAAAAAAAACAATAAACAAAAAAAAAACTTAAAAAATAAAAAAAAATAAATATTTAACGTGATCCGTGAGTTATAAAAAAAAAACGAAATTTTATTGTGCGCAAAAAAAATCATGGAATTAAATCTCGTAAGTTCACTTTAATCACTTTAAAATAAACTTTGACTTAGCCGTTTTTATTTGTTTTTGTTCCTTTTACAGATGGTGAAACTATTTCTGTCCTTGAAATTCGTTGACCCATTAAACTCCGTCAGCTGTTGTTGTCATGCTCCTAATTAATTTTGTTCTGCATTTTTCCCCTTTTTCTTTCTTTTGTTTTATGACGTCTTTTCTTCCTTTCCTTTATATGGATTTTCTTTTAAAGAAAACAGAAGAACTTAGAAAAAAAAAACTTGCGAAAACACCAACAAACTTTCCACTTCCCGCAATTTACTTAACGACTATCAATTTTTTTTTCTTTTTCTTTGTTTTAAAAAAAAAACTGTTAATGGAAATTTCACGTTTTATTTTTGGGCAGTGTAACAACCTACTAGGACAATTTTAGAAAATTTTCTGACCTTTTCTCCTTGTCCAGAGGTCCCTTTTATACTACTTTGGTATAACGGACTTTCGACTTGGAAACTTAAATATGGTTTTTTTAATGCTTTCCCTTTTTATATGGATATGTAATATGTGGCTAAATCAAGATAATAATTTTCTTAATCTTTTTAAAACACTTCTCATATCCATAATTCTCTAATTTTCTTTATTTTTTTAAATACTGGGTTTTTCCTTTGTCTAGAGGCCGTTACGTTTCCATGGATTATATAGCATAAAATTTTCCTTTTAATTTTCGCCGCAATTTATTGTAGAATTTTTTAAAAATTATTTTTACCAAAAAGTGCAAGTTTGCGTGTTTTCACATAGTTCTCGGCCTCCTGATCCTAATGCAGTCCATGTTTGCAATATCTTTTTCATCATTTAAAAGAAAAAACAAAACAAAAAAAAGGTAAAAAATGTGAGGTTAACACCCATAGAAAATCTTCAATTTCCTGATATATCAACTAATTTACCACAAAACTATAGCAGCTCGTAACGCTGATTAAGTTTATATATCACTATATAAGGGGAACTTGAAGGTTTCATTGATAAAGGCATCTTTATTTTCACCATCTGTCAAAGGATATCCTACTTTCAAAAGGCTTTTACTGCTTAGCCCTAGTGCTACTAAAATTCTGTGTTCATTATCATGGTTAAATGAACAACTAAATATTTATAAAAAACTTGGCAAATAATAATAATAATAATATATAAAAAAAAAAATCCAATTTTAGTTTTGCTTCTTCCAGCGTCATCTTCCTTCATCGATGATGGACCATTCCAATAAGCGTAAGTATCCTAGGAAGAAGAACTGTTTTTAAAACACAATCTTTCAATTACAGATAACACCTATGGTGGACTGAATACTGGTAGACAACACAACAACAAGTAAGTATAATGATCATACATCTTTTAACAAGAAAACTAAAGTCTCTTTTAATCCTTTCCTTGTAGATTCAAAACACGTAATGAACAATGAAATCACCATGAGGAAAAGGCGGTCGTTACAGGCAGATTTGTTGGTAGATTCCCAATCGAACCAACGAATCTGAAGACTCAAACCATAGGTTTGACACCGGCCTTTCAGCGTGTGAAAACTAAATTTTCGATTAATAATAAAAAAAAATAATGATGAAGAAAAAAAAAAACGAATTTTACAACTCTATAAAGAAAGAAAAAAAATGTATCTACGTTAAAAAAAAAAATGATATCTATTCATATAATAAAAAAGCGAAGGAGAGTATTTGCACACCCTATAACCAGGTTTGACTTAAATATTGTATTAGTTCTGATTCATACCTTTTTTTTTCAGGTATTCATATCTTTAGCGTGGTACACACCAATTATCTTACCAGCCTCGTTTTTCAATTCATAATTCACTTGTCCTATCTTACGATTTACTATAGCCGGAATAAACTTTGGTGCTAGCTTTGCCGCGAATTTCTTGGTCACTCTGTACAAAGTTTCGGACAAACACCTTTTGACCTGGTTTGAATGAAATTGGTCTTGTTCTAAGGTTGTAACTTTGTACGTTACGTAAATAAGACTCAGTCAAAAGTTTTTGCACTTTTTCGTGTACAATAGGCATTGTATATATTTTTGGCGGTAATTCTAGATCATTTTCTCCCACACAATCTATGCTTCGCAATAGATCATATGCATTGCCATGGTTAATAATGTGGTGACCAAACATCAAGAAATATGGGGAATTACCAACTGCTTCGTGGATGGAGTTTCGCAAAGCGCATGCCACTGCAGATAAATGCTCGTCCCAACATCTGTGGTCTTCTTTTATATATGCTCTAATCGCGGCCAATATTGATCTATTCACCCTCTCAGACGCATTTGATTGAGGAGAGTAAACGGCGGTATATATATGTTTTATTCCATGATGCACTAAAACTTGCTTAAATTCATTTGACTTAAACTGTACACCGTTGTCTGAATGTATGAATTCTGGCACACCGTAAACGTGAAAAACTTCTTTTAATAAATAATTTGATAATTTCTTACTGCAGGCTTTAGTAAAAGCTTTCACCAATACAAATTTCGTCAGTTGGTCCACTATAACTAAAATGGTAGTGTTACCACTTTTCGAACGTGGATACGGTCCTAGAAAGTCTATGTATAGTCGCTGCCATGGACGTTCCGAAGTCGACTGTTTCCCCATTGGAGGTCTTAAAATTTTATTTGGAGCCTTAGTGGTTTTACAAACAACACAATTTTTAATATAATCATAAGTGTGTTGGCGCATTTTAGGCCAATAATAATACCTTCGTATTCGTTCTAGTGTCTTGGTTATTCCGCCGTGAGATGCAAGAGGATCATCATGTTCTTCGCGTAGAATATCTTCACCTAGCTGTTTCGGTACCCACAATTTCCATAGAGTAATATCTGATAATTTGTCTTCTCAAAGGTTCAAGCCGTATATATATTTTGTTGTCCTGTACTTTGATGTTTGGATACTGGTCTGGATCACTATTTATCGCCGCTCTCAACCGAACATATTCAGGATCTTCGAAATGGTGTGATTGAAGGTCCACTGCATTTATTTGCAATTTCTCCAGTTCTTGGACTATTTCGTTTGTCTGCTCCCCGTATACACGTGATAACGCATCCGGTACCACATTTTGAGATCCCCTTTGATGCTCAATCTGAAAATCGAATGCCTGTAATTTCAAGCTCCATCGCGCAAGTCTGCCACCAAGATCCTTTTGGTTCATCAACCACTTTAAACTCGCGTGATCCGTGATGATAGTAAAAGTGAAGCCTTCAATGTATGGACGAAATTTCTTCACACTTACGATAGCAGCTAAACATTCCAATTCAGTAATGCTGTAGTTTCTCTGTGCTTGATTTAATTTTTGGGACACATATGCTATCGGTTGTTCGTCTTCTTCTATTGTCTTTTGAAATAGAACTCCTCCAACTCCACTAGTACTAGCATCACAGCGAATGAAGAACGGTTTATTGAAATCAGGATTCGCCAAAAAGGGGCTTGGTAGTTAGGACTTCTTTTAGCTGGTTAAAGGATGTTTCTGCTTCAGATGTCCACTGGAACCTCTTTCCTTTCTTTAACAAATCAGAAATTGACGCCGTTAATGCCGCATAATTCGGAATAAACCGCCTATACCATCCAGACATGCCTGATAATCGACGCGTCTGTTTCACAGTTGATGAAGTCGGGAAATTCCTTATCGCTTCTATCTTCGCAGGATCAGGGCGTAATCCGTTCATGCCTACCAGATGACCTAGATACTTTATCTCCTTCAAAACGAACTTGCTTTTTTCGAGATTTATTGTCAACCCGGCCTGTACAAAGTACTTCGCTACTTGGGATAACAAGTTGACATGTTCTTCAAAGGTCGTCGATATCAGTAGTAAGTCATCCAGATATACAAAGACTCGATCCCTGATTTGATGAGGAATTACCTTATCCATCAATCGGCACATTCGTTGCGCCGCATTACAGAGTCCAAAAGGCATGACCTTGAATTGGTATAGTGGTCTACCTGGAACTGTGAACGCTGTTTTCTCCCTGGACAAAGGTTCCAGAGGAATCTGCCAGAATGCATCCTTTAAATCTAGGCTGGAAATATATTTGGTATCCTGCATCCGACTAAGAAGACCATCAATATGTGGCAACGGATACGCATCTTTCTTTGTCACATTGTTGACTTTTCGCGAGTCCAAACATAGTCGCACTTTGCCACCAGGTTTCTTTACTAAAACCACTGGACTACTCCAAGCACTAGAACTTTCTTCTATCACACCTAATTCTAACATCCTGCCGAGTTCCATATATAAAAGTTTTTGTATTGCTGGTGATACTGGGTAGTGACGCTGTTTGATTGGTTGTGCATCACCGACCTCTATTACGTGCTCTTCCACACCAGTACGACCCAAACCTCTGGTATTGTATGATGGAAACTGTAATTTCACTTCGTCCAACATTTCTTGTTGCTTTGGTGTTAAGGCGTGTATTGGCATTTCATTTTCTACTATACCCTCAATACAATTAACTATTTTTGGAACAATATTGAACGCTCTCCAAAAGTCAATCCCCAAATACAACTTTTCTTTTAGACTGGGGACAATAAAAAATCGTATCTTCTTCTGTCTTTGCGCGTATAATGTCTCCATATCTACGTAGCCCAACACCTTATTTTTAGTTCCATCTGCTGTGCTAACAGAAGCTTCCAGCTTGTTGATTTGATGGTTGTTGTCTCGAAGGAACGTAGTTGAATCAGCTCCTAAAATTCTGATTGTAGCTCCACTATCAAGCAAGCCTTCTAGGATCTGTCCGCCTACTGATATACTTATGAAGGGTCGTTGGTCATCGCTAGTGGTTATAATTGAAGATATTGACATGTTTATCTGTCTTCGGGCTGCCCAATACTTACTAGTACGTGAAGAACATGATGATGTTTTTGGTCCTACTGGGTTAATTCGCGTGTTGTTGTTGGTGATTACTTTTTCTGATGTTTGCAAGATGTTTGTGATGGCTGGAATTTTAAGAACATCATCTATCGGTGTGTCGATGGCTCGGTGTTGGTTGCCGCATCCATTAATGTTGTGGGACGTCTGATGACCTGCATTGAACGCGGTGTCCCAACTGGTCTCGCGTTCAGCACCCTGTTTCCCAGACTCCTTCTGCAGTTACCACAATTTGGCTTCAGAATCCCGCTTCGTCCACATCCGTAACAGAAGATTCCAGTAGGAGCTACCATACATTCTTGGTATGAATGCCCTATATCCTTACAATTCTAACACACCCTCATGTTGTCTGTTCGCGGTGTGGTAATGGGAATTGATTGTCGTCCTCTGGGTGTTTGGTTATAGTCTGCTATGGCCTGTACCTGCATTTGATAGCTTTCTCCTTCTTCCTCTGGATATAAGATTTCACCAGCTGCCGTTTATTCCGTGTGTTCTCTGTCCATAATTACCGTGGTTATGATTTAAACGTGGATCGTAACCCGACCTGGACCACAACCGCTCCAACCTCTGACACATGACCCGTAACACCTCCGTACTATTAAAAAAAGTAGTCATCGTTGCAGTTTGAAGTACTGGATGCATGTTGTCCCGTATAAACTCCAACAGCTCAGTTTCTTTATAAGGTTTGCACAATCTGCTGTTCAGCACTTCTATTTCTAGCAGATAGTCGTTGAAACTTTCTTTCGATCTCTGTTTTTTTGTTTGTATCACCCTACGAGTTTCTTGGTCGGTATCGTAGCTGCAGAATCGAGATAGAAATGCTGCCTTCAATTGTGTCCATGATGCATTTGGAAATTTCTGGTCATACACCCAGTACCAGCTGCTAGGTTTATCTGCTAGATGATTTGACATCACTGGGCCCAAGTCAGCGATTGGAAACCGGTCAGTTCTAGCATGTGCTTCTAAACGGTATATGAACGCGTTTGCATCCATGCTTTGCGATGTTCCATCAAAGAACACGTTCCATTTAGGTGACTTCCTATACCCTAATTCTGGTATTTGTTGTACTGCATACGACCTGGTCTCAGGATGGTATCTTTCATGATCATCCTCCGGTACATTATTGAAAATCATTCGTTCCTGAAAATGATGATTACTTTGATTATTTGATGCCGGAGTTGACCCCTGAGTTCTATTTTGACTCCCTTGGAAACTTCCGTGACGTCTTTGGTTTGACCTTCTCACATTAGCATTTGCAGCAGAAAAGTGTTGACCTAAAGTAAGGTCTCTCAATCCCCCTACCACTTCAGCGGTTACCGAATGATCTTCAGATTCCTTTGGACTACTGTGATGTAATGGAGAGTCCGGTTTCTCACTGGTCTTTGCCACTGCACCTTGACAGCGTTTGTTATTCTCCAACTGCCGCATTTTGTTTTTTAATCTGTCCAGCGCACTTTCCAATCTTTGGATTATTTTCTCATTTTCTTCTAACGTGGAAGCATCTGAAACGCTGAGACGGACGGCTCTGCCATGCCAGTGTTTTACTCTGGCTGTTAGGATCTGAATTTCATCGGCTTTGATTCCTGCCTTGCTTGCCTTTAAATCCAGGATTTCACTTTCCTTTTTGCAAGCTTGCACTTCTGCCCCTGGATTCTTGGAATTATGGGAGTAAGCCGGCACCATTGCCGAACCGCTACACTCAGCCTCCAATACTCGCACCAAATTCTGCATAGACTTAGGTTCATTAGCAGCTAATTTCCTTTTTTTTTTTTTTTAAACTATTTGTATAATATTTACAATCTGTTTCAAGGAAATTAAACAATGAGTAAATGGTGTGGTTTTGAAATTGACTACGGTAGGTAATCTTCCAGTGAAGATCAATCCTTTAAAGTTACACTTAATATTTTAGGTAATATTACTACTTCTTGGTTTGTATGATTTTTAAAATTTCGTTTAGTTTGCATTTTAGTTTTATTATTGTTGTTCACTAAATCTTGTTGTTAATTCTAATGTTCTGCTTCTTTTTAATCGGCGTATTACTCCTTTGTCATTTAATAGATTCACCGCAAGAACGTTAGGGTGGTCTCGCAGTCTTGTTTGGTAATTTTTGGTGAATTCAGCAATTTCCTGTTTTACAGTATTTACTTGTAGATCACTATGCATTACAGCGTTTGGCACGTATTTTGGAGCATTTGCGATTATTCTCAGCATCTTATTCTGAAATATTTGGATTATTTCGATGTTTGACGTACTGGCGGTGCCCCACAGTTGAATACCATAGGTCCAAATTGGTTTAAGTATTATCTTGTATATCATTAACTTACTTTCCATTGATAGTGTGGAGTGTCTTCCGATTAACCAGTACATACTCCGTAGTTTTAAGTTTAGTTGCTTTCGTTTTGCATCAATATGTTTACGCCAAGTAAGCTTTCTGTCTAAATGCATGCCTAAATATTTTGCTTCTTCTGCTTGTGGGATTACCTGGTTATTTAGGGTTATAGTAGGGCAAGTATCTCTTTAAAGTGAAGGTGACGTGTATTGATTTTTTTTCGTTAGCTTTAATTCGCCATTTTTTTAACCATGACTCAATTTGTAGTAAGTTTTCTTGAAGATATTGTGTGGCGATTTTTGCATCACTATTTGATGACAGTATGGCGGTGTCGTCAGCGAAGGTTGATATTTTTGTTCGAGGGTGAGTTGGTAAGTCTGCTGTGTATAACAAGTATAATATAGGACCAAGTACACTCCCTTGTGGAACTCCTGATGTTACTGGCATTAGTTTTGTATGCTCTTCTTGGTACTTAACTAAGAAGAATCTGTCGGTCAGGTATGAATTGATGATTTGGAAATATGTATAAGGCAAATTTAGTTTTAGTTTATAAAGTAAACCAATGTGCCATACCTTGTCGAATGCTTGACTAATGTCGAGAAAAGCAGCTGAGCAGAATTCCTTCTTTTCAAGGCTTTGTCTGATTGTGTTTGTTACCCTATGTACTTGTTCTGTGGTGGCGTGTTCCTGTCGAAATCCAAACTGATGATTTGGTATCAGTTTGTTTACTTGTATGATCGGGCGTAAACGTTTTAGAAGTAGCTTTTCAAATACTTTTGATAATATTGGCAGCAGGCTTATTGGTCTGTAAGATTGAACTTCTTCCGGTGGTTTTCAAGGTTTCGCTATTACTATAATATTGGCAACCTTCCATTGTGAAGGGAAGTATCCTGTGCGTATAATCGCATTAAATATCATTAAATATCTGGTATTTCTCTTAACAATCGTCCAGTGATCAAATCATATCCGGGTGCCTTTTTTGGATTTATGTGATTTTTTATGGTATTTTTTACTTCTCGTATTGACACCTTCTTTATTGGCAGTGACATTTGATACGGAGTTTCCAGATAGTCATGGATTTCTTTTTCTTCTGTATGCGTTATTTCTTTACGGTACGGCTGGAAAACTTTTGAAAGATGCTCTGCAAATGTTGTTGCCTTTTTAATGTTGCTGCGAGCCCATTCCCCATTTTCTTTGCGGATTGGAGGTATTTGTGTCATGGGTCGTCCTATTCGTTTCGTCGCCTTCCACAGCGAAAAATCTGTTGCTTCTGTTGCAGATAGTCCCTCTAAGTAACTTTGAATAGACTCATTTTTTAGTTCTTGTAGCAATTTTTTTAAGTTTCTTGTTTCAACATTTAGTTTCTTCTTATCTCCTGGTTGACGTGTGATTTGCCAGATTTTCCTTAACTTTCTCTTTTTGCTAATTTTTTCTCTTACATATAAAGGAACGTTTTCAGTCCTCGTACCGGGATTAATTTCCGGAGTAGCCTGCCATGCAGCATCTTGAATTTCGCGAGTCAGATATTCTACAGCTTCGTCAATGTTTTGGTTCGTTTTCAAAGGTACTGCCGTGATTATATTAGAGAGCTTTTCTCTGAATTGGTTCCAATCGGAGAAGATATTATGTAGTGTTGGTGGACGCGTTTTGGTTATGACGTGCGTACTGATGGTTATTATGACGGGTGAATGATCCGATGATAAATCGAGACTCGATTCAGCAAGTAGGTACTTCGTAGTAATTCCCTTTGTAACACAGAAATCAATAACGTCTGGAATTTTATTTCTGTCTGTTGGCCAATAAGTTGGTTCGCTGGTTGATATGCATTCGTATTTATTTGTCATAATAGTGTTATAAAGGACTTTACCTTTTGTTGTTGCAAGTCTGGATCCCCAAAATTGATGTTTTGCATTATAGTCTCCACCGGCTATAAATCTGGCGCCAAGCGTGTTGAAATATTCTTGAAATTGGCTCTCTTTTATTGAGTGTTTCGGTGGACAATATATCGCTGATAATGTTAGTGGCCCACGCCAATCTTCAATCACTATACTTGTTGCCTGGAGATGTTCCTTTGCATATTTTAAGAGTTCATGGTGTTTAATTGTATTTTTTATGATGATTGCTGTACCACCATGAGCCCTTCCACTAGGATGTTTAGTGTCATAGATGTCGTACCGTGGTATTTTCATAAAATTTCGGCTGGTAAAATGCGTCTCTGATATGAATAAAACGTCGATATTGTTCCGTATAATAAATGTTTTTAATTCATGCTGGTGTTGTGTCAGCCCGTTGGCGTTCCATAGAACAATTCGGAGAGATTGATCCATATTTAATTAAGCTTGTTTAACAATGCTGTTATTAAATTCAGCATTGTTCTGATGTCTTCGCTCAATTTGTTTTGGTTTTCTATCTGTCTAATTAAAAGCTGCTCTATGTTCGTAGGCAGTTGGTTGTTCCTTTGTGTCTGGTGTTGATTTGCGTTGTTATTGCGCGCTTCTGGTTCATTAACTCTTGTTATCTGTGCATACGTTGTCCGCGGTGCATTTTGATTTGTTTGAATTTGTGGCTGCCCTTGGTGTTGCCTTTGCGATATCCCCTGAGGAATTGGGTTGTTTGTTGGCTGAGTTAACTTTTCCCTATTTTTCGGAAATTTTCTATTCCGTATATCCTGGTATACTTGGCATCCCTTATAATTTGCCGGGTGTTTACCCCTGCATAGTACACAAGTTGCCTCGTTGTTTCTGCTTTTGGTGCATTCTGTTGTTGGATGACTCTGAGCACATTTTACGCATCTGAATGTTCTGGAACAATATGATTTAGTGTGGCCGTATCGTTGACATCTTGCACATTGTGGGATTATCTTTTTCTTGTGTGGCTCTTCAAATTGTACTCTAATATATTGGAGGTGATTTATATTGTATATCTCCCCGTTATTTGGTTTTGGTTTTAAGCTGATATAAAATAGAGATAGTGGTTGTTTGGTTATTCTATGCTTTACATTGAAGATACTTATTACTTCGTGACCATACTCTTCTAATTCGTTTTTTAGCTCTATCTGGTCCACAGAATGATGTATGCGTAAGACTACTTTGAATGCCCTATTTTGTTTTAGCTGATACGTGTGAAAATTGGTTTTCTTCGAAGTTAGAATCCTGGCTATTTTTCCATAGTTTTCAATTGAATTTGGTTGGAGACGTATTTGATTTCTACCCATTATTTTAAGGTCAAAACCGTCCTGAGCCGTGACACTCAAAAGTTCTGTCAATGGCTTTATGTCAATAACGTCTGGAATATATATTGGTGGAGGCTTTCTTAGTTCTTTCTGAGTATTGGCTTCCGTATGGTTTGTGACATCCTCTTTTGTTATTGCTTCTGGATTGTTTTCCAGAGCTTGGAAGCGGTTTTCCGTGTTTATTCTCCTATCAAAGTATTCGTCTACTCTTTTTTGTCTTCTAGTTTTGTTTGATTCCAGCGGGCTAATTTTTCTACTCTTCTTGTTTCGTACTTCCTGCCACTTGGTGTTACTATCAGGCTCTCTGGGAAGTTTGGAAAGAGTTGGCTCACTTGTTGTTCGCTGTTGCTGTGTAAGGCTGTTTGGGAGTCGCAGCATTGAAGTGTTAAAATGTAGCTGTTGTGTCGAGCTTTCCATTGCCACTGAAAAATCCGCAATGCCAGCTTCTAATGACGATGGAATTCGCAGTGCTCCTGGACTGCTACCGAGAATTTGGTTTGCCGCTTCAGCGATGTGAATATTTCCGTTTGTGCTGGGTGGTGTTGTAGCATTTATGTTTGCACTTTTTAGTGGAGTTCTTGGTGTGAGTGTGCTCCTTCGATTAGTGCTTGGTGATGGAGTTCTTGTTGTCAGTTTACTCTTTTCAAAGTTTGTTAAATTGTTTATTTTATTTGTTTCATTCATGTTTTGGTCCCACGAGTAGCTAGGGAAAGGACGGTCCACCATGCCAGAGCCCCGCTTGACATGGCAAGGCTATTTTACTCTCTGTGTTGCCCGGCCTCAGAGAGGCTCCGTTTGAGATAGCTCGATATTTCCCCGGGCTACCAACCAATCCACTAGGCACGGGTCGCATGACACCATTGGATTCGGGGAGTTCTCGCACTCAATACTTGGCCTGAAATCTATTCAGTTGCCCGGTGACCACCGCGTGGAGGTATATTGAGCACTTGGTGGTAGTCGTCACAGTTACGGCGCTGGAATGTTCTAAGGAACAAACGATCAACGCTTACCCTGTCTCTTACGCACCCTGATCACCAGCTAATTTCCTAATGCGAAACTCGACTTCTAGCTCACTCGGACTCAACCAGTCAATTTCTGTAGGTAACAGCATCATAATTTATATTTGATTACGATCGTAACACACTTTAAGCACTTAAACACCAAAATCAAAACACTAGCCGTTTAGTACCGCAAGATATTCAAGACAATGAACTAAAAGAACGTGCCACTTCACTAGCGCAAAAAAATAAAATAATGACTTTAACAACAGTCTATACCGACTTCTACTTTTAATAGTGAACCGCTGATTATTTAAAGGCTTATGTGTAAGTGTACACCACCTCAAGAAAATCAAATAAAATAAAGAAAAATGTAATAAAAGATAAGGATTAATATATGAGAAACGGTAATTAAAGATAGCGATAATAAAGTGAAAGAAATCAAATCCGCAAAAAAAGTAAGACACAAAGAAAAGTCTTATAATTTTCCTATTAAAAGATGTATTTATTTATTTATTATTATTTAAATTTTTATGTTTCCCGTCACCAAATTCGAAGAGAAACCAATAATGAATTGTATTTTCAAACGTAAGCAAAAAAAATCTCCCAAACTATATATAACTATATATATATAATGGATTTAATTTTCTTTTATAATTATAGCTAATTAAATTGTATTCTTATACAATATATGTGTGAGAGAAGCTGGGTTGGAGTTGAACAAATGATATGCGTGTAGGAGGTCATCTTTCAAAAACTAAAACTAAGGATAAAAATTAAAAAAAATCTATTCAAAAAAATATATATATATATTTAGCAAAGAAAGCTAAAATAGATCTCGCCAACAAAAAAAAAATTATTAAAAAAACTAATTGAAATTTATAAAATTAAACTACTAAAGTATGACATTCCAAAAAAAACATTGTACCATCTACGTTGTTTCTGCAATAAAAATGTAACAGATATCTCTCAAAAAGATTATGTTTTGTTTTATATTAAACCAATATTTTAAAGAACCGAAACAAAAATATCTACTGGAAAGAAAATAAATACCTGTATTAATGCAAAATCTCAAAATCAAAAAAAATTGTTCATTTTTAAACTGCATCTTGGTTTACCTATTCAAAACCGTGCAAGAATTTAATTGGATGAATACGCAAAACTCAACAACCTAATTTGCACAAGCGATAAAGGATCCTTACATGTTTAAGAGTTGGAACTTTGAAATCATTTATTTATTTCTGTCTTCAAACAATCCTCCACTCCCGGATAAATGGAATCACCATATTCGACGGAAACGGTGGTAATTGCGATAAACAAAAAATAAAAAAAAAAAGGAATGTTTAATAACCAAAAAAAAATCGAAAGAGAATTAAATTAAAACTGAAACTAAAAAAATAGACGAAATTGAGATTTCACCAGACATACTAAAGAAATAAAATTATTTCCCGTAAATTCAATATAAATTAAAGAAACGAAACGTTTAAAAAAACTCGAAAATGTTAAGAATTATTTTTAAATTTTTGAAAAAAAAATTTTTTTTTTTTTTTTTTGACAAGAAAATGTTTTTGGTATTTGAACTGTCAAACATCTTCTGGTCCCTGCTCGGGCGCCATTTGTAACGAATTTTTTCGTTTAGTATTGTTTTCATTTTGCTTTGCCGGGTTTCTTCAGCCTAGTTGTATTTCCAGGATTCCCATCGATTACCAAAATGCTTGCGTGGTAACAAAAAAAAATATCGAATAAAACTATCCATATCAAATTATTATTTTAAAACTCACAAAGAAAAAAATTGAGTTCATCAAAAGGAAACGAATGTCAAAAAAAATACTACACTCGATATTCTTGTAAAAGAACCAAATGTCTCATCCCTACAAATCGAAAGAACACTCAATATATGTATTGGTACAATGCGCAATATACTAAACTTTGATGACCTGTTTCCATGCCGTTTCATTTTTTTGTTTGTTCAACTCCTCCCATATCTCACCAACTTTCTTAGCCTGCCAGAAAGTTATTTTTCATAACCAAAAATAAAAACAGACACCAAAATAAAAAAAAAACACATAAAAGAAAATAAAAAAAAAACTTCTTTATAACAAATCCACTGTATTATATTCATTTTGCCTCAAAATTTCAATTATTATTTGGATTTATATTTAGAAAAAAATGTCTTCCTTTATATATATGAGTATATGAAAAATGTTTAAAAATAAAAAAAATAAAAAAAATATTTAATTGTACACGAAAACGTATTTTTATCGAAAATTCAAAAATAGAAAAATAACCATCTATATTATTCTCTACTCATTCCAAAAAAAATAAAAAAAAATAAACACAGAATTTTATTTCATGGCTTTTGTTTGATCTTGTCAACTTGACATTTCTTGCGTTGTTTACCTTTTCGTATTTCTTTTTTTTTTTTCTTGCTTTCTTTTCGTTTGTTTTGTTTATTAAAAGTTTAAGATATTTAGTGAGGGTAAATTTTAATTTAATATCTTAAAAGAAAATTCCGTTTAACACGGTGCCTCTACAGAGCCGCCCTAACAGGATTTTCTTTTTAGAAAAAAAAAGTGATCGTACCAAACAAAAAAAACACAATAAACAAAAAAAAAAACTTAAAAAATAAACAAAAATAAATATTTAACGTGATCCGTGAGTTATAAAAAAAAAACGAAATTTTATTGTGCGCAAAAAAAATCATGGAATTAAATCTCGTAAGTTCACTTTAATCACTTTAAAATAAACTTTGACTTAGCTGTTTTTATTTGTTTTTGTTCCTTTTACAGATGGTGAAACTATTTCTGTCCTTGAAGTTCGTTGACCCATTAAACTCCGTCAGCTGTTGTTGTCATGCTCCTAATTAATTTTGTTCTGCATTTTTCTCCTTTTTCTTTCTTTTGTTTTATGATGTCTTTTCTTCCTTTCCTTTATATGGATTTTCTTTTAAAGAAAACAGAAGAACTCAGAAAAAAAAACTTGCGAAAACACCAACAAACTTTCCACTTCCCGCAATTTACTTAACGACTATCAATTTTTTTCTTTCTTTTTCTTTGTTTTAAAAAAAAAACTGTTAATGGAAATTTCACGTTTTATTTTTGGGCAGCGTAACAACCTACTAGAACAATTTTAGAAAATTTTCTGACCTTTTCTCCTTGTCCAGAGGTCGCTTTTATACTACTTTGGTATAACGGACTTTCGACTTGGAAACTTATATATGGTTTTTTAATGCTTTCCCTTTTTATATGGATATGTAATAGGTGGCTAAATCAAGATAATAATTTTCTTAATCTTTTTAAAACACTTCTCATATCCATAATTCTCTAATTTTCTTTATTTTTTAAATACTGGGTTTTTCCTTTGTCTAGAGGCCGTTACGTTTCCATGGATTATATAGCATAAAATTTTTCTTTTAATTTTCGCCGCAATTTATTGTAGAATTTTTTAAAAATTATTTTTACCAAAAAGTGCAAGTTTGCGTGTTTTCACATAGTTCTCGGCCTCCTGATCCTAATGCAGTCCAGGTTTGCAATTTCTTTTTCATCATTTAAAAGAAAAAACATAACAAAAAAAAGGTAAAAAATGTGAGGTTAACACCCATAGAAAATCTTCAATTTCCTGATATATCAACTAATTTACCACAAAACTATAGCAGCTCGTAACGCTGATTAAGTTTATATATCACTATATAAGGGGAACTTGAAGGTTTCATTGATAAAGGCATCTTTATTTTCACCATCTGTCAAAGGATATCCTACTTTCAAAAGGCTTTTACTGCTTAGCCCTAGTGCTACTAAAATTCTGTGTTCATTATCATGGTTAAATGAACAACTAAATGAAAAACTCAAAAACAGCTTGACCTATTGACACCATATTTGGACCATATGTTGGTTCCGGGCGAATTTAGGTTTTTCTAAGTTTTATTCCGGTAGGTGTCGCTGCGGTCAAGAAATTTCAATTTTCCTCATTTTTGTTAATAGAAAAAGTGTCGATAGTTTTGACAGGAGGAAACATCTTTAGAAATACTCAAAATGTACGAATTGTCGGGGGGGGGGGGGGTTTATGCAAATTTAATGATCGAGCAACGTTTGGAAAGTAATCAGAAAATGTTGAATTACTCAACCTCAACACATGCTCAACAAAGTCCTGAAGAAAGCCCGAACAACGTCGGATATTCTGCTAGTATTCTATAAAATAGCGAAAAGATTCTTTCATAACCGTTCTTACACAAGTACTTGCTTTATTATATGTATTTCCTGATGCATTTTGAAATACGGAAAATGCATCGGTCAAAATCAAGTATTTAATTTATTGCATTTTTTTAAAACACGGAAAATGCTTTGCTAATATAAACAAACAATTCGTTCTTCAATACATTTCGAAATATGGGAAATGTATTGAATTTCGAATTTGTTTGTTTTGTTTTTTTTTTGTGATGACACATTATACCGCACATGTGTTATCGATAATTATTGGGATAGGTCGTAATAATGAGTTGCATTTTGTTGAATAGGTATAATATATATATGTAATGTTCAACTCGTTATAACACCATACCCCTTATTTGCGAAAGTGGATATTCGTAGAATGAAACTTTCGGTTGTAAGAACGGATTGAAGATTGAATCGTACATTGTTTTTGCTTTACTTGTAGTCTTTTTTTATTTTTCTTAAATTAGTTAAGTACTAACAATGTTTTAAATTGTTTGGAAAATTAATTTTCTCACGATTTATTCTTACTATTTATTTTTATTTACTTATTATTTAATAATATTTTGATTTATTTTTTTTTTGAACTTATTATTTAATATTTTAATTTTTTTTTTCTTGAACTTGTTATTTAATAATAATTTTTATGTATTATATATTTTTGTTTTTTGTTTCTTTTTTTTTTTGTTTTTTTTTAAATAAAAATAGTAATTTGATATATATTTTTTTCATGTTTGATTTTAATTTTCATGAGATTGATTTCAGTGAAATTGGTTGATTATTTGTATCTTGTGTTTCTCTTATTTGTTTGTTCTCGTGGATAGGAATTTTTAGTTGTCAAAGGGAAGATAGCAGTTTTTTCTTTTTTTAATCGGAAAAGGATTTAAGGTTATTGTTATGAATTCTCTTTAGTTTATTTCCAACTCGTATTGTAGAGTTTTCTGGGGAATTTATTTCTATAATTTCGTATGGGCCTGTCCATAATGCTGAGAACTTATTTTTCTTTACTTGATTTTTTAATAGTATCTTGTCGCCTATAACAAATGTTTTTCTTTTGCTGCCTATGTCGTAATATTTTTTAGATTTATTTTTATTATGAATAAGATTTTCTCTTGCGATTTTGTAACTGTTTTGAAGGCGAGCCTTAAGCTCATTGGCATAATTGTCGTAATTGTAACTGATTTCAGGTTCTCTTCTTAATGAGGATGGTATTGTTGGTGGAAACCGTATAGTAGTTCGTATGGGGTAAAATCAGTACTTGAATGTGTGGAAGTGTTATACACGAACATTGAGTAAGGTATCCAAGTATCCCAAGTGAGTGGATCTTTATTGACGTAATGACGTAAGTATTCGGTCAAAGTTCTGTGGCTTCTTTCTAATGCGCCATTCGTTTGTGGGTGGTATGGGGTTGTTTATATTTTTCGTATTTTCAGTAGTTTACATACTTCTGAAAACATTGAGCTTAGAAAATTAGATCCTTGATCAGTTAAAATTATATTGTTTGCAGCTAATCTCCTCTGTAAAATGTTGTGCGATAGTTCCTGCTTCTGCATCTTTTATTGCTATTGCTTCAGAGTAGTTTGTGAAGTCATCTTGAAAGGTTAACATATATTTATAACCGTTATAGCTCACAGGTAATGGTCCTACTATGTCTAGAAATATTTTTTCAAAAGATTTTGAACTTGTGGTAGTAATTTTCATCGGGATTTTCTCATTTTTTCGAACTTTATTAAGTTGACAAGTGGGGCATTTTCGTATAAACTTTTTTATATCATTAGTCATACCATCCCATCCATAGGTATGTTTTATTCGTTTTATAGTACGGTTTTCTCCTTGGTGACCACCTAAGGGTGTATCGTGATATTCCTTTATGATTTTATTTATGTCTTCCGGGTCTGTAAGCGTTATAATTTCGTTTATATAAAAAATAGGCTGAATTGGGGAATTCTGGAATACTTTAGAGCAAATTGACTTTGTTACAAAATAGTGGGCATTGTTTAATACCTGAATAGAGATACTAATTTCTTTTTCTTGTGTTTTTTCACATGCCATTCTAAAATTGGAAAAGATTTTCTCCAGTGCTTTTTGGGCTTGGTGTATAGGTGCTTTACCTATAGTGAAAGTAATTTTACCTGTTTTGAATTTTTTTATGTCTCCATTTTTCATGTCTTTAATTTCTTTAAATTTTCCTTCTAGTTCTTTGTTATTTCCACAATAAATGAAATAATTATTTTTTTCTTTTCTTGATTTCAGTAAAAAATTCTTGTTTTCCAAAATTATTTTATTTTCTGGATTAATTGTGGCTTTACTTCTTGTTACTACCTGAATAATTTTATTTTCCTCTGAGTTGGCTTAGACAAATTGTTCAATTCCTTAGTTCCTTCTATGATTACTTGGTATGCAAATTGTAATTGATCAGTTGTTTGTACAAGTCCCATTCTATATTGTCGTAATTGACGCAATATATGTGTTACTGAAACAGAAATTTTTTCTTCTTTTTCGATAAGGGCGAGACAACATTCGATTAAACAGAATGTTCCTGATCTACCTACGCCGGCACTACAATGCATTATAGGTGGTCCGACTTCGGTGTTAAATGTACCTGCTTTTCTAACTTCTTTGATAAAATCTAGGAGTTCAATAGATGAATTTGGGATGTCGAAATCAGGCCAATTTTTATAGTGAAAGTGTGTAATTGTTTTACTTTCTTTTGATTCAATATTTGTAAGTTTGAAAGTTCGTTTTGCGTAAGTTGTGTATTCTTCATTTTTTATATATTCGACTGTGAGATCAACATCTGTTGAATTCAAAATATATTTCTTTTCAAAATTTTTCGGCCAATACTTCTCACTTTTTATTTCACTATTTTCGAGTAGTTCGTTTAACATGATTATTGTTTTTGAATTTTGCTCCCATATCATTAACCAGAAATGACTTATGGTTTCTTTAAGAGGTTCTTGGGTTAGTATGTATTTTCGCTCTGCTTTATTCATATTGATTATACTAGCATTTATGTAATCAGTTTTTCCATGATGGATTTTTATTCGAGAATGATCGTAGGGGACTATATTTGGATATCGATTAAGTGTTTGATTTTTGGGTTTTTGAGATTCTTTCGACGAAATTGATTTTTCTTCTCTTTTTCTATCGCATATTTTGTTAATTTCTTCAAATATTTTATTCCATTCTTTATTGAATTCGATGTCGTTGTATTCTTTTTCGATATGATTTATGTTATTTTGTTTAAAATTTTTAATTTTTTTTCTGCTTAATGCATCTGCGTTGGAATTAGCTTTTCCTGGTTTGTACACAATTTTGTATTCGTATTCCTCGAGTTTTATTCTCCATCTCATTAAACGAGAGGTAGGGTCTTTCCGACTCATAAGCCACGTAAGCGGTTTATGATCAGTGATAATAGTGAATTTTCTACCGTAAAGGTAGGGTCGGAATTGTGTTACTGCAAATATAATTCCTAATAGTTCTTTTTCGATAGTTGAATATCGTGTTTTTGCACTATTAAGAGTTCCGCTTGCATAGCAAATGGGTTTATCGTGACCTATTTTTCCTTGCGATAGTACCGCTCCAATCGCAAAATCACTGGCATCAGGAGTTACTAAGAATTCTTTATCATATTGGAGATATTGTAATAAGGGGGCTGTGATTAGTCTTTGTTTTAGTTTGCTAAACGATTCGTCGCAAAAGGCATCCCATTTAAAGTTTTCACCTTTTTTTAATAATTTGGTCAAAGGTTTTGCTAATTTAGAAAATTCTGGGATAAATCGTCTATAATATCCTACGAATCCGAGAAAAGCTTTAATATCTTTCTCCTTTCTTGGTACTGGGTAGTTTTTAACTACCTTTATTTCACTAGGGTCCGGTGATACACCGTTTTCTCCAACTGAGTGTCCTAGATATTTAATTTGTTTAGTAGCGAAATGACATTTCTCGGGTTGCAATTTAAGGTTATTTGATCGTAATTGTTGTAATATTCTTATTAACTTTTCATTGTGATCTTGTAAATTATACCCATGTACTACAATGTCATCCATGTAGACAAAGCATTCAATTACCTGAAGACCAATAAGTACTGTATTCATTAATCTCTGAAAAGTAGCTGGTGTTATGTAAAAATTCTTTTGATAGTTTCAATCTGGCTCTTTCCAGAATCTGAATATTATGATTTGTGATCGAACAATGTTTTATTTTCTTTGTTGGGTGGTTCAAACTTATCTTTGTTGGTGGGTGTTCCACCGCAGGAGTTCAATTTGAGTTTTGTATTAAAAGCTCTTTCGAAATATTCTCCTCTTTTGAGAAACTTCGTCGTTTTCAAAGAGGAAAAAATCGATTGGGCGGAGACTTGCGATGGAACTCACGTTGTATATAATAAATATGAGATAATTTAAATCAAACTTACATAATTTTTTCTGCTCTTCTGGCTATTACGGAAATTTCTCTTTGGCACACAACTAACACGTTAAATCAAAACACTTTTTTTTGTTCTTATATATATTACTTTTATTTTTAAAACACTCCAGTTCCGGGTAATAATTTTTCTTTTGCTTGGTTTACAATTCACTTAGGAAAATCTAGCTTTGATTTAATAATTTTTCTTTTGCTTGGTTTACAATTCACTTAGAAGACTAATACTTTGATTTAATAATTTAACTTTTTACTTGGTTTACAATTCACTTAGGAAAATCTAATTTTGATTTAATAATTTTTCTTTTGCTTGGTTTACAATAATACTTTGATTTAATAATTTTTCTTTTGTTTGGTTTACAATTCACTTAGAAGACTAATACTTTGATTTAATAATTTTTCTTTTTACTTGGTTTACAATAATACTTTGAAGACTAATACTTTGATTTAATAATTTAACTTTTTACTTGGTATAAAATTCACTTAGAAGACTATAACTTTGATTTAATAGTATAATTTTTTACTTTAACAACTGGCGTTTTTTTGCCTAGGTGCGTTGTACTTTATTTAACTGACCAGAAATAACTCACTGTTAACTGTTCTCCGCGTATCCGATGTTTTTTAGAACTGCCTTTTGATTATTCAAGGCAGCCTTTTTATAGCTAGAAAATTACGTACTTTGCACCTAGTGTTCCATTTAAGTTTCAGCAACGTTGCTGTGTTGCAACCGTCCTGATTTTCTTTCGATTTGGAAACTTTCAACATCAATTTCGAAATGCACCAAATGTTAATGCATTTCGCAATTGGTTATTTTCCAATAATTTTATTGCTGATAGTGCAAAGTACAATTTTCGCTGAAAAAATAAATAATGTTCCGAAACTTTTTAGTTTACAGAAAACATTATTGTTTTCAAAAATATTGCGGAACATTTCTTTGGTTTACAACAACATTTGAGGTTTCCGAAACATATTAGTTTCAAGAAATATGTTGTTGCGAAGTGCGTTACTCTTTGGAGGGATGTAGGTAATGTTTTGTTACATAACATCCCTTCATATTGCCGCAAGAAAATTATATTTACTTTTAAACAAGGAAAACGAATACTTTGTTAAAAAGGAGATATAATTTTCTGTATGTTGACATATAAAAAAGTGAACGATCGCCCGAATGTTAAGAAACAAGAAATAAAGTTGTTGTTCGAAAAATTTAACTTACTATTATTTTTTTTTCTCTAAATTAAATAAAAATAAAAAAAAAATGTAAATTTTTGTTTTGTTTACATTTTTTATAACAATAATTTTTATTACTTAATACAAAAATTTAAAAACCTTATTTTTAAAATTTGTGTTCAATTCAATTACTACAGTTGTAATATAAAAAAAAAATGATTTGCTAGGTCAGCATTTTCACATACGAAAGTTTTACGGTTAAAAATTTTAGAATGGGCCATGCATTTTTTGTTTGCATACAAACAGTAGATCACCTTCTCAGTGACTCATAAATGATATTTTGGTTTTGATATATGTTTGTTTGGAAGAGTAGCTTTTATTTGGCAAAGGTTATTGAAGATGTTCTTGAAAAAAAATTAACCTAATAGCAAATGTTTGTTTATGATTTTTATTTTTTGCAAACAAATTTTTTATTGAGTGCATTTAATGCATTTGTTGGAGGAAAGTATAGATAATTTTTTGTTACTAAAAATGAAAATTTAATTTGAATTGGATTGGTTTTAATACAATATTTTTCCTTTTCGCCTATTATAATTCTTTAGATTATGATCTAAAATATTTTGAATTGGTTTTATTTATATTCTTATTAAAAATTCTGCTATTTTGCGATAAAAAAAAAACGAATGGCCTATATTTATTTCAAATTTTTTCTTTAGGTTTACGTTTCAATATTAAATGTAAATTATTTCAATGTACGGAAAAGATTTTTCAATTTATGTGTTTGCGTTTTTTTTTTTTTGGATATCATATTTCAAAACAAAGTAATTTGTAAAAACTTATGAATGGGAAAAATAATCACCTTTTAAGTGATTCATAATTAAAAATTTTTTTGTTTTGACGTGCGGTATTCAGTAATGAATTGGTTTATTTACCTTTTAATTAAAGAAAAAATGTTTGCAATGTTTGCAAGAAGAAAATGACATATATTTATATGACCAAGTTTTGGGTTTAAGAGGCAAAATTTATTGGAACTCATTTAACATTATTTTCTTTTCGTTTTTTTTTTTAAATGGATGAAGTATGATTCTGTATATAAAAAAGATTACATAATATTATTTGTTATAAAAGAAAAAAAATTTTTTAAATAATTTGGTTACCCTATACCGCGGAAAAAAAAAATTTTGTTTTTGCTAACTTCCGAATTGGTTTTTGGGACTCTCTTTCTCTTACGAGTTTTATAATTTTTTAGATTATGATCTAAAATATTTGCTTTGAGCTCGTTGTGTTCAACTGGGTTTTTAATGTCAGATAGTATAATATTATTAAATGTTTTAATTTCACCGCTATTTGATGAGCTTCTAGGCCTTTTGTTTTCATACGTAATTTGATTATCAAGCATATTATTTGTTTTTTGAGGACTTTTAATGATTTTTTGCTCTCTTATTTGTTTATTAAAGGTTCTACAAATCGTAACTTCCTTGTCACTTGGCTCAACAAGGGAACTTCCAAGATAAACTGTTTTCGAACAGCATGGTTTACCTTGTTTGGAATTCATTTTTATCTGAATTAATTTCTTTAGAAGAGGAGTGCGAATTTCTCTCTGAGTCTTTCTTTCGCATTTTAGCTTCTTCTTGTGGAAAATTTGGTTCAGCAGTGTTTGTCCGTCCTGATGGTCACTTATAATTTTAACCTTGGGAATTGGTTTTTTAACCTTCTTCTGGGTGACATGTATATGGGCCGTGTTTATGGACTTTGTGGATACACTGTTAAAATGAGGAATTTCAACGTTTTCCTTGTTAAATTTGGTGTTTTCGGAACTTATGTGTTTGTTTGTCCTTTCAATAATGCAATTTGGAGGTACGCAATCGAACCCTGATATGCCATCTTTTAAATTCAGAGTGGCTGTTTGTAGTGGAGAATTTATAAAATATGTACTCATATTTTGAAAAGTGCCGGATGCCGTTTTAATTTTTATTTTATCTTCTTCATTATTCTGTTCGTTTTGACCTCGTGTCGATTTATTTCTTATATTTGTTTGTATATTGTCTTTTAGCGACGATTTTTTCATATTGCTTATATCTAATTCGGCCGGGCTTATTTTAATTGGTTTGGGTACTGATCCTATAATTGAATTAGAGGGGTTCATTGCGGATTGCTTGAGAGGAGATGACTAATTTTTATCCCACTGTTGTTTCGCAAAACATATGTTTGCAATGTGTCCTGATTGTAGGCAAAAAGTGCATTTAGTATTTAAATTTGTTACCATATTTATTTGCTTATTAACTTTGTCTGCTGAATAAATTTCACATGTATTATTCGTGTGTCCGTACGCACGACATTGATCACAATAGGGGGTGTTCATGCGAGTTCTACACTCATCGTAAACATGGCCCGACCTATTACAAAAACCACATTTCAATCGTTGGTATTGAAACGTATTATTATTATTATTGTTGTTATTATTATTATTGTTGTTATTGTAATTGTTATTGTTAAAATTAGTATTTCTATTAAAACTTTGATTGTTGTTGTTGTAATTATTACTTCTATTATTATTCTGGTTGTTATTGTTGTAATTATTATTTCCATTATTATTTCCGTTAATATTGTTGTAATTATTATTTCTATTATTATTTCCGTTAATATTGTTGTAATTATTATTTCTATTGTTGAAATTGTTACTATTATTGTAATTATTGTTATTATTCCAATTATTATTTCGGAAAACATTACTGTTATTCAAATTATTACCGAGCGTGATATTTTCTTCAAAATTTTGACCGAAATTGTTATTGTTATTTGATATTAAATGCTCATTTTGGAAAAAATTAGTTCCCGTGTTTTGATTGGGTTGTAAGTTTGATGTAAAGTGATTAAAAGTGGAAGGCGGAGCTAGAGCGAATTGTTTTTCTGCTCCCTCGAGATATTCTGCCTTAGCAGCTAATGTTTTGAAAGTCTTATGGTCTTCGTGTAGGAAGAAAAGCCGATGATTGGAATTTAATAATCCATTTTGGAATGAAAATATTGCAGTTTCCTCTAAATCTTGGGCTACGGATCCATACGCGTTAGGATGCCGTTGGATTGCTTGATCTGCGCAATCTTTCAAGAGAGATTTTATTCGACCTGCAAATTCTGAAAGAGTTTCTCCAGGAAATTGTCTGGAGTTTTGTAATTCTTTTAACAAGATAGCATATGGTTTACGTTCAATTAATTTCTCTTGAACAGTATTCAAAAAATCTGTAAAATTTCCCGTCGGAATATTTACTAAAATAGCGGCGGCTCGACCACGGAATCTAAGGCGAAGAATAGATAAAAAAAATTTTTGCTCTTCTGCCGAAAGAATTTTATATGTTGTTCGGCAACATCCTATAAATACCGTTACCTCGGATGCTAAATTAGGTCCGAGTTCCGCGCTTAATAAAGGAATCGAATTGCACACAAAACTGCTTATTTTTTCTAATGACATATTTGATCTTATTTATTAATGAGACTTAAATTCTATTAAAAAAAAATTTTTTTTTTTCAAAATCAGCTGTTCTGTTGTTGATGATATTTGATGCTTTGCGTACATGCTGGTTCGTAGATTATTGATAATATGAGAAAATAATCCAAGCTGCTGTTATTGATGATTATTCGTCGAGTTTTTCTGCAAATGTCCGATCACAATCTTCGCTTTCAGATTCCGGAGGAGAGGTTTGTCGAAACATTCGCCGAATTTTTACGCAGTTATTTTTAGTTCTTTCTTCTGAGATTTTTAACGCTTAGCGACTCAGAACTACCGTAGCTGCGCCACTGTTATGTAAAAATTCTTTTGATAGTTTCAATCTGGCTCTTTCCAGAATCTGAATATTATGATTTGTGATCGAACAATGTTTTATTTTCTTTGTTGGGTGGTTCAAACTTATCTTTGTTGGTGGGTGTTCCACCGCAGGAGTTCAATTTGAGTTTTGTATTAAAAGCTCTTTCGAAATATTCTCCTCTTTTGAGAAACTTCGTCGTTTTCAAAGAGGGAAAAATCGATTGGGCGGAGACTTGCGATGGAACTCACGTTGTATATAATAAATATGAGATAATTTAAATCAAACTTACATAATTTTTTCTGCTCTTCTGGCTATTACGGAAATTTCTCTTTGGCACACAACTAACACGTTAAATCAAAACACTTTTTTTTGTTCTTATATATATTACTTTTATTTTTAAAATACTCCAGTTCCGGGTAATAATTTTTCTTTTGCTTGGTTTACAATTCACTTAGAAGACTAATACTTTGATTTAATAATTTAACTTTTTACTTGGTTTACAATTCACTTAGGAAAATCTAATTTTGATTTAATAATTTTTCTTTTGCTTGGTTTACAATAATACTTTGATTTAATAATTTTTCTTTTGTTTGGTTTACAATTCACTTAGAAGACTAATACTTTGATTTAATAATTTTTCTTTTTACTTGGTTTACAATAATACTTTGAAGACTAATACTTTGATTTAATAATTTAACTTTTTACTTGGTATAAAATTCACTTAGAAGACTATAACTTTGATTTAATAGTATAATTTTTTACTTTAACAACTGGCGTTTTTTTGCCAAGGTGCGTTGTACTTTATTTAACTGACCAGAAATAACTCACTGTTAACTGTTCTCCGCGTATCCGATGTTTTTTAGAACTGCCTTTTGATTATTCAAGGCAGCCTTTTTATAGCTAGAAAATTACGTACTTTGCACCTAGTGTTCCATTTAAGTTTCAGCAACGTTGCTGTGTTGCAACCGTCCTGATTTTCTTTCGATTTGGAAACTTTCAACATCAATTTCGAAATGCACCAAATGTTAATGCATTTCGCAATTGGTTATTTTCCAATAATTTTATTGCTGATAGTGCAAAGTACAATTTTCGCTGAAAAAATAAATAATGTTCCGAAACTTTTTAGTTTACAGAAAACATTATTGTTTTCAAAAATATTGCGGAACATTTCTTTGGTTTACAACAACATTTGAGGTTTCCGAAACATATTAGTTTCAAGAAATATGTTGTTGCGAAGTGCGTTACTCTTTGGAGGGATGTAGGTAATGTTTTGTTACATAACACTGGGGCGCGTTTTAGACCGAATGGCATTCTATTATAATGATAATGTCCATATGCGGTACTAAACGCGGTTTTTTCTTTGTCGTTTTCACTCATCGGTATTTGATGAAATCCATTTGCCAAATCTAAGGTGCTAAAGTATTTAGCTTTACCCAACTGATCTAGAATATCAGTTATGTTTGGTAATGGGAATGCATCTCCAACAGTGATTTGATTTAAACGACGAAAGTCAACAACTAACCTCCATTTTTTGTTTCCAGATGAATCAGATTTTTTCGGTATAAGTAGTAAAGGTGAATTCCACTGACTATTACTTGGTGAAATTATACCTTCTTCTTCTTAGTTTGTCGATTTGTCTATTGATTTCGGGTCGATGTGCTTGTGGTAGTTTATATGGTTTTACATTTACAGTCGGTTTGTCAGATAGAATTGGAATTGTATGATTAATTGCATTGGTGCATGTTAGATAATCTCCTTCTAAGTAAAAGACGTCATTAAATTCTCGGCAGATATCAATAATGGATTTTGATTCTTCTTTATTGCAATGGCTTAGATTGATTTCATTTTCTAATCGACTTAAACGATTTTCTATCGGGTCGTGCTCTGTATTCAAGCTTAAAATATTATATTTATTTAAATGTTCGACTCGTGGTTTTAGTTCGTGAATATCTATGTATTCATCGATTTTGTTTGAGTTTAATATTGGTACTTTTGCGTACCCGTTTTTGTCTGTTTTCACTATTACATTTCCTAAATATACGCCTTCTTTTATTTCTTGATTTGACAAAAATAATTCACCTTTAGTATCTGTTTTTATGATCACTATGATCTGAGAGCGTGCAGGAATTCTAGTTTCCTTATTTGCACACATAGCTCTCTTCTTAGATGACTTAATAACTTCTTCAGTTTCGATTACTGAATTAATTTTTGTATTTTCTCCGATTTTTTCGGGTATTGAAAAAAAATTTGTAGTATTTTTTGGTTTCAAGTTTTTGTCACAAGATTGTACAGGTTGTTTTGGAAGTATGGAAAAACATAACATTTGCTTCGAATAGTCAATACTACGTTCGAAGTTGTTTAGGAAATCATGTCCTAAGATGCCATCGTGACTTAATAGTAAGTTATCTTTTATTATTTGGAATGAATGTTTTATAGTTTGATTTGATATGTTAATATTGGATTCGGCAGTACCGATTGTGGTAATGATTTTACCTGCGATTGATGATATTTTGATGGTTTGGGATTGATTTATAAAAGTTTTGCCTAATGTAGAAGAGGCTTTATGGAGTGAAACTTCGGCACCTGTGTCTATAAGAAAAGTACTTTTCCCTGATTTGGATAAGTCATTTTCTCACGTTACTGTAAGAACTTTTGTAGTAAGGTTCAATTGGATCTTAATTGGTTTTGTATTTTTTATTTGTGGTGCACGTCGGCTTCCACTATTATTTGATCTAGGCGGGACGTGAATTGATTGGGGGTTCCATCCCGCCCGTGGAAGTTTCCCGATTTAGTTTGAGTTTTTGCGATACTATCTGTAGTAGTGAAGTTTACTCGTCTGTCCACCGAGTTTTGGTTTCTTTCGTAATTGTTGGTTCGGGGGCTAAAATTCGCGTTAATGATCCGTGGGTTGTTGTTATAAGTTGGTATGTTGTTTCGCATTGAAATTCGTGTTGAAGTGTGTATTTTGGGGTCTTTGTATCCTGAAAGGGGGAGGTTGTTGTGGAATTGGTCGCTGAGAATTGTTGTTGAACATTCTTGTTCTACATTCAGAAATGTGATGATTGGGTCTCTTGCTATAAGAGCAAAAAATATTTCGGAATTCATTTTTAATATTGCTGTTTTTTATAGAGAGACATTGTTCCTCTGTATGTCCATTATTGTTACATTTGGAACAATGTTTGCTGTTACTTATATTCTCTGGTCTATCTGCTTGTTCTATAGCATAATTTATGGCTTCTTCAAGAGAGTTTTTGTTTTGACATTTCGTTAATAATTTGATGTGTTCATTAACAAGGCCTTCCTGGAATGCTCTTTGCGCTAATTTTTTATTTTCGGAAATTAACAGGTTTTGTAAAGTTACGTTAGATTGGGTATTTAGCGTAACTTCATTGAGCAGTGAAAGAAGTTTTTGGTTCTGAATGAATAATCAGAAACGGTTTCCTTAGGTTTTTGTTTAAGAGAAATTGTCTCGTTTTGTAAAGATAATCGAAGTTTTTTTAATTCGTCCCAACTGTTCGTCGAATTATATTTTATCACCTCATAGGCTTTTCCTGTTAATTTGGTCTTTACTAATGTTAAAAGACAAAGTTTCTTGGGTTCACTAGAAGAGGACGAGATGAATAGCTGACAACACATTAAAAATCGATGCAAATATGTTGTGTTGCCATCATATTCAGGAATAAGCGTTGCAGCATCCCCTATGTTTAAACCATTAGTAGGAGTGTCCCGTAAGGGAGAAGCGGAATTGGTGTCTGTAGCCATTCTGCTTTGACTTCTGGTGAGGGGACTTATGTCGAATTTTATGGATTTTTCACGAAGAGAAATTTACAAAGCACAACCGATTAAACTCTTTAATCAATATATATATATTGGCGTTTTATCAAAAGAAAAGATGTATGTATATATTTTTTTTATTATTATATATTTTTTTCTTCTACAGGAGAACTCTATATATATATATATATTTTTTTTTTATTACAATTTCCTTATATCTATTCACTTTGGTATATAGATAGATATGTATGTATATGTTGTTGTGTTAAAAAAAATTGACTTACTGCTTCGCGTTTTTGTTTTTTTTTCTGCTTCTGTTGTTTTGTTGGTCGTTGTGTCGTGTTGTCGTTGTTGTTATCCTTCTTCTATTTGTAGTTTAGTGGGCACGCTCCTCCCGCAATATGTTGGCCAGGAATCGAACCTCTGACTCTTTTTTTTTGATTTCTGTTGTTGTTCACCCCTTCTCACTTTTCACACACTTTTTTTCACAAACTTTTCACACCTCCTCCGTTTTAGTTTTTGCTTCTACGAGTGGCCGGTTAAAACCTGGCGCCACAATTATACGTTCGTATTTAAAAGGAACTTGTATGAATTGACCGGTTTTACTGGCGTAAATTTTCTTGGATTTTATTATGCTTTTTTTTATATTTTTGTTATTATTATTTTTTTGTAAATTTAATTAATTTTTTGGGGTGACCGGTATAACAAACCTGTCGTCACTATCCCACCGCTGCCACCAAATTTTGTTACGCGCTAAAGGGGAGTCGAGTAAGAAAAAAACCCTTTATGTTGTTTACAAAATTTTATTTAGATTTATATTTTTATTTATAACCAATTTTTACTATAGAACTTCTCGAGGATAATTATGGCTTGGTTCAAGTTCTTTAGTAATAATATGGTGTGTGTTTAAATTATTTCATAGGTACTGACTGACTACTTCAGTTTGTTTCGCTATTTTATAGTAATTTCTTGGCGGTTAAATTAGGGCATTGCTCCCAACAAGAATATTCTATAAAATAACGAAAAGATTCTTTCATAACCGTTCTTACATAAGTACTTGATTTATTATATGTATTTCCTGATGCATTTTGAAATACGGAAAATGCATCGGTCAAAATCAAGTATTTAATTTATTGCATTTTTTTAAAACACGGAAAATGCTTTGCTAATATAAACAAACAATTCGTTCTTCAATACATTTCGAAATATGGGAAATGTATTGAATTTCGAATTTGTTTGTTTTGTTTTTTTTTTGTGATGACACATTATACCGCACATGTGTTATCGATAATTATTGGGATAGGTCGTAATAATGAGTTGCATTTTGTTGAATAGATATAATATATATATGTAATGTTCAACTCTTTATAACATTTCGTTCACACATGGAATTCATCAAATAGTTATCTTTTGAATGTCTTTCAACCAAGATGTTTATTGATTGCCAAACACGTTTATCAATATGTTGTTCAGGAATATATTTTCAGTCGGACTGACAAAAAAGTCCAAATTTTAGACTCTCCACAAGACTTTTTTCAGTCCAACTGAAAATTTGTCTTGAAATAAGTCCAATGGAGTCGTGGGGTTAGTTCGCCGACCCTTTTTTTTACAAAAAATATAAACCGTTAAACCCAAAAGTAATAAATCATCCTCGCTTATACTATTCAGGCAAAACATCATTTATAAGATCTGGGAAAGACAAGCCTTTTTGAAGTGAACACTTCTTTAGCTGCGTTGGAAGTGATTTGAAACTCGATGAAATGCTAAAAAGGCGACACTTTTTTACCAAGATGAAATACGAGTGGATCAGAATTCGCAACATCAAAAATTTTGCATAAAAAATTTTTGCAGATAAATATGCGCAGTTATTTCAGAAAATATAATTTTTGCTGAAATTTTGCCTTGCTATTATTCTGTCTGATCCCTGAGCGCCGTATACCTAGAATACAGAATACAGTGTTTCCTATTATCTTCGTCTCTTCTTTGTGCGCTGTTTCGTAAAGATATATTTATCAACTAGAAACTAAAGAATTCATAGCGTCGCATATTGTTCACGTGTATCGTTTTGTGAATATTTTATCATTTTAATAAAACATTTTCCAAGTGTGCCCGAAAACTAATGCCACAAAAAGTTTTTTCATGTACAGGATCTTCAATTAGACAGAATAGCATGGCCGTCGAATTTTCTAATTCTTACCGAGACGTGGATGTATAATGAAATTATTGTAGACATTCCAAATTTTGATATTGTTGTTCAATAGAAAAGAAAATATACGAGGGCAGTCGGAGTCTCAATATACCATAATAATATAAATGACAGTCCGTGTTGTTACCTCACAAATAGATCTCAATGTACAATACCTAGAATCATTTTCCGTTCAGCTTTCTAAAGTGCGAGAAATATCTGCTTGTGAAAGAAGATTGGACCATAATAAATTAATTATAATTGTGGCAATTTATATTTCTCCCAACCAATCAATAAATACAATTATTGAATTCATCCACGAGAATTTGCTAAAGTACACACCAGAAATATCGTGTATTCTTAAAAAAGATTACTATAAAATTCCGATGATTTTAAGTGGGGATTTTAATGTTAATTTTGCATTGAATACAGCGCTCCCTTTGATTGAGTTCCTCAACACCAAATTAAATTTAAAAATGTGCAGCAGTCGCACTGAATCGACAACAAGATCGAAAAGAGTAATTGACGCTGTGTTTCAAAGATATATTGATCAAATCCGAACCAAAGCATTCATTTCATACTTTAGTTATCATAAGCCACTCGTGTCATTTAGTGAAATTGAAAACAAAGAGTGTGAATAATAGAATGTAAAATAACTCTTAAACTTGGTACCAATATTTTAATAAATAAACCCTATAACACAGGGTCTACATTAGCCAATATTTCTGGTATACCAGCAAAATTGGTTGCTAAAAAGCTAGTGTAGACCCTGCTAGTATACCAATTTTTCTGGTATGAGAATACTGGTATGCCAATTTTTGACATTTGCATTTAATAAAATGACGGAGACTAAATTTTTGCGAAGTGAAATTATCAAATTGATAAATATGTTCGAGAAAAAGAAGAAAAATATAGAAGGATTGATTTCAAAAAAGGGGGCATGAGAAGATATTGTCACCGAATTGAATTCGTCACTTTAAAGCCAATATTTTGGCTATTTTTATTTCCTGTTCTCGGTTCAACGGCATGTCAGATACTGAATTGGTAAAAAAAACTGGTAGTATTTTATTTCTGGTAAGCCAATTGGTATACCAGAAATATTGGCTAATGTAGACCCTGTGTAACTATCCCACCCCTGGTACTGTATTTGTCTCATTCTCTGGCTGTTTAGTTTTCCGAAGGTTTCACTTCTACCGTGTGTGCACAGCACACATGATTTTTTTTTTGAATTGTATGGTCGTCGTCGAATCATATTGGATGATGTCTTTTATTTCACAGAATGTTTCACTCACGGCAAATAATAATTAAGATGCGTCGTATTGAACTTTTTTTTTTGTCAAACTTCTTATTTGCGCAGAAGTTATTTCCTTCTTCAAATCAAAGTAGTTACCAATGAAATCTTGCATTTCGTGCCAGTCTTTGGATTTCATAAGTTTAGATCTAAAAGTAGTACATTGCATAGTACCATTAGCGTAACTGGATACACCGTCTGCCGAATTGTAGATGAATTTTTATCTTCATTGCCAGAATAAAGTTGTATTTCGGAAAGCCTTTGGGGATTACCCAAATATTGTCTTTGACAGTAGTAAGTTTATTTTTCTGGATTTCAATAGTTGGAAGAAGAGGATTATAACTAACTCTAAGTCTATTATATTCAAGTATAGCTGCTTCACTTGCTTTGATTGATTGCGGGTCTAAATTAATTAGATGAAGCCCTTCCAGTGTAGTGACCCTCGAAAGAGCCACATATATCTGACCATTAGAAAATATACTATTACAGCATCGACGATGACATTTTTCGAACTGAAACCCTGACTCTTATGTATACTTATACCGTAACTCAAGCAAATTGGAAATTGTGTTCGTATAACATATACTGTGTCTATTACTTCAAATTTTACACTTACAGGTACAATAGTACATTCTTGTCCTGAAGCGTTATAGTTATTTCATCAATTTTTTCTATTTTATCTAAGGACCGAGTTACCGAAGTAACTGTTCCAATTGTACCATTAACGAGACCCAAAGTGACGTCAATATTCCTTCTTAGCATGATTTTTGCGCCCAGTTTGATGGTTATACATTGAGCTAAACCAGCAGTTCGTAAATTATCCTCTTCATATTTCTTTAACGTTTTTATGACCTTACTTTTAAAGTATCTCGAACAACTTATTGAGTCATCGGCAATGAGTTTGATTTCTTCAGAATTAATTTTTCCAAGCATTGTAGCGTTCAGTACATCACATAAGTAACACGTGGGTAGTAGACAGACAGTATCCAATGGTAATCTATTCATATACTCGCATAATTCGTTTAGACTTTCGGAGAATACCGAGGAATTCAATTTTAGTTGTCTTGTCTGGAGCAGTCCTATGTCTAATGGCAAAATAGTTCCAAAGCGAATCCTCGACAATAAATGCCTGTACGTTTCATCGTCTTTTTGACGCATGTTTATTGTTAATTCTCTGTATTCTAACAAAGTCCATAAGTTGCAGCTTCCCAGAGAACCAAGTAACTTTTGAACTTTATTAATTGATATCTTCATGAAACTTGGATCTTCAAGCACAGGGGGAAGTTGCAGTAAAGCGCCAAATAATACTATATATTTCTTGCGAAACCATTCAAATTCACAGACAGATATATTAAATATTTCCATTAAACGAAGATTAATACACATCATAGTTACGTTTGATATCATCGATAGCTCATCAATTTTGACGAGAATTACATTTTTCAATTCATCTCTTAAAATTTTTAGGATCGCATCAGACAACTGTTTATATTTAGGAGTACCGCCATGTTCTACGTGGAGTTGGAACAGTCTGTGTACAATCAAACCACTGATGTTGTATGATGCGATTCCAGTAGGCGCTGTAACGGCGGTATCTTTTGGTAAGTTTTGCTTAATATTGCTTCGAAGAGTTTGAATCAAACGACTTTTGGCAGTTTCGCCTTCTCCACTTACAAACAATCTCAATATCTCTTCTTCCGAATTGATCGTCGAGCATACTTTCTCAAAAATGCATTTTTGATCGGAATTGAATTCTGAGATCATTTGAGAAAATATAATCACATCATTACCAACGTTATGAAAGTCTTTCATTGCATCGCCAACTTCTAACTTATAGAACATTATCATAAGAATTTTGAGATTCTTCTGCTTGATCATTCATTTTTTCATTGACTTGTTCTTTAATACTTTCCATGACATTTTCTGTTTCACTTACTTTTTCATGATACTTCATCGCATCGTGCAATTTTGATTGCACCATTAAAAATGAATCCGTATAAGAATCACATCCATTTTTTAATTCATCTAAATCTCGCCATGGTTGAAACAATAGTAATAAGGCATGAAAATATTTATCGGGTTGTGTTTTGGAATTGTTTCTGTAATGATTAACTAGATGCGGTCTTTTTCGTTTTTTGAAGTACTTGTTTCGTATTATAAAATATTCTGCATCAGAATTGATATACAATTTACTTTGTCGTACCACTTAGCAAAGTCGTAGAAATTCATAGCCTTGTGGTTTTTGGTCGTTTAGGATAATAATCATCAAGAATGTTTGGACAAAAAAGAACATTTGAATCAGGTTCAAAATTTTCCATTTGTTGTTTGGTTTTGACTTTTCGATTTCTAATGAAATTCACATCAATCCACACTATACTTGTATGCGAATCTGTGGCGTAAAGAGGATGACCTAATAAAATATCAGAGGCTTACAAAGCACCGCATTCTCTATTATTTAATCCTTGCATTCCGATATTCCATAAACGGCTGCATAATGGTTTTGTTGACTCGATATCAATGAACATTTCAGTAGAATAGCTTTTTTCATTTTTTGTTAAATACTTTGTACAATACCGACACAGAGTGGTCGATTTTTCACCTACATATTGGATATCCATGTTACCTTCCCATGCCATCAAAATCGCTGGATTATAATCATTTATGTCAACTTCGTTTTTTTTACGTGGCAAATCATACAATCTGTCTCGAATTTTTAATTGTTTTCTGCCAGCAATAGATGTTGCGACATCTCTAAAATTTATAATTTTAGTTATAGGCCTAGAAAATCCAAACCGACATACGTGCATTAAACGTGAGTTACTTTTAGATTTTGTTTTCAAGCAATAAGAATTGTGATGATGCCTTTGATGGGTATTTACACGTCCATGCAATGGTGGCGAAAGTTTAGGATCTGGAAATCTCCACGTAACGTACTTTGTTATGGAATTTGCAACTGTTTCATCAGAATCCACTCCGAGAACAGGATCACCTTTTATCCATAGTAGGCAATGAAAATGTTGTATACCTCGACCTTGATATTCTCTTCTCTAAAAGCGGTGTGTTACTTCCCCGATAGGGAGTGAATAAAATCTAACATTGCATGAAATTTATTATCAAGAAATCTTGATACAGATACTGGATCTGCAGAAATTATAGCACTTCATTAGCTGACATTTTATTCACACCCGGTTTATTAATTCCCCGAATATATTCAATCATGTTAGACCATAACCATTCAGATGGGCTTAAAGTAAGGAACCAGGATGCTGGTCCATAGTTTTCCACCATACACCTTAAATTACTCCTCGGGACTCGCCAATATGGCTCAGTATTTGGAATTCGTGAAAATATTGTTGTTGTTTTAAATAATTTTTAGCCGTGTATCTATTTCGTGGGTTATTGATATTCAATTTTTCATGAATACCTGATTACAACTGTCTAATATAGTTATCATTCAAACAATAAAAAAGAGATTGTATATCACGTCGGAATCGCGGGTGCTTTGATTTGAGTCTCAACTTTATATATTCATAATCATAATCACTCAAATGAATTTGCCTTCGTTCATGCTGTCGATTTATACCATAGGGATACAAATAAGAGAAGCATTGGAGGTCAAGTGACTTCTGTTGGTCTAACGACGTGGCGTTTTCATTAACTCGCTTTTCATACAAGGGATAAATGGTTAATTGTTCGTTACATTCATCCTTACTGTCAAGTTGTTTTAGTAAAGCTGGCAATTTTGTTTGTTTGATTTCTTTTTCCACTTTTTCCATTTTTTCGTTTTTATTTTGCTCATCATTATCTTTAAACGCATATTCGACATCGGCCAAATTATTACCTATTAATTCGCTAGGACGAAATGGAAGCACTATTCGTTCATACAAGGGATTGATCATTTTCAAACGTACAAGAGCATTGTATACATTTGTTACATTAACAAGATTCTCCCACGCTTTCTTTTCTTTTTTTGGAATGCTCCGCACGAATATATATAGTTCTTGATTCAAATTAATAGGCTCATCCGGTTTACACATTTTTACTTTCCCGATAAACGAATGTTTATCGTGTTCATCGTTTCGTCAAAAATGATTAGCCCCATGTCCGTCCGTCCGTCCGTCCGTCCGCTTTTTAAAATCGTTAATAAAATCTGAATGGATGGTTCGATTTCCTTGAAACTTTCACCATTTTGGTGCCGCATCAAATGCCAGATGGTGTTCGATTCTGGGTGAAATTAATATATGGAAACACTATTTGGTAACGCTTTTTTTGTCTAAAAACGACAAAAATTTTTCCACACGGTTCAGACTAAACTGTTAGGCCAATTTCGATAAAATTTACACAGTTCATGAACTTGACCATAACTTAGATCTGATTACTTTTTGGGCCATATTCGCCTATGGCAACACTGCCTAAAATTACATTTTGTCCAAATATAGTCTATTTTTGCACTTGTTGTAAAACCGAAACAGCTAGTCCAATTTTGATGAGATTTGCACAGTTTGTGCACTAGGATCGAAATCAGAGCATATTAACTTTTCAACGGAATTTACATCTGGCAACACGAATGCGCAAAACTTTTTTTAAAACATGTTGTGGTGGAAATATAGAAACTTCTCTAATTCGGTTAATAATAGTCCGAATTTAATGAAACTTTGAACGTACGTTTGGGATGGACCAACTGAAAAAATAAAATATGGCTCCCCGCGGTGGGGGTTTCTGCAAGGCTAAAAAAGAAAAACTTGAATAATTCACTCAATAATAGGCAGATTTTCTTTAAACTTAGTGTGCACATTCTGGATAGGGCAAGTGAAAAGATAGAATGCGTTTCCCCTCGGTGGGGGTTGCGGGAGGGTGATATAAAAAAACCTAAATAATTCGGTCAATAACCGGCAGCTTTTAATGAAACTTAGAATGTACATTTGGGATGAGCAAACGAAAAAGATAAAATTGTCCCCTGGATGGGGGTTATGGGGGGCTGAAATAGAAAAACTTTAGGAATTCACTCAATAATGGGCGAATTTTCTTAAAACTTGGTGTGTACATTTTGGATAGGCCAACTGAAAAGATAGAATGCGACTCCCCTGTGGGGTTTTTTTTTTTTTTTTTTTTATAAGGAGGTGGGTGCCAAAGCACCCCGTACTTAGGCCTTTCGGCCCATTGTACCCTCGGGAGAATCTGGACATATGTCCTGGGATCGCACAAGTTTTCTAAGAAAACCTGTGGGAAAAAAGATTAATTACCTGTATACCGTTTACGGAGTGGTAGCTTGTCCCAACTCTGGAAACAGTTCTGTTTTCTTCAGGTAATCGATTAAAGATTCCACCTTCAGATTCCGGACATCCGACAAGGTCAAGAATGGTTTTCCGAAGATCTTCTTTCGCAGGCCCGTTAAGGCATCACATAAACTAATAACGTGTAGTGAAGTTTCCTCAACGGTTCTGCACTTACGACAGGTGGGATCAGATAGGATACCTATGGTATGTAAATGCTTGCGGAGGCAATGTCCCGTGAGGGCGCCCACCAGCACTCTGATTTTATTACGGTCCAACTTCAGTAACGAGTCCCTGACAAGGCCTGGTTCCGTTATGAAAATTTTGGATTGTCGTAGGGACTCATTTCGCCACTGAATTTTGTGTTGTACGGTAATCCATTCTCTAATGGAGAGTTTGGCTGTGCTCTTAGGAATACCAATGATGGGTTCCGGCCCGATAGGTTTCCTAATGGTGCCCATCTTGGCCAGTACATCCGCCATTGTATTGCCTGGGAGCCCGAGGTGTCCCGGTATCCAGTTGAGTACAACTCTGTTGTGCTCAGCTAGTTGGTTGAGGGTGTTGAAGCATTCTTGGACGATGCAAGATGTTATCTTGACTGCACTCAGAGATTGTAGTGCAGCTTGGCTGTCCGAGAAGATGTTAATATGCAGGTTTTTGTAGCCCCTGTTTAGGTTCTCATTGGCGCATGTCATTATTGCGAAAATTTCAGCTTGAAAGACTGAACAATGAGTGCCCAAGGCGATAGATATTGCCTTTTTGGGCACCGTACCAATGACACCTGCCCCCGTTCCTGCATCCGATTTAGACCCATCCGTGAACCAGATGAGGCCGGGTGGTTTTGCGAGACTCTCACCGTCCGCTATCCAGGATTCTCTAGGAAGCATGACAGTCTGGAATCTGCGTTTGAAAACAAATGCCGGGGACATAACGTCCGATGGCACCGAGAGTATGGGGTATGATTTGATCAGACTAGCTAGGTTCCTGGTATGGCCTTTGATATCTGATTGATCAATCCAGAGTCCATCATTTCGCAGTCTATAGGACGTTGCCATTGCTGTACTTTGAACCACCAAGTGCAGCGGTGGGGTTCCCAAGAGGGCTTCCATGGCTGCAGTTGGCGTGGTTCTGATTGCACCCGTGATACTTAGAAGAGCAAGTCTTTGAATACGGTTTAAAAGTTCTCTAGCATTGGATACTCGGGTACGAGGCCACCAAACAATTGATGCGTAGGTCAGCAGATTTTTAACCACCACATTGTACATCCAGTACAACATTTTTGGTTTTAGTCCCCAGGTGGGTCCAAAGGTTCTGCGACAGGCCCATAGGAGCGCCGACGCTTTCTGTTCTTTGACCTCCACGTGCTTTTTCCAGGTCAGCTTTTTATCTAGATATACTCCTAGATATTTCACTGACTCGGAGAGTTGCAGTTTCGTTTCACCTAGGCAAGGGGCCTCAAAACCTTCGAGATTCCTATTCCTGGTGAACATAACGAGTTCAGTTTTGTCAGGATTGACGGAGAGACCCTTGGAAAGGGCCCATTTTTGAACCTTGATAAGAGCTTGATGAGACAACTCAGCTAATGTACTGGGGAATTTTCCCGATACAAGCAGAGCTATGTCATCCGCATACGCTTGAGCATAGGAGCCCGAGGTGTTTAAAATCCTAAGAAGATCATCTACAACCAGACACCACAGCAGTGGAGATAGTACACCTCCCTGCGGGCATCCTCTCATAACTGAGATTGATTCTGTATCTCTTCCCAGACTGGTCGAAGCAGTTCGAGTGGACAGCATGGTTCTTATCCATCTAGTGACAGTCAGACCCGCGCCGTGCACTTCGGCTGCCTCGCTCATGGCATCAAAAGTGACATTGTCAAATGCCCCTGCTATGTCAAGAAAAACACCAAGAGCGTATGATTTAGTGTCTCGAGTTTTTTCAATTCTGAACACTAGTTGATGGAGTGCAGAGTCCGTGGATTTGCCCTCTTGATACGCGTGTTGGTTTGGGTGGAGAGGGAGGATACTTGGTAACCTCTCCCTCAGGTATCTATCCACCAGCCTCTCCAGTGTCTTAAGCAAGAATAACGTGAGGCTGATGGGACGGAAGCTCTTGGCCTCGGTGTAGTCAGGCTTAGGTATGAAGATCACACATGCCTTCCTCCATGGCGAAGGAATATAGCCATAGGCGAGGCTCGTGCGGTAGATTTGACAGAGTGGTTTGATTAGCAAATCAGCTCCTTTCTGAAGAAGTGCTGGGAAAATGCCATCAGGCCCTGCTGATTTGTACGGGGCAAAGGTTTTGATTGCCCAGTTAGTTCTATCGTATGTTACAATCTCTGAAGCCGTTCTCCAGTCGGTTTTTTGGGGACGAGAACTTTCGACTTGTAGAGACGAGCATGCCGGTGATTCGCGAGATTCCGGAAAATGGGTGTGGAGCTGCAGCTTCAGGGTGTCCTCATTACTTGAGGTAAATTCCCCATCCGACTGGCGCAGCACCGTTAATCTAGATCTCGGGTCTTTGGAGAGGGCTTTTTGGAGTCTACAAGCCTGAGGGAGTTCCTCAATTTGGCCGTAGTAACTCTTCCAAGCTTCTCGTTTTTTCCTCCGAACAGCCGATTTGTACTTGCGTTGGGCCGCCTTCCAGGCTTCCCACTCACTGTTCAAACCATCCCGTTTGGCTCGGTTGAAACTTTTTCTCGTTTCTTTTCTGAGGCTCTCCAAGGATATATCCCACCAGGGCGTTTTCTTGGGGAGCCTGTTAGTGCGTAAGGCGCAATTACTCTCATAGGAGGAGTAAATGGCTTCCGATGTTAAAGCGACTGTTTGTTCTAGTTCCGGAATATTCCGGGCTGCTTTTGGGACTTCCCGGATTCTTTCTGACAGCTCTTCGTGAAAGGAGAACCAGTCAGTGGATCTAGGATTCCTGTAAGAGACCGGTTTCAACGGTTCTGAGAACAGACTGAAGAGAATGTGCCTATGGTCCGACAATGAAGGTTCGGAGGACACTTTCCATCCTTGAATATCTTGAGCAATGCTCTGTGAGCACAGCGCTATGTCCAACACTTCTTCACGTGTAGAGGTGATGAAGGTTGGTGCCGTACCCTTGTTTGCAATTTCCAGGGTGGTTGCACCAAGGTATTCAAAGAGTGTTCTACCTCTTTGGTTGATGTCCGTACTGCCCCACTGTGTGTGGTGCGCGTTGGAGTCACAGCCAATTATAAGAGGTAGATTATTTGTCTCACAGAAGGACACTAAGTCGACCAGCTCCTCCGAAAGGGGAGGGGTGACTGCGTCGTAGGGCAGATATGAAGAGCACACTACTACTTCTTTTTCGCCCAGTTCTGTGGAGTATATTATTTTGACTGCACTAAGGTCTGCAGAACAAAAGGATTTAAGAAGGACGGCATCAATATCATTGGAGATGTAGATGCATGTCCTGGGTCTGTTCGCAATTGTGCTGTATAATACAGACCCCAACTGGGTGTCGTAGCCCCGTACGATTCCCTTGTAAACCCAAGGTTCTTGCACGAGGCATATGTTGGCACGTCCAATAGCAAGCTGCCTACCTATTATGTCGGTGGCCGCTTTGCAGTGGTGCGCATTTATTTGGAGAAAATTTAGTCCGGAATTTGGCATTAGTTCGGTCCTGTCTTTTCCTCCTCTTTCTCCCCTTTCTCTGGCTTGCCTAGAACCGTGCAGGTAGCAAGGCGAACTCCCGAGAGGGGGCGGAAATTAACCTTCTCAAGATCTCTGAGTCCTGGGGCGTCCACGCCTACAATTAGTTGGTTACCTTCCGGCGCCCGACTATATTTGTATTCGAAGACCCTCCAGTTCTCCGTGCTCATTGAGTTAAGGAATTTCATAGTGGTGAGTATCTGGGTCGCGCTCCTTTCGGGCCCCGGCAACCAGATCCTCACCCTCCTCAACTTGGGTAGAATGAAGTCATGGACCGAAAGGTCTATTCCTTCTACCAGGGGTTTGGATTCAGCCAGTTTAACTAGCCAATCCTTGGTCGCTTGGTTCTCGCATAAAAGAATGAGAGAACCTTGCGTCAGTATACAATCACGTATGCGTGGGACTTCACCGTTGGGAAGTCTCTCAAACGCTCCGATGATTGCAGCCTCTATGCGATCCGCCTACATTGAAGTGATGTCTCTCTTCACAGGGGTCTCGCACGTTAGGCAAACTTTCATTTTTGGGTCCGTTTTAAGGATCTCCGCAAATGTCGCTCTCTGTCCTTTTTGGTGAGAGGTGTCTTTGTGCCTGGGGTTAGAGGGTTTAACCCTCTTCGCCTGGGGGGTACTCGCTTCGGGAGTGGAGGAGGCTGAGATGGTCTCAGAAGTGCGCGCCTTTTCTGCGGCACTGTCTGTTCTCGCTCCCTTCCTCTTCCTCTTTTTGCGAGGTTTTGCTCCAGCGGACCCGGAACTGGTCCCTGCCACCGGTTCTAGTGAACTGGCAAGCGGTCCCTGTTCAGAGGTCAACGGCAATTGGAGTTGTGCAGGCTTCAGGAGGGGGCTCCGTATATTTGGGGTGCCCATCCTCTCGTTGCCTGCCGGGGTTGTCATTTTAGGGGGGAGGGATGTGGATCTTGCCGCGTCCCCTGTTGCAGGGTTACTAGCAGATGCCACATCTCTTGCCCTGCTATGACGCCTTCTACTCGCTCCGCTGCGGCTTTTGCCGTCGCTGGAGGGAGTTTTCAGCTGCACGATACGGTTGGTGAGTTTATTCACCAACTTCTCGGCATTTCGGAGCGGTCCTCCTTTTGGGGGACCACTACCTGATTTCCCAGTGCACGCCGGTTTCATTGAATTGGCCCCGGTGTGTACTTTTGACGTTGTTCTCGTTGAGAACACAACAGTAGTGTCAGTCGTCATGGTCGTGACTACTGTTGCTTTCGTCTGGGCGTCCGTGATCGTCGTAGTGGTTGTTGTCATTGTTGAAAGTGTCGGTGTCGTCGTCGTCGTTGTTGGTGTTGTTAATTTAAATTGGTCCATTTCTGTTCCCACGAGTCTGGGGGATATAAGGACCCTGCACGCGGCGCCCCCTGCACATGCAGTAGCCTGGTTACGAGGGAGTTTCGGCTGGTTCTCCCAAGAGATCGTTAACGACATTTCCCGTTTTACACACTGAGATGCCATGCAGCCCTCGGCACGATGCATTTCCACCTTGGCTTAAGTGTGCTTGAGTTGTCATTTGCCTGACCCCTCTCCGTCTACCTTACTAGCATGGGTGACCCTGCTGGGAACTAAAAGTTCCCGCTAGCATCGCTATCAGGATCATTGGAGTACGCAAGCTTTTCTACCACGGCAAGGTTACAACTCAGAGAAAAGCCTGTGGGGGTTACGGGAATGCAAAATAAAAAACCTTAATAATTCGGCCAATACTAGTCACATTTTTATGAAACTTGGAATGCACATTTAGAGTAGGAGAACTGAAATGAATATTTTATGACATTATCGGAAAAGTTCCATAGTGGTCCGGCCGATATACAGAAAATGTAAATTCTCTACTATGGTTTGCTTTGCTCATGAACTGTGTAAATTTTATCGAAATTTGCCCAACAGTGTAGTCTGAACCGTGCAGGCAAAATTTTGTCGTTTTTAGAGAAAAAAGTGTTACCAAATAGTGTTGCCACATACTCATTTCGCCCAGAATCTAACACCATCTGGCATATGATGCAACACCAAAATGGTGAAAGGTTCATTTAAATCGGACCATCGGTTCAGATTTTATTATGAATTTAAAAAAGCGGACGGACGGACGAGCGGACGGATATGGGGCTAATTATTTTTGATGAAACGGATTTTGCATTTATTTTCATCTTTCTAGCCCTTCTAGATCAAAAGTTAGATTTCGCACGATTATAGTACTTTCCTATAAACATTCGTTTATCGGGAAAGTAAAAATAATAACAAGAAAAAATGAAAATTCCAAATGGGTTGATAAGTAAGCTACTTAAGGATAGATGGAGCCACAAACGAACAAATCACTTTGTTGTCAAATAGTACCAACCTTCAGACGAGCACATGTCAAGTTTCATGACAATCTGTTTGTTAGTTATTGTTTGACAGCCGTAGAAAGTGATCAACTTGGATTATTTTTTTTATAATAAAAAAAAGTGAATTTCGTGTTCTGATTAAACACTATTTTTTGAAAAGTAGAACCCCAAAAGAAACTAAAGAAAGGCTCGATAAACATTATGGGGTATCTATTCCGTCAGATTACGTGGTGAAATACTGGATGGCTGAATTTAAACCTTGCCGAACAGACACAAGTGATGAGCCACGCTCAGGTCGTCCAATAGAGGTGACTACTCCAGAAAACATACGAAAAATTCATCGTATGCTTTTAAAAGATCGCGAATTGAAATTGAGTGAGATAGCTGAGCTCATGCATATGTCAAAAGAGCGTGTGTACAATATTTTGCATGAACATTTGCATATGAAAAAGCTATTGGCGCGATGGGTACCACGAGTTCTCACAGCGGAGCAAAAGGAAAACCGTGAAAAATAAGAAAAAATATCAAAATAAACTCAAACTTAAAACAAAAACATAGTTGTAAACCCAAAAAAAGGAAAATAAATCTGTTATTTTTTTGCCCGTGGTTCAACGTTCCTTCACTATTAAAACTTGACTGCCTTTTTTCTTTGTCACGGACCCCCTTTTATGCTTTTAGAGCTAACAGGACTCGTGGCATAGATATATATAACTAGATTACTCGAAGCAATAAATTCCTTCAAAAGCGAATGGCAAATTTTCGGACTTCTCTTTCTCGCGCCGACCATACCATTTGCCATGCTAAACGCTGGCGACCATGGCGAAAAAGACAGATAGTTGTAGAATTTAGAACTAACCAGGGATTGCCGAAAGGGAAAAAATTAATAATTTTTTGGTTTTTATAATTTATTTTGCATTTTTATTAATAATTCATATACAGAAAAACTTAAAATAATTTTTAATTTTAATTTTTCGGTGTTTAAAAATTTATGTGAATTTATTTGGTGGTTTTTAAAATTTAGGGTGAAAAGAAGGTTTCAGCGCCCTGAGAACATTTTAGCCATGAGGGAGTAAGCGAATCCTAGTCCAGTAGTATTTAAGTCATTGACTCGTGGTAAAGTTTTTTTGTATTTATTTATCTATTTATTTATTTATTTCAAATTCGTATATACAAAAAAAGATATTCACCTTATGCTAATTGTACAATTAAAACCAAACAGTATCAACAAGGAAATTCAACCATTGGAAACATTAGAACTAGTGTTTAATACAAAAGCAAAGCAAAAAAAAAAAATGAGCAAAGCAAACCATAGTAGTGAATTTACATTTTCTCTATATCGGCCGGACCACTATGGAACTTTCCCGATAATTTCATAAAATATTCATTTCAGTTCTCCTATTCTAAATGTACATTCCAAGTTTCATGAAAATTTGACTACTATTGGCCGAATTATTAAGATTTATTTATTTCGCATTCCCGTAACCCCTACAGAGAGGAGTCGCATTCTGTCTTTGCAGTTGACCTATCCAAAGTGTATACACCAAGTTTTAGAAAATTCGCCGATTATTGAATGAATTCTTGAAGTTTTTCTATTTGAGCCCCCCACAATCCCCCATCGAGGGGAGACATTTTATCTTCTCAGTTTGCTCATGCCAAATGTACACTCCAAGCTTCATTAAAGTCCGCTGGTTATTGACCGAATTATTAAGGTTTTTTCATATTACCCTCTTTTAGCCCTCCACAACCCCCCACCGGGGGGAGACATATTTAATGTTTTCAGTTGGTCCATCCCAAACGTACGTTCGAAGTTTTATTAAAATCGGACTATTATTAACGGAATTAGGGATGTTTCTATCTTCTCACTTGGCCTATCCAGAATGTACACACCAAGTTTCGAGAAAATCCGCCCATTATTGAGTGAATTATAGAAGTTTTTATTTTTTAGCCCTCCACAACCCCCCATCGCGGGGAGAAATATTTTGTTTTTTCACTTGGTCCATCCCAAACGTACGTTCGAAGTTTCATTAAAATCGGACTATTATTAACGGAATTAGGGATGTTTCTATATTTCCACCACAACATTTTTTAAAATAAATTTTGCGCATTAGTGTTGCCACATGTAAATTGCGTTGAAAAGTTAATATGTTCTGATTTCGATCTTGGTACGCAAACTGTGCAAATATCATGAAAATTGGACATGCAGATTCGGTTTTACAACAACTGCAATAATTGACTATATTTGGACAAAATGTATTTTTAGATAGTGTTGCCATAGTCCAAAAACTAATCAGATCTAAGTTAGGATCAAATACATAAACTGTTTAAATTTTATCGAAATTGGCCCAATAGTTTAGTCTGAACCGTGCGGACAAAATTTTGTCGTTTTTAGACAAAAAAAGCGTTACCAAAAAGTGTTGCCATATATTAATTTCGCCCAGAATCTAACACCATCTGGCATATGCAACACCAAAATGGTGAAAGTTTCATGGAAATCGGACCATCCATTCAGATTTTATTAACGATTTGAAGGCATTCACTTCAAACCGGGTATGCTGCTCATAGACTGTGAGATCAGTGACACAGCTAGTTGGCTTAGGGAAAGAACTCCTGAGCTAGCCAGCTGGAAGGGTGTGAACCTCAGCACCAGGGTAGGGGATGATATTCCGAGACCTCATATCGTGACTATCTACCTACCCAGAAGCTCAGACCAGGAGCCTGATAAAGTAGTGGCACTTCTAGACGCGCAGAATCCCGGGCTGGAAACGAAGGAATGGAAGATTCTCTCCAGCAGGAATGAAGCGAATGGCATGATCCTAAAGATTGGGATGGACCAAAAGTCCGTAGACGCTATCACCAAAGGGGGATACACCCTTTGCTATAGATTTGGCAAGGTGGACGTCTGCGGACTTAGACAGGATAAAGGGAAGGAAGGCGATCCTCCTATCCCAATTGAAAAAGGTGCGAAGACATCGGCTGAGGAGGTAGTCACTCCTCCGCTTGACAGGAAGGCGGTGTCGGAGATGGAAGTCGAGGAGGAATTTGACATAACTCCTCTGCAACTCCTCCCTCTGTCACGAGCAATAGTGCCAGAAGAAGAGAGTGCGTTGGGGAAAGGTGCACTTCCACCTCACAACGCAAAGACTTTGCCATAATAGGCAAAGGGGAAAGCACTAGGGTGGCCCAAGTGAATGTCCACCACGCTAAAGCTGCATCTGCAGTGATAGCGGGGGCATTCACAAGACAACAACTTGGGCTAGTGCTTATCCAAGAACCCTGGCTCTTTAGGGGACAGATAAAGGGACTGTCAGGTTGTAACACAAAAGTAATTTATGACGTAAGGGAGGACAAACCAAGAGCCTGCATTCTCATAAAGAAGAGTATTAATTATATTTTACTTACAGAATATGCGACCAGAGACCTAGTCCCCATTAAAATCTCGGTGGACTTAGGAAACAACAAACAGCGGGAATTCATCGTTGCCTCTGCTTATTTTGAGGGGAATGGGAAGCACCCACCACCAGAAGAAGTTCAGAGACTGGTCAGATACTGTAGGAGGGAACGAACACCCATAACCGTAGGATGTGATGCAAACGCTCACAACCGAGCATGGGGAAGCAAAGGTACCAACAAAAGAGGTGAGTGCTTATTAGAATTCCTAATTAAAGACAGCTTAGAAATATTTAATGTGGGGAGTACACCCAATTTCACTAACAGGATCCGGGAAGAAGTCCTGGACATTACTTTCGGGAGTCCAGAGGTTAAAAATGTAGTAAAAAATTGGAGAGTCTCTAGTTAACTCTCAATGTCGGATCACAGTATTATAAGGTTCGATATTGAGGGGACGAGTAAAAACGCCATCTCCATAAGAAACCCAAGGAAAACCAATTGGGTAAAATGTGACAGCTACTTAAAGTGTAATTTAGAACAAGTGAAAGTGAAACAGGTGGGAAAAAATTACCGTGAACTCGAACTTGCAGTAGAAGAACTAAATGGAGGTATAATCAACGCCTATGAAGAGAGCTGCCCTCTAAAGGAAAAACAAAATAACGTTGATGTTCCATGGTGGAATAGGACTCTATCAGAATTAAGAAGCAGCGTGAGAAGACTATTTAATAGGGCCAAAAGAACAGGTCAGTGGGAGGATTATAAAAGCCAGCTCACCAATTATAACCTCGTAATAAGAGAAGCGAAACGGAATAGCTTTAGGGCATTCTGTGAAAGCATCTCGAACACACTGACCGCGGCGAGACTGCACAAAGCATTGGCTAAGAACAGTACCGACATGCAGTGCACGCTGAAAAGACCGGATGGAATTTATACCAAAAGTGAAGAGGAGAGAACCCTTCTCCTTTTGGAAACTCACTTTCCTGGTAGCCATCCAATGACGGAACAAGTTAAAAGTGAGAACATCACAAGACCAACCTCGGCTGACTGGAAGCAGGCCTCAATCATCTGCTCTGAGCAGAGAATAAGAAAAAGGTAATCTTACCGCGCCTAATAAGAATATTTAGAAGCAGCCTAGCACTCGGGTATATACCGAGAGCATTGAGAAGGGCCAGGGTGTTATTTATACCAAGGGTGGGTAAAACTGACCACACGCAACCTAAAGCCCTCAGACCTATTAGCCTAACATCCTTCATGTTGAAAACAATGGAGAAGTTAGTAGAAAACAACATAAGAACTACGGTTCTAAAGAGAATACCTCTGCACTGGAACTAGCATGCATATAGAGTGGGCAGATCTACAGAAACCACTCTATATGAACTGAAAAATATCATTGAAGAAGCACTAGACTATAAAGAAATAGGTCTATGCGCCTTCTTAGACATCGAAGGTGCTTTCGACAACACCTCACTTGAGGCGGTAAGAAAGGCACTAGAAAGAAGATAGGTAGATCACACAACCTCAAAGTGGATGTGCGAGATGCCTAGAACTAGGAGTGCGGAGACCGTCGTGGGAAACAACACCATCACGATCAAAACAACGAGGTGCTGCCCACAGGGAGGGGTATTATCACCTCTTATGTGGAGCCTCATTGTAGACGAACTCTTAGAAACACTAAGCAGCAAGGGCATAAAATGCCAAGGGTATGCGGACGACATTGTCCTCATAGTAAGAGGCAAATTTGAGGAAACCCTCTGTGATATACTACAAAGGGGTCTAAGAATCACCCATGAGTGGTGCGTGTCTGTGGGACTCTGGCTCAACCTGGGAAAAACCACAATAGTACCATTCACCAATAGGAGAAAATTAGAACATATGCATCCTATCTGGTTAAATGGGGCATTAATAGATGTGAAACAAGAGGTAAAATACCTGGGACTCACCATTGACAGTAAGCTCCTGTGGAACAAACACTTAGACAACGTGGTAAGCAAGGCGACAATGGCCATAATGGTATGCAAACGTATTTCAGGAAAGAGCTGGAGATGTAGACCAGACACACTGAGATGGACGTATACCATGATGATAAGACCTATCATCACCTATGGGGCAATTGCTTGGGCTGGTAGAACACAGCTCAACACGGTGAAAAAGAAGCTGGGGAAGGTACAAAGATTGGCATGCGTATGTATTACGGGTGCTATGAGAACCTGCCCCACTGCAGCATTAAAGGTGCTTCTGGAACTAACTCCACTACACCTAAAGGTACAAAAGGTTTCCAAGGCTACATTAATCAGACTTGGAAAACAAACAGCAGAGACAGGACAATGATAGGTACTAAACACCTTAGCTCCTTAGCGAAGGACAACCCATGGCTGCTAGCCCCACGGGATGACGTTGACAGAAGACTCAACTTCATGAGGAATTTCACTTCAGAGTTGAGCAGCAAATAGGAATGGAGAGGGGAAAACACCAACTACCACATAGAAAACTATGCCATCAAATGGTATACAGATGGTTCCAGGACAGCCGAAGGTACGGGTATCGGAGTATATGGGCCCAAAACCAAATACTGCGAACGTATGGGAATACATACCAGTATCTTCCAAGCAGAGGTGCACGCTATTGCAAGGTGCACTGAAGTCAACCTTAAAAGAAACTATCGCAACAAGGAAATAGCGATAATGATAGATAGTCAGGCGGCCATCAGAGCACTAAGCTCACATACAATATGCTCGAAGATGGTAGAAGAATGTGTGGCCAAATTAAATGAATTAGGCACAAACAACAAAGTTACCCTGTACTGGATACCAGGGCATGTGGGTATCGAGGGCAACGAAGAAGCCGACAAACTGGCGAAACTAGGGGCAGGAACACCCTTCATAGGTCCAGAACCCTTCTGTGGAATCGGACCACATATAATCCGAGAAATTTTAATAAAAGAAGAGGCGGCAGAAAGAACCAGATATTGGGAAATACAACCAGGACTAAGGCAGGCCAAGGATCTCCTTGGGGAATTCAACCCCCAGAGATTCAAGGCCTTTATAAGCACTAATAGGAAGAATATAAGAGTTCTGACAGGAATCCTTACAGGACACTGCAGACTCAAAGCACACCTCAAAAAACTAGGACTTGAAAGAGATAGCAACAGCAGATTCTGCGAATGGGACGACGAAACCCCAATGCATATTCTCTCCTACTGTGAGGCATTACTCCGTAGGAGGAGAAAACATCTCGGGGCATATTGCTTCTCTCCTAGCGAGATACAATCTCTCAATCCACTCCGGATACTAAAATTCCTAAGAGAAATAGGCCTGAAGGAGGTGTTGTAGAATGGGAAGTTAGCCTGACTATTGCACCAAAGAAAAAGAGGGTACAATAGATCTTAAGGTCTCAGTACAGGAACACCCTAAAATTAAATCTAATCTAACCGGATGGAGGTAAAATTTAAATTGATTCCTTTAGATCTGCATATAAAAAGGCAATGATGAATATGCCATTTCCCTTTGGCTGCTATGGCAAGGACTATGCGCACCAATGTGTGGCTTGCGACTGGAGCATAGGTATCACCAAAATCTTTACCCGGATCTTGACTATAACCTTTAACTACAAATCTGGCTTTAAATCTGTCGATTGTAACATCTTTCCTGTTTTTAACTTTAAATGGCCATCGAGATTTCAATGCTTTGATATTTTCATTTGGAATATCAATTACTTTGAAGACATTTAATTTGCATAATTGATAGAACTCGTCATTCATTGCCTGAATCCAATCTTCTGCATATTCGCTATTAATTGCTTGCTCATATGTGTTTGGTTCAGTAATTGTTTTGTAACAAATGCAATCATTTGGCTTATTTACATTTCTCCTGGGGCGATTTGCGTTTACTTGGTTCTTTAAAATAGTTCCGCTAGTATCAAGTATATTATTATCTGAAATATTTCGATTATAGTTAGTAGTTTGGTTATCAGGAACGAACGGTAAAGGATCAATATCGTCTATTGTAGCGATTATGTTGTCTATAGAATCATTAATTGTTGTAATACCTATGTCATCGGATAATTCATATAATGTATGATTGAAAACTCTGATGTTTCTAGAATAAATTACTTCTCCTGTTTTCGGATTTAACAGCTTTAATTTATTAGGAAATTGGAATCCTACGAACATCATTTTTGTACCTCGACTTTCAAATGTATTGTCAAATTTGTTTTTCTTCGCGTAAGCGACTGCACCAAATCGATGTAATTTTCTGAAATTCACATTTCTATTTAAAAATAATTCATAAGGAATTTTACCTTGGACGGTATTTCGGGGTAACGAATTTTGTAATATTGTTGCATAGGTAACTGCTAAATGCCAGAATTTGTTTGGGAATCGGGTTTCATTAATTAAACAACGTGACATAGTCACTAATGAACGAATTTTCCTCTGAGCAATTCCATTTGATTGTGGCGTACGCGGTGTAGTAGTTAAATGTACGATGTCATGTTCATCAGTAAATGTCTTCCTTTGATTATTTATAAATTCACCACCGTTGTCTGTAAAAAGTGTTTTTAATTTTTGATTAGTTTGACGCTCAGCCCAATTTACGTAGAAAACAAAAGAATCGTAGAAATCTGATTTGTTTTTCAAACAGAATGTCGCACAATGGCGACTGAAATCATCAACAAGTACCGCCATATATTGATCTCCATCTTGGCTTGGTGGGAATGGACCACATAAATCGGCATATACCACTTCAAGGGGTTTGCTTGTGGTGGTAGGTCTTTTCTTAAATCGTGGTTTGATTAATTTATTTTCATCACATATTTCACAATCATTTATTAGTTTTACTTTTAATTCAGGAAAAATTTTCTTTAATAATGAAAGTTTGGTGGGTCCTGTGGGTCCTAATCTCAAATGCCAATCATTATTGTTTATGTCTGTTGTTGTTTTATTTAGGTAAGCAACAAACAGTTCACTTTTCAGTTCTAGAGATTTCACTTTTAAGATTAAATTATTATTCTTAAAAATTGCCCATCCTGCTTGGTCGATGGTTTGATTATACCCATCCTTGTATAGCTGTGGTATAGAAATGAGATTATCACCATTAGGAACATATAATCCATTAAGTGACAATTTCACATGAGTGCTATTTATATCAAATGTACCGTTAAAATATGCTTTAGTTTTGTTGTTACCGAATGTGTGAATTGTAATTGGCGTTTTCAGTTGAACTAGATTAGTAAATAATGATTTTACGCTGCAATAATGATCCAATATCCAACCACTCGATTTGGAATAGCTTGCCATTAGGGTGCTGCCCTCATCTTTTTTTGTGTTTGTGTTTGTCGGCCGAGATATTTTGTTTATTTTTTAAACGATAACATTCGTTTTTATTATGATTTGTTTTCTTACAACAGGTGCAAAATTTTGTCATGGATTTTAATGCTACTTTATTTGAAGAATTTGAATTGTTGGAAGTGTTTAATTTGATTGTTCTTCGCGACAAATTGACGAAAAGACGTTTTCGATGCATAAACAATTATCTGTTGTAGATATTTGGATCCTCTCGTTTTTATTATGATTTGTTTTCTTACAATAGGTGCAAAATTTTGTCATGGGTTTTAATGCTACTTTATTTGAAGAATTTGGATTGTTAGAAGTGTTTAATTTGATTGTTCTTCGCGACAAATTGACGGAAAGACGTTTTCGATGCATAAACAATTATCTGTTGTAGATATTTAGAGCCTCTCAGGAAGTTCCTATTTTGTTTGAGATGAAAGTAAATGAAGAACAATTAAAATGAAACAATGCTCAGACATTTTTAGATTTTCATTTGTTGTGTTATTGATTTTATAGTAATGGTTCTTCAAAATTATTAAATTTTCATGTCAATGTCATTTAATTTAACATTAAGTATTTGATTGAGAACTGTCATTTGGTTTGAAACACCGGAGGTTTCATAATTCTTTCCATACATCGAAGACATTTGTATATTCAGAAATGGTACTCGCAATTTGGTTTCTTATTGATTCGATAACTAATCCGTATGCATTTTCTTGTTGTTCATCACCATCAGCTAGTTTGAGGATAATTGCCTTTTTGCATTTATTTTTAATTAATATGGCAATCATTTGAACTTTCCAACCAGTAAAGTTTTCATTTCCAGTTAATTGTTCTAGATTTGACTTACGACCGGCCATCTTGGATTTTGTGAATCACACTTTTTTTGTTTATTATTTTTTTTTTATCTAAAAAAAAAGTAATTTATTCAATTTCTAATCAGTGCTTCGATATGATGAAAGATAAATAGTGATATGAGGACTGATACAAATTATTTATTAAGCCTTCAATAGTTTTATAAACAAGATAGAAATAAAAGTTGTCTATTCAAGACGATGATTCTAGTGTGACTGACTAGACAGAAAAAAAGACATGCGTGAAGTTGACGGCTGCTCTTGGATATCACAACACTTATATCTAAATTAATCTTATATCTAATTTGTTTCATTATCCGCAAATCTTCGTTCCTTATGATGCGTCTTCTCCTACTACCAGCAACTTATCCCTTTTTGACAGTTGTTTCCAAATAACCGCTATTTCTAATCAAAAACTATAATATAATAAAACGATGTTAGTGATTGGGTTTGAGAAAATCAGACGAACGATGTCCGTGACTTTGATCTGCACAAAAATCAGTCAAAACTATGTCCGTGATTCCAATTGGGAAAAATCAGGCAAAACGATGTCCGTGATTTAATTTGCTAAACAATCAGGCAAATTGGTGTCCATGATTCGAATTGGGAAATAATCAGGCAGCCGCTATCCATGATTTGAATTACGAAAAATCAGGCAAAACGATGTCTGTGATTTGAATTGGGAAAAATCTGGCAAAACGATGTCCGTGATTTGAATAAAGAAAAATCAGCGAAAAGGATGTTTGTGATTTGAATTTCGAAAAATCAGGCAAAACGATGTCCATGATTTGGTTTAAGAAAAATCAGACGAACGATGTCCATGATTGTGATCTGCGCAACAATCAGGCAACCACTTTCCGTGATTTGAACTAGGAAAAATCAGGTAAAACGATGTCCGTGATTTGTCTGGAAAAAATCAGGCAAACGATGTCCGTGTTTTTAATTATGGAAAATCAGGCAAAACGATGTCCTTGATTTGAATTGGGAAAAATCAGGGCAAAGGATGTCCGTGATTTCAATTGGGAAACATCAGGCAAAACGACGTCCTTTATTTGAATTACGAAAAATCAGGCAAAACGATGTCCGTGAATGGTAAATCACGCAAACCGATGTCCGTTTCTTAATTGGAGAAAAAAAGATAACACTTTTATTTCGTTTGAAATCCCTTTGCTCAATTTTATGTTATATTTTGATTCGGCAACGAATGTCCAGAATCACTACCGATTGAAATTAATAAGGCAAATATCCTTTATTTAAATTAATGAAAAATTCTTTCGAATTTTTCCATGAAACAAATATTTATTTGTTATAAATACAGTGGGACTGAATTAAATTCATTTTAAAAATATGCTATTTTACTAACATGAAATATCCACACTTGGTTGTAATATATATATAAACTAACAAATTTTATTAATCTTTATACAAGGTCGAGTCCAAAGTAATCAGGACTTTTTGAATCTAGCGCCCCTAGTGGCGCCATCTATATGTCGACTAGTGCGTTAGAATCTGCTATCCTTTATCGACTTCCTGTGAGAATTTCATGACATTTCATCTATTGAAAGTGAAGTTATTGCGTTTTAAGTGCAGTATGTTTGTGTCATCGGTGCGAAAATGAGCTTCGACGACCAAAAATTGCTCAGAATTCAACATTCGAAGGACATCATTGTGACTGGTGACGAAACGTGGTGTTTTCAATATGATCCCGAAACGAAACGCCAGAGTGAGGAATGGAAGGCGCCGGACGAGCCGAAACCCAAAAAATCGCGCCTGGAGAAGTCAAAAGTGAAGACAATGCTGATTTGTTTTTATGATTCCAAGGGTATTGTCCACAAAGAATTTGTTCCACCCGGTCAAAACGTTAATGCGGTATTCTACCTAGGAGTTTTGGAGCGTTTGGTGCGCCGTATTCGAGGTGTTCGGCCCGAATATCGCGAAGATGGAAGTTGGCGTTTGTTGCACGATAATGCGCCGTCTCATCGATCGACGCTTGTGACCGATTATCTCACCAAAAATCACATTTTAACCATCAACCACTCCCCGTATTCACCGGATATGGCACCGTGCGACTTCTACCTTTTCGGAAAAATGCATTTGCCGATGAAAGGAAAGCGTTATGCAGACGTAGAGGCCATTCAAAAGGCTTGCACCGGCATACTGGCGGCCATACAGGCCAACGAGCTAAAACACTCGTTCGACATGCTTTTGGACCGTGCAAAAAGCTGTATTGAAGCAGAAGGAGACTATTTTGAATAAAATCAATTGATTTTGCCGAAAAAACCATTTGTTCTGTTTTTTTTTTAAAGTCCTGATTACTTTGGACACCACCTTGTATATATTAACTACTTTCTCGTGAAAAAAGATACATAGAAGTGTATTGCTTGAAAGTTATTTTTTAAAATGACTGTTTTCGCCGCATCAAATGTACTTACGGACTCATCAGCTGAACTCGTACATTTGTTTGTTCAGGAACGAAATCATTTTAACTATTTTTAAGCATACATTAGAAGGATAAATCATCAAATCGAAATCAAACTAAGATCTACGAATTTTATTCTAATGAAAATTTTTTGGTTAATGATTTTTTACTATTACTTCTCCTTTTTTATAGCTGTTGTTGGCATTACGAGTTGAATTTTTTTTGTCCGAAAATTTATCAGTACAGGTTTTAGTGCCACAAAACCTTTATAATTTGGTCAATTTATATTACCTGATTAGAGCTTAATTTATTTAAATTAATGAAAAATTCTTTCGAATTTTTCCATGAAACAAATATTTATTTGTTATAAATACAGTGGGACTGAATTAAATTCATTTTAAAAATATGCTATTTTACTAACATGAAATATCCACACTTGGTTGTAATATATATATAAACTAACAAATTTTTATTAATCTTTATATATACAAGCAGTTTTCCAAAGTAAACAGGACTTTAAAAAAAAAAACAGAACAAATGGTTTTTTCGGCAAAATCAATTGATTTTATTCAAAATAGTCTCCTTCTGCTTCAATACAGCTTTTTGCACGGTCCAAAAGCATGTCGAACGAGTGTTTTAGCTCGTTGGCCTGTATGGCCGCCAGTATGCCGGTGCAAGCCTTTTGAATGGCCTCTACGTCTGCATAACGCTTTCCTTTCATCGGCAAATGCATTTTTCCGAAAAGGTAGAAGTCGCACGGTGCCATATCCGGTGAATACGGGGAGTGGTTGATGGTTAAAATGTGATTTTTGGTGAGATAATCGGTCACAAGCGTCGATCGATGAGACGGCGCATTATCGTGCAACAAACGCCAACTTCCATCTTCGCGATATTCGGGCCGAACACCTCGAACACGGCGCACCAAACGCTTCAAAACTCCTAGGTAGAATACCGCATTAACGTTTTGACCGGGTGGAACAAATTCTTTGTGGACAATACCCTTGGAATCATAAAAACAAATCAGCATTGTCTTCACTTTTGACTTCTCCAGGCGCGATTTTTTGGGTTTCGGCTCGTCCGGCGACTTCCATTCCTCACTCTGGCGTTTCGTTTCGGGATCATATTGAAAACACCACGTTTCGTCACCAGTCACAATGATGTCCTTCGAATGTTGAATTCTGAGCAATTTTTGGTCATTTTCGCACCGATGACACAAACATACTGACACTTAAAACGCAATAACTTCACTTTCAATAGATGAAATGTCATGAAATTCTCACAGGAAGTCGATAAAGGATAGCAGATTCTAACGCACCAGTCAACGTCTAGATGGCGCCACCAGGGGCGCTAGATTCAAAAAGTCCTGTTTACTTTGGACTACACCTTGTATTAACTACACGTTCCTGAACAAACAAATGTACGAGTTCAGCTGATGAGTCCGTAAGTACATTTGATGCGGCGAAAACAGTCATTTTAAAAAATAACTTTCAAGCAATACACTTCTATGTATCCTTTTTTCACTAGAAAGTAGTTAATATATATAAAGATTAATAAAAATGAGCAAAGCAAACCATAGTAGTGAATTTACATTTTCTCTATATCGGCCGGACCACTATGGAACTTTCCCGATAATGTCATAAAATATTCATTTCAGTTTTCTTATTCTAAATGTACATTCCAAGTTTAATGAAAATTTGAATACTATTGGCCGAATTATTAAGGTTTATTTATTTTGCATTCCCGTAACCCCTACAGAGAGGAGTCGCATTCTATCTTTGCAGTTGACCTATCCAAAGTGTATACACCAAGTTTTAGGAAATTCGCCGATTATTGAATGAATTCTTGAAGTTTTCTATTTCAGCCCCCCACAATCCCCCATCGAGGGGAGACATTTTATCTTTTCAGTTTGCACGGCCCAAATGTACATTTCATTTTCATTAAAATCCGCCGGTTATTGACCGAATTATTAAGGTTTTTTCATATCACCTTCTCGCTACCCCCACCGAGGGGAGTCGCATTCTATCTTTTCACTTGGCCTATCAAGAATGTACACATCAAGTGTCAAGAAAATCCGCCCCTTATTGAGTGAATTATTGACGTTTTTCTATTTTAGCCCTCCACAACGCCCCACCGGGGGGAGACATATTTTATTTTTTCAGTTGGTCCATCCCAAACGTACGTTCGAAGTTTCATTAAAATCCTACTATTATTGGCCGAATTAAGGAAGTTTCTTTATTTCTTTATTGCTAAGCTTTTTTTATTTGACCCTCCCGCAAACCCCACCGAGGGGAGTCGCATTCTATCTTTTCACTTGGCCTATCCAGAAACTATAAACCAAGTTTAAAGAAAATCCGCCCATTATTGAGTGAATTATAGAAGTTTTTCTTTTTTAGCCCTCCACAACCCCCCACCGCGGGAAGACATTTTTTATCTTTTCACTTGGTCCATCCCAAACGTACGTTCGAAGTTTCATTAAAATCGGACTATTATTAATGGAATTAGGGATGTTTCTATATTTCCACCACAACATTTTTTAAAAAAAGTTTAGCGCATTAGTGTTGCCAGATATAAATTGCGTTGAAAGTTTAATATGTTCTGACTTCGATCTTGGTACGCAAACTGTGCAAATCTCATCAAAATTGCAGTTTCCGTTTTACAACAAGTGCAAAAATAGACTAATAGACAAAATTTTGTCGTTTTTAGACAGAAAAAGCGTTACTAAATAGTGTTGCCATAAATTAATTTCGCCCAGAATCTAACACCATCTGGCATTTGATGCAACACCAAAATGGTGAAAGTTTCATGGAAATCGGACCATCCATTCAGATTTTATTAACGATTTAAAAAAGCGGACGGACGGACGGACATGGGGCTAATTATTTTTGACGAAACGGATTTTGCACTCATTTTCATCTTCCTAGCCCTTCTAGATCAAAAGTTAGGTTTTCGCACAATTATAGTACTTTCCTATAAACATTCGTTTATCGGGAAAGTAAAAATTTGTTAGTTTATATATATATTACAACCAAGTGTGGATATTTCATGTTAGTAAAATAGCACATTTTTAAAATGAATTTAATTCAGTCCCACTGTATTTATAACAAATAAATATTTGTGTCATGGAAAAATTCGAAAGAATTTTTCATTAATTTAAATAAATTAAGCTCTAATCAGGCAATATTGATTGACCAAATTATAAAGGTTTTGTGGCACTAAAGCCTGTACTGATAAATTTTCGGACAAAAAAAATTCAACTCGTAATGCCAACAACAGCTATAAAAAGGAGAAGTAAAAGTAAAAAATCATTAACCAAAAAATTTTCATTAGAATAAAATTCGTAGATCTTAGTTTGATTTCGATTTGATGATTTATCCTTTTAATGTATGCTTAAAAATAGTTAAAATGATTTCGTTCCTGAATAAACAAATGTACGAGTTCAGCTGATGAGTCCGTAAGTACATTTAATGCGGCGAAAACAGTCATTTTAAAAAATAACTTTCAAGCAATACACTTCTATGTATCCTTTTTTCACGAGAAAGTAGTTAATATATATAAAGATTAATAAAAATTTGTTAGTTTATATATATATTACAACCAAGTGTGGATATTTCATGTTAGTAAAATAGCATATTTTTAAAATGAAATATCCTTTGTTATTAAATCGACATAAAATATACTGCGCAAAAATGTCCACAATTAATTTTATGATTTCAAAAAAAACAAGAAACGAATCGATTTCAAAAAAATTGTCAATTATCTTTTTGTCCGTTGTTTCCCATGATCTAAATTTCGTTTATTTTTGTTCCATGTTTTTGTGGTCATAGTTTTTCCTAACGAATTCGTATTTTCCTCGTCGTATTTTTCTTAAAATCTACATATAAATAGGCAAACACAAAAATTTACCTCCCTGTTATTCGTATTCTGACAAAAGATGTGGCAGAATATATATATCAATCGAAAGCTATTGATGAGGGGAAGTGTTTAAACACAAAAAGTATGTTGATATATGTAGGAGGCGATGAAATTTTATTTACTTAGTTTATAATTTCATATTACTTTTAAAAAACTTAGTAATCTTTTCTTCAATAAATTATGTATAAAAGGACGAGAAGAGATCACTTCAAATTAGTTACAACTAGGAGCTGAAAGGCTTCAGAACTCTAATATAATAAATACTATTTACTACAAATACTGTGTTTTTATTAATATCTACCTACATGGGGGCTCAACCAAAATAGAAAAAAGGAAGATAGAAAAATTTTGAAAAATTTCTCAACCAAAATAGAAAAAAAGAAGATAGAAAAATTTTGTAAAATTTTTCAACCAAAATAGAAAAAAGAAGATAGAAAAATTTTGAAAAATTTTACAAGAATTCAAACGCGATGCGACAAGATGACAGATAGGAAATTTCTACGCAGAAAAGACGAAAGTGATAGCGAGTGTGAATCAGATGACAGTGATTCACAATTTTCACAATGCTTTTCACAAAAATCCAATGAGGAAACGAGAAAAATTATTAAATTTCGCGATTTAGAAAGCGCAATAGAAATTTTTTCAGGAAAAATCGGGTAAATGAATTCGAAGATTTTGCGAAGACTTTAGCAGGTTGGAATGACATTGAAATGCTAATTTACGCGAAGCGAATGATTCAAGGGTCGGCATTAAAATTCGTTCCTACATAAAGAAATTTGAGATCATGGAAAAGATTGAAGAAATTATTGTTAGAAGAATTTTCTGATGACGTCGACAGTGGTGTGGTACACCAACAATTACGAAGACGAATGAAACGACCAAATGAAACATGCAAGGAATACCGTTATGAAATGCATAATATATCATTGCAAATTGATTTGGAAACCTCAGCATTAATTCGATATGTTACTGATGGAATTATTGACGATTCTCCAGATAAAATTGTTCTTGAAGGTGCTAAATCAATTAAAGATTTGAAAGAAAAATTTTTAATTTATGAACTATCAAAAGGACGACAAGCCGATAAGAAGAATAAACGAAGTGATGATGCACGGAAGGAGAAAGTAAAAATAAGAATTTTGAGCGGAAAAATCAAGAAAAGGGTAAGATGACAAATTGTTACAATTGTGGTGGAAAAGGTCACCAAACCAAAAGCTGTACAGATGCCAGCAAAGGACCAAAGTGCTTTAAATGTAATTTATTTGGTCGTAAAGGCGTGTCATGCCCAAGTAACAATCAGTGTCTCAATAAACCAGCGCTGAACATTGTCAGGAAGAATAGCATTCATCAACAAATTTTAATAAATAATACAAATTTTATAGCATTAATAGATACCGGAGTGGATTTAACCCTGATGAAGAAAAAATTTCTTGATGTCATCAAACCAACAAATTTTAAGAAATTATTGATAACAATATGTGGTATTGGTACAAATATAAGGACAATTGGAAAATTTACAGCTACCATGAAAATTGATCAGGCGCAATTTAAAGATATAGATATTTACGTAATACAGGACGAAATTATGAAACCAGATGATATTGTTGGAATGGATGTATTGACACAAGCTGACGTGATCATTAACCACAAATCGATAGAAGTACGAAATAGATTGGAAGACGTACCAAACGATGAAAATTCGATGGATAATATGGAAAATATTTCAAAATATTATAATGGTTAGCGATGCCGAAGTCAAAATAAAAATTGTACTACCAGATGATGAACCACTTCAAATGCAAGCACGACGACTACCACTGAACGAACATAACATCATAGAGGAACAAATTTCTGAATGGATTCAAATTGTATTGTTCAACCGAGCATGTCTGATTACTCAAGTCGAATAGTTTTGATGGACAAAATGGATGGTACGAAACAATTAAGTGTTGACTATCGAAGGATACAAAGAAGGATAAAGGTGGAAAAAGGGAAGACGGAAGTGATGATGAAAATGATGAAGAAGATAAAGGATGAAAGAATAAGAAGACAAAAGACAAAAGAAAAAAAGATGAAGATAAATCAAAATAGGACAAGAGAAGCAAAAGTGAAAATGAGAGTAAGAAATGGTTTAAAGATAACGAAGGTGGTTGAAGAAGAGAATCTCCATACATTTTAAGAACCTAGAGATGAATTACGAATCACAGAAAGAGAACAAATTTTTAAAATAGAACAAGAAAACAAACAAGGTACAACCAAAATCCAAAGAAAACACCAAGTTGGAAAACTGATGAGTTAATAGCAATGGCAAGAACTCAATTCTCTGGACTATATCGCATCACTAGAAATGGAGAAAATGATCGATATAAAGTTGAGAAACTCGGAGAACATGAAGGACCAGGTGTAACATCCAGCAGCGCGGACAAAATGAAGAAATGGCCTAGAGGGTCATCTGGGTCAGATGACGATCAGGATGGACGAGTGTAGGAGGCGATGAAATTATATTTACTTAGTTTATAATTTCATATTACTTTTAAAAAACTTAGTAATCTTTTCTCCAATAAATTATGTATAAAAGGACGAGAAAAGATCACTTCAAATTAGTTACAATTAGGAGCTGAAAGGCTTCAGAACTCTAATATAATAAATTCTATTTACTTCAAATACTGTGTTTTTATTAATGTCTGCCTACATATATGGTCGTTGAGCCAGGTTCGACAGGTAAAAGTTTCCCAAATATTTATACAACAACAAAATATATGGCACACAGTTGTGTGCTTTACGAATTTGTGTAATGAAGGAATGGAAATACCTGAAGGTTTTAGAAGGTTTTTGATTCAGAATTATATAGAAAACAGCAGTTTATTTTTCTGGACCAAAGTCACGAAAAAGTCAAAAACTTATACGTTTAAATTTACCTCGCGTAACATTCTGGAAATTGGTTCATTCCTCCCGTAGTCAGTCAGTTCGGTGAAAATTGATTTTAAACAACTCCACGGATCTTAGGAAACAACTCCACGGATCTTAGGGAACAAATGTTTGAATTAAGGTGCATTTCGTCTAAAATAGAGGAAGCATCGATAGCAGCATTAAAAATTTGATGACGTCGACGACATCAGCCACTTCACGCCTCTTTTTTAAGGAATGTAAGCCTGATAATTCTCTTTATACGTATGTATGTATGTTACATATTTGAATTTTTTGTTTAGGACATAATCGTGTTATTGTCCTAGCTAAATTTATTACTTATTAAACTTTTTTAATATCACGTCAAATATGCTATTTTACTAACATGAAATGACCACACTTGTTGTATATATATATAAACTATTATTATTGATGTGTAAACATCTTTGCTCTCGGTAGGGGCTAGTTGAAAAATCGACTGTGATCATCAGATGGGCGGAGCCATCAAAAATTAAACTTCGAAATAAATATATCGAGCAAAAAAAAATCGATTTTTGATATGTTGTAGAGAATTAGTTGAAACGTGGAGAAATTTTGTTCCCGGGGAGATTGGGAGTCGGGTGGTTACAAAAGGAGGGTTTGACAGCTCATTTTGGAAAACCTCATTTATAATCTGAAATATACATCGGACATGATTCTGACCTGAGACAATGTTATTGAGATTTTTATGGCGCACATTCTGACAGATTAGTCACCGCTGTGGCGCTGCAGGCAATACAAGTTTAAGAACTTTTTATATAGAAGTCACGCGCGAATACAATGTTCAGCAAAGTTGTGGAGGTTTTCATGGGGACTATTTCTGTCGAAGACCATATATTTCTATCTGTGAGGAACGTATTCACTGTCGTGCTGAATACAACATTTTAATCTAGTTATCATCTACTGACATCTAAATATAATATTAGGATCTAGTTATCTTTCACATAATGCTTTTTTTCGATTAAGATGCAATAATATTTCAATAAATTAGAATTGTTTTAACTTAGAACCGATTACATCGTTTACTTTCGTGCTCCCACAAAGAAGTTTATTTCAACTCATTCCGAGTTCAGCCTCAACTGACCTCTCATATGGCGCAGTCGGTATAGCCACAAGAAACTCAACATATTTAAAAAAATAAAAATTTTCTTCCGATAAAAAATTATTTTATTCAAAATGTCTGCAATAACCTCATTTTTCGAAACATGCGAATCAACAGAATGTGACTATTACAGATCGCCAAATTTCGAGTGCCACAATGATGTCAAGAGCAATCGGGGACGTTTGTGCAGCTGTAATGCAAAACGGACAGAAGATATTTTCAGTAGTCGTGTACATCTCGCCAAATCAACCCGTCGACGCAATTATAAAATTCATTCATTTTGTTCTTTTACCATACACTCCGGTCAGATCCGCTGAGCTTGGGGTAGACCTCGACAAATTTCCTATGATATTGGGAGGCGACTTCAACATTAACGTCGCCTTAGATGAGGCAGAGCCGCTCATTACATTCTTGCGGGAAAAATTAAACTTGGAAATGGATTCGAACAGACACATTCCAACGACGAACACAAAAACGACAATCGATGCGATATTTTCAGGGTACATCGATACACTTGAGATGACGGTATACGTCTCCTATTTCAGTTACCACAAACCAATTATTTGTTCACTTAAACATTAAAAATAAATTTTGTCTTCTACATTAAATATATATAATGGCTTTATTTCAATAAAAGACCCAAATCTCTAGCTTATTAAAACCACAACCTCTGCGATATTCCCACATGCAACGCTAACGAGCCTAGATGTTTACACATCAACTACCGTGAGAGCAGCGTCGCTCACACATTTTTTTATATTATTAATCTATTAATTAATCTTTAATCTATATAAATAAAATCGTAAATGTTCATTTGTTCCTAACCGGTAATCTCCGAAACTTCTTGACCAATTGCTTTGAAACTTTCACAGAATGTCCTATGTGATTATGACCATGTTTATATGTACTTTTTATTTACCTAGGTTATACCTAATTTGGGTTATACCTGATTTAAAAAAACCAATCACTAACACATAGCCGCAAGCATGTTTCAAATCAAAATCTTGAAGCGAGAAAACGTGATTTTTCTTACTCACACACACATACATCAGTAAGCTTTTATTATAAAAATAAAGATGAGCGTAGTGGCGGTGTTCAATCGAACATATTTAAAAAACCTTAAATTCAGCATGTTTTTTTTTGGTAATTAATTTGCGAATAATTGGAAAATTTATTGACTGATAAAATTGTTGATTTGAATTTTACAGGTGAACTTAGGTTCAATGTAATATTCAAGGTTTAGCTTGAATTTCCAATCGCATCCGCAAATAATTAATAAAAGGAAAAATGCTGAATTCACATTTTTTTTATTAAAATAAGTAATGTTTGTGAATTTTTAAAATTAAGTTAGATTTGATTAAGATCGTGAATTGAGCAGATCGAACTGCAAATTAAATTAATAAATTAAAATTTTTGAAGTTTAAATTTGTGGTTTTTTTTTCTTTATACACTTTGCTACGGGTCGAGTGCTTCTCGTTAGAAAAATTCAGGCGGCGTTAAAAATATTAATTCGGAGGGGCAACACTTAAAATGGGCTTAATGTTTATGTATTCTGGAACATCAGAATTGCGAAAAATGTTTGCGTTATTTATTCCAAAAAACAAGTTTCTCTTAAGCGTACAAAATTAAATTATTCGCTTTTATGTCTCTACCAAATGGCGTAAAATTTTGTAAGCCCATAGCCTAAAGCCATTTCATTTCTCATTTTTTGGAAAGCTTAAAGCCAAAAAAAAGGTATTTATGATTGACAAGGCTGAATTTTCAAAATCTTCGACGAATTTTAAGAATTGCCCCCAATTTCTCAAAAAAAATTACTGTCACTGGTAGTTTTAATTAAAAAAAAAACGAGGGGTTTTTAGATTTGGATTCAAAGTTGGTTCAAAAGAACGAATTTTTTACTAAATTATGAATTAACATCATTTCTGTTTGATTAATTATTATATATGTAAAAGGCTAATCCTTCTTTCTTTCCTTCTGTCCGTCCTATATTGTCCGGAAAGAAAATTCGTTGAGCAAAAAAAAAAAAAACACTTTTTGATATGTTGTACAGAATTACTTGAAACGGAGAAATTTTGTTACCGGGAAGGTTTACAAAGGGGGCTTGAAAGCTTATTTCAGAAAACCTCATTTAATAATAATCTGAAATATACATCGGACATGATTCTGACCCGAGGTAATCTTATTAAGATTTGCATGCCGGACATTCTAACGTACACGGCAAAGTTCCATTTCGCACCGCTTTGGTGCTGCAGTCAGTACAAACTTTTGAACTTCGTATATATTAGTCACACACGAGTACAATGTTCGGCGAAGTTATGGAGAGTATCACGGGAATTATTTCCGTCGAAGACCAAACAGTTCTATCCCTTACCGCTTTGGCGCTGCAGTCAATACAAATTTGGAACTTGGTATGTAGACGTCACACACGATTACAGTGTTCGGCAAAGTTTCGGAGGTTTTCTAGGGGATTTTTTCTATCGAAGGTAAAATAGTTCTATCTCTCACCACTTTGGCGCTGGGGTCAATACAATTTTGGAACTTATTATGTAGACGTTACTCACGATTACAGTGTTCGGCAAAGTTTCGGAGGTTTTCTTGGGGATTTTTTCTGTCGAAGACCAAACAGTTCTATCTCTTACCGCTTTGGCGCTGGCGTCAATACAATTTTGGAACTTGGTATGTAGACGTCACACACGATTACAGTGTTCGGCAAAGTTTCGGAGGTTTTCTTGGGGATTTTTTCTGTCGAAGATAAAATAATTCTATCTCTCACCACTTTGGCGCTGCGGTTGTTTAAGCCCCTACTCTATAGAGGCTTTTGCCTTTACGTAATATATGTTTGACGGGAGCTATTTTACCAACCGGAGAAATGGGATCAATTTAATATCTTCGCTGGGGGTGTTGCGGGGTAAATAATGTGTATTCTGAATAGATCGACTTAAGACATGAAATATGTCACCAGTGGTGCTACTAGAACGGGGTAAAAGATTTATTATGTTCCGAACTAAGGTGCTACGCTTGAATACATTTTGTTAATTTACAGCGATTTGTAAACCGAAATTATTAGGAACCGTCATAAGACGCGTTACAACCTAGCAATTAAATAAAGCCTATAAAAACTTTTTTTTTGTACAGCAATAATGAAAATTCGCCAATTTTAAAAATTATAATACGAGCTAAAAAAGATATCGTAAAAATAGTGTTTATGCCAAAAATCAAGTTTGTTTAAACACACAAAATTAAATTTTAAAATTATAATCTACTCTACTAATTGACATAACATTTTGAAAACCCAAAGCCGAAAGACATTTAATACGTAGAGTCTCATTTGTTGGAAACACTAAAACCAAAAAGGCATTTAAAAATGAAAATGCTGAATTTAACAAAATCTTAGATGAAATTTCCAGCTTGGGACGATTTACAATACAAAAGCTCTGACTTCCTGGCCCCAATCGCCGGTGGATAGGCATGACATTACAGCACGTGTTTTCAAACAGAAGCTGAAATCCCTGATGGAATTCATGGTTAAACATGAAGTGTTTGGGTCTGTGCGCTGCTGGATGTACTCAGTGGAATGGTAAAAGAGAGGATTCAAAAATGGTGGAAGAACGGCTCATTCCGCTTTGAAATTGCCATTAAACATTCACGTCATTGAAAGTCCCACATGCAACATTTCCAAAGCATCCGGCATGGGAAAAGTATTGCAGAAATGCAAACTTATTGTTTGGGATGAATGTACAATGGCGCACAAAAAATCGCTCGAGGCCCTTGATCGATCATTGCAAGACTTACGTGCAAATATCAAACCATTTGGGAACGCATTAATATTGCTTGCAGGAGATTTCAGGCAAACATTACATGTAATTCGTCGATCGACACCAGCAGACGAAATAAATGCCTGCCTGAAATACTCTACTTTGTGGCGACGCGTAAAGACGTTAAAATTAAATACAAATATGCGAGTCCAGCTGCAAAACGATCGGTCAGCAGAGATATTCTCATATCAATTGCTGGAAATTAGGAACGGAAAGGTGCCGGTTGATCTGACGTCAGGACGAATTTCATTGCCTCATAACTTCTGCAATTTAGTGACGTCAAAAGAAGAATTGGTTGAAAAAGTATTTCCCAATATTCAAACTAATTACAAGAATCACGATTGGCTAAGTGAACGAACTATTCTTGCGGCCAAGAACAAAGACGTCTACGAACCTAACAATATTATTCAATCTAACATTCAAAGCGAGGTGGTCACATACAAGTCCGTCGACACTGTTGTGGAAGCAGATGAAGCGGTTAATTATCCAACATTTTTGAATTCACTCGGTCTGCCAGGGATGCCACTGCACGGACTGCAATTGAAAGTCGGTTTGCCAATTATCATGTTGCGAAATATCAACCAGCCAAAGCTTTGCCACGGCAGTAAAAAAATTAAAGAGCAACATCGTAGAAGCAACAATCTTGACAGGACCTTTTAAAGGTGAAGATATCCTCATTCCTCGCATTCCTATGATTCCAACGGATATGCCATTTCAATTTGAGAGATTGCAATTCCCGATTCGATTGGCGTTTGCAATCACCATCAACAGGGCTCTGGGCCAATCTTTAAAATTGTGCGGTTTAGATCTAGACGCGGATTGCTTCTCACACGGAAAATTATATGTTGCCTGTTCTAGAGTCGGCAAACCAGAAAATCTCTATATCTGCACAGAAAATAGAAGAACAAAAAATGTTGTATAACCACAAGCATTGTGAAATTAAATACACGAGAAATGTGCGCTTTGTCTTTTCTTTTCCATTTAACCAGACTGAGCCACAGCAACGCGTGGGCGGGTACAGCTAGTTTTATATATATAAATTACTTTCTCGTGTTTTTGCCGCACCAAATGTACTTAGGGACACATCAGCTGAACTCATATATTTTTAATATGCTACGAAATTTAGTTTGACTATTATGCTTAATTGTATTAATTATAACTTCCATCTTTACCTATAATTTATTATAATAATTCCAAAAAAAAACATAATTATTGTGAAAAACATTTATCTTGAGTGCATACGCAAACCATTATTCCTAGATGATATTATGAGTGTAACAAATTCATTCCACTTTAATGATAAATCGCTGATGGAATCGGTATGACCGTTAATCTGTCAGTGAACTAAAGGTAAGCAATGTGTTTTGGTTTCCAATTTTTTGAAGTGAAATACTTCTATGGGGGCGTTTAGCAAAAATTATGTAACGATTTTGTGTGACGAAACGTTACATTACAAAATATCTCATTATGTCGACGTCCTAGTCGATTACAATGGTCGGCATTATTGTGGAGGTTATAATGAGTAATATTTCCGTCACAGACCTAATAGTTCTATCTGCCACCATATTGGCGCTGTAGTCGATATAAATTTTTGAAATTTTTTTGGAACTTTTTATACAGAGGTCGTACACGATTGAAATCTTCGGCAAAGTTGTAGAGGTTTTTATGGTGATTAATTCCGTCGAAGACACAATAGTTCTATCTCCCACCACTTCGGCGCTGTATTCAATAACAATTTGACGAACCGTTATATTACAAAATATCTTATTATATGGACGTCCTAGACGATTACAATGTTCCGCATTATTGTGGAGGCTATAATGAGTAATATTTCCGTCACAGACCCAATAGTTCTATCTGCCACCATATTGGCGCTGTAGTCGATATAAATTTTTGAAATTTTTTTTGAACTTTTTATACAGAGGTCGCACACGATTGAAATGTTCGGCAAAGTTGTAGAGGTTTTTATGGTGATTAATTCCGTCGAAGACACAATAGTTCTATCTCCCACCACTTCGGCGCTGTATTCAATAACAATTTGACGAACCGTTATATTACAAAATATCTTATTATATGGACGTCCTAGACGATTACAATGTTCCGCGTTATTGTGGAGGTTATAATGAGTAATATTTCCGTCACAGACGAAATTGTTCTATCTGCCACCATATTGGCGCTGTAGTCGATATAAATTTTTGAAATTTTTTTTGAACTTTTTATACAGAGGTCGTACACGATTCAAATGTTCGGCAAATTTACGAGCTCATGTACAGGATCTTCAATTAGACAGAATAGCATGGTCGTCGAATTTTCTAATTCTTACCGAGACGTGGATGAAAAATAAACTTATTGTAGACATTCCAAATTTTGATATTGTTATTCAATATAAAAGAAAATATATGAGGGAGGCCGAGTTGCAATATACCATAATTATATAAATGACAACCTGTGTTGTTACTCCACAAATAGATCTCAATGTACAATAACTAGAATCATTGTCTGTTCAGCTAAAGTGCGAGAAATATCTACTTGTGAAAGCAGATTGGAGCATAATAAATCAAATATAATTGTGGCAATTTATATTTTTCCCAACCAGTCAATAAATGCAATTATTGAATTCATCCACGAGAATTTGCTAAAGTACACACCAGAAATTTTGCGTATTTTTAAAAAAGATTACGATAAAATTCCGATGATTTTAAGTGGGGATTTTAATGTTAATTTTACATTGGATACAGCGCTCCCTTTGATTGAGTTCCTCAACACCAAATTAAATTTAAAAATGTGCAGTAGTTGCACTGAATCGACAACAAGATCGAAAGCAGTAATTGACGCTGTATTTCAAAGTTATATTAATCAAATCCAAACCAAAGCCTTCATTTCACACTTTAGTTATCATAAGCCACTCGCGTCATTTATTGAAATTGAAAACAAAGAGTGTGAATAATAAAATGTAAAATAACTTTAAAACTAGATACCAATATTTTAATAAATGAACCCTATAACTATCCCAACAATGTATTCGTCTCATTCTCTCTGGCTGTTTAGTATTCCGAAGGTTTCACTTCTACCGCGTGTGCACAGCACACATGATTTTTTTTATTTCATTTTTACTTTCCCTTTAAACGAATGGTTATAGAAAAGTACTATAATCGTGCGAAAACCTAACTTTTGATCTAGAAGGGCTAGGAAGATGAAAATAAGTGCAAAATCGGTTGCGTCAAAAATAATTAGCCCCATGTCCGTCCGTCCGTCCGCTTTTTTAAATCGGTAATAAAATCTGATTGGAAGGTTCGATTTCCATGAAACTTTCACCATTTTGGTGCTGCATCAAATGCCAGATGGTCTTAGATTTTGGGCGAAATTAATATTTGGCAACACTATTTGGTAACGCTTTCCTTGTCTAAAAACGACAAAATTTTTTCCGCACGGTTCAGACTAAACTGTTGAGCCAATTTCGATAAAATTTACACAGTTCATGTATTTGATCCTAACTTAGATCTAGTTAGTTTTTGGGCCATATTCGGCTATGGCAACACTGTCTAAAAATACATTTTGTCCAAGTATAGTCTATTTTTGCACTTGTTGTAAAACCGAAACTGCTCGTCCAATTTTGATGAGATTTGCACAGTTTGTGTACTAAGATCGAAATCAGAACATATTAACTTTTCAACGGAATGTACATCTGGCAACACTAATGCGCAAAATTTTTTTTAAAAAAATGTTGTGGTGGTTATATAGAAACTTCCCTAATTCGATTAATAATAGTCGGATTTTAATGAAACTTCGAACGTACGTTTGGAATAGACTAAGTGAAAAAATAAAATATGTCTCCCCGCGGTGGGGGGTTGTGGGAGGCTAAAATAGAAAAACTTCAATAATTCACTCAATAATAGGCAGATTTTCTTTAAACTTAGTGTGTACATTCTGGATAGGGCAAGTGACAAGATAGAATTCGTCTCCCCTCGGTGGTAGTTGCGGGAGGGTGAAATAAAAAAACACTGATAATAATGAAATATAGAAACTTCCTTAATTCGGCCAATAATAGTCGGATTTTAATGAAACTTCGAACGTACGTTTGGGATGGACCAACTGAAAAAATAAAGTATATCTCCCATCGATGGGGGGTTGTGGGGGGCTGAAATAGAAAAACTTGAAAAATTCACTCAATAATGGGCGAATTTTCTTAAAACTTAGTGTATACATTCTGGATAGCCCAACTGAAAAGATAGAATGCGACTCCCCTCAGTGGGGGCCACGGGAATGCAAAATAAAAAAACCTTAATAATTCGGCCAATACTAGTCACATTTTCATGAAACTTGGAATGTACATTTAGAATAGGAGAACTGAATGAATATTTGATGACATTGTCGGGAAAGTTCCATAGTGGTCTGGCCGATATAGAGAAAATGTAAATTCACTACTATGGCTTGCTTTGCTCTTTTTTTTATTATTTTCTTTTAATTCATTACTTAAATAAAATATTGGGAGTACTCAACATATTCCCCCCACCATACTACCCCCTAAGACTTTTGAGCAAGATGTCGGTGGCGATTTTATGCATTAATGCCTCCATGCTTTGGGCAAACTTGGATTTGTTGAGCGACTTTATATCACAAGTCGCTCGTTTTCGACTTGAAAATTGCCTTTGGAGCTCTTCAACTTACTTTGTTGAATTTCTCGCTTTATGATAGAGGATATTTGGGAGCCATAGTCTATTAGGGCTCGCTGTACAAGTGATCACCCATGATAACTACCCACTCGTACCATTGTGGTGACGAGTTTAAGCATTAATGCTTATATACTTAGTGCAAACTTGGAATTGGTGAGTGACTTTAGTCACACGTTTATCCCCCGTTGCGACTGTTGATTTGCTAAGTGCTGCGACTTGCAAATTGCCTTTGGAGCTCTTCAACTTACTTTGTTGAATTTCTGACTTTATTATAGAGGATATTTGGGAGCCATAGTCTATTCAGGCTCGCTGTACAAATGATCCCCAATGTGACCTACTTACTCGCACCAATGCGGTGGCGATTTTAAGCATTAATGCTTCCATGCTTTTTGCAAACTTGGATTTGTTGAGCGACTTTATATCACAATACGCTCGCTTGCGACTCTTGATTTGCTAAGCGCTGCGACTTTCAAATTGCCTTTGGGGCTCTTCAACTTACTTTGTTGAATTTCTCGCTTTATGATAGAGGATATTTGGGAGCCATAGTCTATTAAAGCTCGCTGTACAAGTGATCCTCCATGTGAACTACCCACTCCTACCATTGTGGCTACGAGTAGTTTCTGCGTGTTTCCTATTGTTTCAAATAGTTGTTGTAGATAACATGGTTGCTGTCTTAGCAGAATAGATCGTGGATTGCTCCGAAGTGGAGTGCAACCTTTTGCTTTTGTTTGCGGTTGTAGGCGTTACTTGGTCAGATGAAGTATTGTGTTGTGTCTTTGACTACACATCTTGCAAGTGGCTTTACTCTGACATTCAACTGATGCCCTTTTCTGAGACAGTTGTAATAATAACGTTCGACGTATAAACGCATTCGTTTCATTTCAAGATTCATACCGATGAATTTCTGATATGTGGCTAATCAATGTGATTCCCCACACCACGAACACTTAATGATATGAAAATGATGGCTGTTCGTTTTGGTGATGTTAGGTTTAGTATCTGACAAAGCCTCTAATGTTAGTAGGTATCCGGGCACTTGAACCGTAGGCGTGGCCAATAAAGTTCCGGGACTGTTTCCCATATGTTTTGTATGGATCGCTTTCCTGGGTAAATTGTCGTAAGTTTGAGGAGCGTGGCAGACTAATGGGAAGACAGTATGAGGGAGTGAGGGATAGAAGGCATGGTTTTCGTGGAAGTGGGGCACGTTCTGTGGGAGAGAGGCGTGTTGAATGCGGTCTCTTCCTCTCTAGGCGATGGCGGTGTCGTGATTTGTTGTTGTTGGTTTGTGGAGTGGGGGAAAAATGGATACTGCCACACCCCCAAAATGGGCTGTCGGGTTTTTGAATATGGCTGTCGGGTTTTTAAGCATGGCGACACATTGGTAAAAAAAACGACGCGTGGGGTACGATAATGTTTTGTGGGAAAAATATCGTAGGGCCGTGGTGCGGTATTTAGGACATTGACATATTTATGGATATTTTTTCAAGCTGTATTAGATTACAAAATTTTGCATCTGGTAACAATTAATTTTTCGGGGGTAAATTTATGGTCGTCGTCCTGACAGGTGCGTTAGAAAAAAATAGTCGTGAAGGGATTGAAATGTGAGTCGAAACAAATGTTTTAAAAAACATGTCTTATCTATCTATGCTTTAAACCAGAGGTTCCCAAACTTTTTTGTCTCGTGGACCACTTACCATGTTTTTTATGTTTGATCCCCTGCTTACCTGATATTGATTTTTTGCAAAATCACTATCTTCAAATGGATTTTTGACAGCTGATAACACCCCAAGATCATAAATATAAAGATACTATGCAACGTTGTATATGAGCAGCACAAATTGTTTACAATAAAGTAATGACAATTATACAATTATAATTTTTTTCCGCTGACATGGACCCTTGCAGGTCGTCGTCGACCCTTGGGGGTCGATATAGACCACTTTGGGAATCACTGCTTTAAACATTACTATCGACAAATGTGGTAAAAAACGCGGGGGTAGGACATTGTTTTGTGGGAAAATACATCATCAGGGCGTGGTGTGGTATTTAGGACGTGGGGTGGGAAAAAGTTTTATATTTATACACCTAGTTATTATTAAACCTACTTTGTTAATATTTTTGTTTATTATATAATTCTTAGTTCTTGTTATCATTTCGTTATACTTGTATATATACATATTTATTTTCGTTAATAGAATAGTTCTGTTCACACATTGGATTTATTAAAAAGAAATTTGAATAGTACAAACGAAAGTAAAATGTTCCAAATAACCAGTGAACGTGCAGTTTTTGTGCGGAGGTTTAATTTGACCGGGTATAAAATTAATTTTTGAATTAATTCGATACGCGAAGATGAAGATCCAATCCGTTGGATTCAATCGGCAAGAGAAGGTGTTGTTGAGAAGGCCACCGAAAGTTTGGAACCAAGTGATTTTGTTGGTTTCACATTTTGTAGGAAAAGTTTTAATGAAAGAGGCCCCGGATGGCTTACTTATAAACCTGTTAGTGAAGTTAAATTTGTGGACATTTGGGAAATGATTTCCAAAATTTTTCAGAGTAATTGAGAAGGAATGAGTACCGACAGATTTTGCTTAACTGCAACATCGGTAAGAATGCCTGTGGGAAGAGGCCGAGAACGGAGATATAATAGTTTCGCCGAGGAAAGTGGAAATCGGGGAGGTATACTCCAAATTAAAAATAAAGACAACCTGTGTTTACCGCGTGCAATAGTTGTTGCAATAGCAAATGCGGAAAAAAGTGTTCCGTATAAAAAATTAGACAGAATGGCGGGCAGATACAAACACAAGCTGTTGAGAAACTATTGGCCCGAAGTCATATGAAAATACCTGCGGAAGGTGCTGAAATAGCTGAATTAATCAAATTTCAACATCTTTTAAAAAACTTTAAAATAACCGTCTATCGATATATCAATAACAAAAGTGGTACAGATGTATTGTTTGAAGGCAGTAATGACGGTAAACGAACAAATTTGCTGTACCACGACGAGCATTATAATGTGATTACCTCTCTAACTGCAGCCTTTTGTTGCAGTTATTATTGTGAAATATGTCATGTGAGGTACCATACTAGAAATGAGCATCGATGTGTTGGAACCTGCCCATGTTGTCAACAGACCCCGTCGTGTGAAAAAGGTGTTAAAAATAAATATTGTGCAGCGTGCAATCGATATTTTAGAGGAACTACATGTTATCAAAGTCATGTAAAAAGTGTTTGTGAAAAACTAAAACGGTGTATGGAATGCCTGAAACTGTGTAAAAGAGACAGAATTCACGTGTGCGGGGAAATATTTTGTATAAACTGTCAAAACCTTGTCGCGAGTAATCACCTGTGCTTTATAAGTCCAAATTCGAGTAAAATGGATCAAAGTGACAATTTTTACGTATTTTACGACCTAGAAACGCGTCAAGAAAAAGTTCTAGGTAACGGGGAAGCAATAAAATTGCATGCACCAAATTTGTGCATTTTCTCCAAACGATGCTGCGTATGCATGAATAGTGAAGGACTACAGTTCTGTCAAAACTGCGGGTATGGACTTGAAATTTTCAAAGAAAACGTTATTGGAAGTTTCTTAAAATATTTATTAAATGTGCGAAAATTCCATAAACGTGTCATAGTGCTTGCACATAATGGGCAGGCGTTTGATAACCAATTTATTTTGAATGATGTGTTGCAGAAAGCAGATATCACACCGGAACTGATCATGTCAGGTACAAAAATCATATTGATGATGATTGGGAATATAAAGTTCCTAGATTCCTTGAACTACTTCCCGATGGCACTGTCAAAAATACCACAAGCCTTTGGTCTGGCAGACAAATTTAAAATAGGATATTTTTCCCACTTATTTAATACAGTAAGAAATGAGAACTATGCCGGAAAATTGCCGGCAGTTGAATTCTACACTCCAAATACTATGAATGTTGATGATCGAAAATGCTTTCTACAATGGTATGATGATCACAAAATCGACGAATTCAACATACAGCGTGATCTAATAGATTACTGTAAGAGCGATGTAGAGATTTTAGCGGAAGGCTGTCTCAAATTTCGAAGTTTGATGCTGAGGGAATGTAATGTATGTCCATTCGCGGAAGCAGTAACGATAGCGTCTGCCTGTAATCTGATATTCAGACGTAATTTCCTTCGACAAGAATACAATCGGCCTAATACCAAAAGCAGGCTATCGTGAGGAAAAAATCGCGTCCAAAGTTGCTATGCAGTGGTTGCTTTGGGAGGAAAAACAACGTAAAATAAAAATCCGGCACGCATACAGCCAGAAAGAAGCTGTTATAAAGGGGGTAAAAGTTGATGGCTACTGCGTGGAGATCGGACAAATTTTTGAATTTCACGGTCACCCCGTCTGTCTCCCACGAAAGAGAGATGCTTGTCTGTATGAAAGTGGAGGCGAGACATTAAATTCCCGATGCGAATCTACAGTATTTAAATCTGGTAGGCTTTAATCGTCGGGATATGAGGTAATAGAAAAGTGGGAATGTGAATTCCGCAAAGAAATGTATGCTTACACGGAATTGAAAAGGTACGTGAGTAACCATTCTGTACCAGCAGTTGCTCCACTTAATCCTCGCGATGCATACGGTGGTCGTACGGGTAACGCCCAAACTTATTATAAATGTTAGTCAGGAGAAAAAATTTAATATATTGATGTATGCTCTCTCTATCCGTGGGTATGTAAAAATGGAAAATTCCTCATTGCCCACCCGAAATTATATATTGGTAACCTGGAGTGGTCCAAGCTAAATTTAACAAAAATTGATGGTCTGATTAAATGTAAAATTTTACCACCACACAATCTGTATCATCCTGTCTTACCGATGAAACAAACCAAAAGTTAATGTTCTCATTATGCTTTACATGTAGTTTGGAAAAAAGTCAAGAGGATTGCACTCACGAAGAAAATGAAAGGGCATTAACTGGAACATGGGTACTGGATGAAGTAAATAAGGCCAATGCAAAGGGCTACCAACTGCTGGAAATTTATGAAATATAGTCTATGGCAAAGAATAGATGGCTTCTTCAGAGAAATGACGGACAAATTCCTATAAATGAAAGAGGAAGCTCCTGGTTGGCCTAGTATATGTGTTACAGAGGAGGAAAAACATGCATATGTTAAAGAATTCTTTCAGAATGAGGACATAGTATTAGAACCAGAAAAAATAGAAAAAACCCTGGTTTAAGATCCACTGCTAAGCTGATATTAAATTCATTTTGGGGTAAATTTGGTCAGACGGAGAACCAATCGAAAACCTCTATAATAACACAGCCAGCTGAGTTATATACGCTTTTATCGGATCTATCTAAAGCAGTTAACCATCTTTAACCAGTTAGTGATGAAACTCTGATTGTGAACTGGGAGTACAAAGAAGAGGCTGCAGATGCTCTGACTACAATCAATGTGTGCATAGCAGCCTACACTACTACACAAGCTCGACTGAAGTTGTACTCATATCTGGAGAAATTGGGAGAAAGAGTATTATATGACGATACCGACTCTGTTATATACATAAGCAGAGATGGTGAGTATGACCCCCTGTTGGAAATTTTGTTGGAGATATGATTGATGAATTAGACTGTTACGTCACTAGTAGTTATATTGAAGAATTTGTGAGCGGAGGGCGAAGAAACTATAATAACTACATACAAGATATTTTCAACCAAGGACAACATTCGAAAAATGGTTTGCAAAGTAAAGGGGATTTGTTTAAACTGTGAAGCGTCGAAATTGGTAAATTTTGAAAGTATGCGTGACATAATATTAAACGGCGATGGAGAAGCGAGGCTGATCAAGAACATTTCATTGAGTATACGGCGCACAGAAGATCATCGAATTATAAGGACACCGGTGATAAAACAATACAACGCCGGATCAGAAAAAAGGAAATTTTTGGAGAATTTTGATTCCATCCCCTAGGGATTGAAACACATCAAGCATTAATAAAAGACTGTTTTTTAATAAAACTATATATAGTGTCTTTTAATAGGGACATAACAATTTTGTATCTTTATATGAACGCACCCTTAAATATTAATAATAACCTGTCAATGTCAAAACGTAGATTAAAGTCAACATTTTCATCATGGTAAAGTTCAAAAACAAGCAATGCTTGGAAATTATTAAAAATTACTCCCGAAATTTCGAGTCGGTCGCTGCAACTTTAAGAGCGAAAAATCATCCTCAGCGATGGGCTCATTTTTGGCTAAACGGATTTGTCAACAAGCAAAATATGCGTTATTGGACAGCGACAAACCCACATATGCTTCAAGAGACACCATTGCATCCACAAAAAATCACTGTATGATGCGGTTTACATTCCGGAGGAGTGGTTTGGCCGTATTCGTTGATGCGAACGATCGCCATGTTACCGTCAATGGAGAGCGCTACCGTGCCATGTTCGAGGATTATTTTTAGCCAGAATTAGATGAAATTGATATCGGCGATATGTGGTTGCAACAAGACGCCGCTACAAGCCACACAGCACACGTTAAAATCGTTATGTTATGTCCTTAATGAAAGACCCTTTATTTAAATGTAAATATAATTGTAAATATATATCGTAAGAATGAATATTTCTAAGTGTAAATATAATTGTAAAATAAAATGAATATTTTTTCACATCGCGTCTATTTTATTTCTATCATTATTACATTATATTACATATTCTTTTAGCAAATGGACATTTTGTAGGGCACAACACCCTCTATGAGCTAAACACCTCGGAGTCAAATACCGTTGCTCTATTTCCGACTATTTCACTGAGATACTTTTTCTTCTCCGATCGTTTAACATAAATTATTTCATTTTTCAAATTCGCCTGTAAAAATTTTATCACGTGGATGTTGTGGCCAAAAAACATGAAAATTCCCGAGGGAAACCATGTTTTATCGTGTCCTGACTTGGCATGGGATTCAAGCACCCACACGTGTTGTCCCATATCGTGGGAAAGTAATTCAGTGGTCACAGATGTAGTCAATACAAGTGAAACAAGAAAATTCATGTTCTAACGTGTCCAAGTGGGGTCTCCCCTCCAGAAAACTTTACTATAAATAGGGACCAAATGGCTAACAGAAGTTAGTCTTAATCCCCAGGACTCAGAGATCTTGAGAAGGTTAATTTCCGCCCCCTCTCGGGAGTTCGCCTTGCTACCTGCACGGTTCTAGGCAAGCCAGAGAAAGGGGAGAAAGAGGAGGAAAAGACAGGACCGAACTAATGCCAAATTCGGGACTAAATTTTCTCCAAATTAACGCGCACCACTGCAAAGCGGCCACCGACATAATAGGTAGGCAGCTTGCTATTGGACGTGCCAACATATGCCTCGTGCAAGAACCTTGGGTTTACAAGGGAATCGTACGGGGCTATGACACCCAGTTGGGGTCTGTATTATACAGCACAACTGCGAACAGACCCAGGACATGCATCTACATCTCCAATGATATTGATGCCGTCCTTCTTAAATCCTTTTGTTCTGCAGACCTTACTGCAGTCAAAATAATTTACTCCACAGAAATGGGCGAAAAAGAAGTAGTAGTGTGCTCTTCATATCTGCCCTACGACGCAGTCACCCCTCCCCCTTCAGAGGAGCTGGTCGACTTAGTGTCCTTCTGTGAGACAAATAATCTACCTCTTATAATTGGCTGTGACTCCAACGTGCACCACACACAGTGGGGCAGTACGGACATCAACCAAAGAGGTAGAACACTCTTTGAATACCTTGGTGCAACCACCCTGGAAATTGCAAACAAGGGTACGGCATCAACATTCATCACCTCTACACGTGAAGAAGTGTTGGACATAACGCTGTGCTCACAGGGCATTGCTCAAGATATTCAAGGATGGAAAGTGTCCTCCGAACCTTCATTGTCGGACCATAGGCACATTCTCTTCAGTCTGTTCTCAGAACCGTTGAAACCGGTCTCTTACAGGAATCCTAGATCCACTGACTGGTTCTCCTTTCACGAAGAGCTGTCAGAAAGAATCCGGGAAGTCCCAAAAGGAGCCCGGAATATTCCGGAACTAGAACAAACAGTCGCTTTAACATCGGAAGCCATTTACTCCTCCTATGAGAGTAATTGCGCCTTACGCACAAATAGGCTCCCCAAGAAAACGCCCTGGTGGGATATATCCTTGGAGAGCCTTAGAAAAGAAACGAGAAAAAGTTTCAACCGAGCCAAACAGCATGGTTTGAACAGTGAGTGGGAAGCCTGGAAGGCGGCCCAACGCAAGTACAAATCGGCTGTTCGGAGGAAAAAACGAGAAGCTTGGAAGAGTTACTGCGGCCAAATTGAGGAACTCCCTCAGGCTTGCAGACTCCAAAAAGCCCTCTCCAAAGATCCGAGATCTAGATTAACGGTGCTGCGTCAGTCGGATGGGGAATTTACCTCAAGTAATGAGGACACCCTGAAGCTGCTGCTCCACACCCATTTTCCGGAATCTCGCGAATCACCGGCATGCTCGTCTCTACAAGTCGTAAGTTCTCGTCCCCAAAAAACCGACTGGAGAACGGCTTCAGAGATTGTAACATACGATAGAACTAACTGGGCAATCAAAACCTTTACCCCGTACAAATCAGCAGGGCCTGATGGCATCTTCCCAGCACTTCTTCAGAAAGGAGCTGATTTGCTAATCAAACCACTCTGTCAAATCTACCGCACGAGCCTCGCCTATGGCTATATTCCTTCACCATGGAGGAAGGCACGTGTGATCTTCATACCTAAGCCTGGTCGTACTGACTACACCGAGGCCAAGAGCTTCCGTCCCATCAGCCTCACGTCATTCTTGCTTAAGACACTGGAGAGGCTGGTGGATAGATACCTGAGGGAGAGGATACCAAGTATCCTCCCTCTCCACCCAAACCAACACGCGTATCAAGAGGGCAAATCCACGGATTCTGCACTCCATCAACTAGTGTTCAGAATTGAAAAAACTCTAGACACTAAATCATACGCTCTTGGTGTTTTTCTTGACATAGCAGGGGCATTTGACAATGTCACTTTTGGTGCCATGAGCGATGCAGCCGAAGTGCACGGCGCGGGTCTGACTGTCACTAGATGGATAAGAACCATGCTGTCCACTCGAACTGCTTCGACCAGTCTGGGAAGAGATACAGAATCAATCTCAGTTATGAGAGGATGCCCGCAGGGAGGTGTACTATCTCCACTGCTGTGGTGTCTGGTTGTAGATGATCTTCTTAGGATTTTAAACACCTCGGGCTACTATGCTCAAGCGTATGCGGATGACATAGCTCTGCTTGTATCGGGAAAATTCCCCAGTACATTAGCTGAGTTGTCTCATCAAGCTCTTATCAAGGTTCAGAAATGGGCCCTTTCCAAGGGTCTCTCCGTCAATCCTGACAAAACTGAACTCGTTATGTTCACCAGGAATAGGAATCTCGAAGGTTTTGAGGCTCCTTGCCTAGGTGAAACGAAACTGCAACTCTCCGAGTCAGTGAAATATCTAGGAGTATATCTAGATAAAAAGCTGACCTGGAAAAAGCACGTGGAGGTCAAAGAACAGAAAGCGTCGGCGCTCCTATGGGCCTGTCGCAGGACCTTTGGACCCACCTGGGGACTAAAGCCAAAAATGTTGTACTGGATGTACAATGTGGTGGTTAAACCTCTGCTGACCTACGCATCAATTGTTTGGTGGCCTCGTACCCTAGTATCCAATGCTAGAGAACTTTTAAACCGTATTCAAAGACTTGCTCTTCTAAGTATTACGGGTGCAATCAGAACCACGCCAACTGCAGCCATGGAAGCCCTCTTGGGAACCCCATCGCTGCACTTGGTGGTTAAAAGTACAGCAATGGCAACGTCCTATAGACTGCGAAATGCTGGACTCTGGATTGATCGATCAGATATCAAGGGCCATACTAGGATCCTAGCTAGTCTGATCAAATCATACCCCATACTCTCGATGCCATCGGACGTTATGTCCCCGGCATTTGTTTTCAAACGCAGATTCGAGACTGTCATGCTTCCTAGAGAATCCTGGATAGCGGACGGTGAGAGTCTCGCAAAACCACCCGGCCTCATCTGGTTCACGGATGGGTCTAAATCGGATGCAGGAACAGGGGCAGGTGTCATTGGTACGGTGCCCAAAAAGGCAATATCTATCGCCTTGGGCACTCATTGTTCAGTTTTTCAGGCTGAAATTTTCGCCATAATGACATGCGCCAATGAGAACCTAAACAGGGGCTACAAAAACCTGCATATTAACATCTTCTCGGACAGCCAAGCTGCACTACAATCTCTGAGTGCAGTCAAGATAACATCTTGCATCGTCCAAGAATGCTTCAACACCCTCAACCAACTAGCTGAGCACAACAGAGTTGTACTCAACTGGATACCGGGACACCTCGGGCTCCCAGGCAATACAATGGCTGACGTACTGGCCAAGATGGGCACCATTAGGAAACCTATCGGGCCGGAACCCATCATTGGTATTCCTAAGAGCACAGCCAAACTCTCCATTAGAGAATGGATTACCGCACAACACAAAATTCAGTGGCAAAATGAGTCCCTACGACAATCCAAAATTTTCATAACGGAACCAGGCCTTGTCAGGGACTCGCTACTGAAGTTGGACCGTAATAAAATCAGAGTGCTGGTGGGCGCCCTCACGGGACATTGCCTCCGCAAGCATTTACATACCATAGGTATCCTATCTGATCCCACCTGTCGTAAGTGCAAAACCGTTGAGGAAACTTCACTACACGTTATTAGTTTATGTGATGCCTTAACGGGCCTGCGAAAGAAGATCTTCGGAAAACCATTCCTGACCTTGTCGGATGTCCGGAATCTGAAGATGGAATCTTTAATCGATTACCTGAAGAAAACAGAACTGTTTCCAGAGTTGGGACAAGCTACCACTCCGTAAACGGTATACAGGTAATTAATCTTTTTCCCACAGGTTTTCTTAGAAAACTTGTGCTATCCCAGGACATATGTCCAGATTCTCCCGAGGGTACAATGGGCCGAAAGGCCTAAGTACGGGGTGCTTTGGCACCCACTTCCTCTTTAAAAAAAAAAAAAAAAAAAAAAATAGTCTTAATCAAGTACTTTACTGAAGACAGTGCCGCAAAAAAAATGTCTTATTTTTTCCACGAATTTCTGGAAGCTGATACACCAGCAAGAGCAGCAATTTGTAAAAACTACGGTTATTTGCATCTCGCAGGAACAGCAACAATACTGCTTTCAACAGCTTCTATACTGCTTTCAAGAGGACCAGTACTGTTTTCTAACATCATCAACACTGCTTTCAACAGGACCAGTACTGCTTTCCAACAGCATCAATACTGCTTTCAACAGGACCAGTACTGCTTTTCAACAGCATCAATACCACTTTCAAGAGGCTCAGTACTGCTTCATAACAACATGAATACTGCTTTCAACAGGCCCAGTACTGCTTTTTAACAGCAGCAATACTGCTTTCAATAGGACCAGTACTGTTTTTCAACAGCATCAATACTTCTTTTAAGAGGACCAGTACTACTTTCTAACAGCATCAATACCGCATTTAAGAGGACCAGTACTGCTTTCTAACAGCATCAATACCGATTTCAAGAGGACCAGTATTGCTTTATAATAGCATCAATACTACTTTCAACAGGACCAGTACTATTTTTTAACACCATCAATACTTCTCTCAAGAGGACCAGTACTATTTTCTAACACCATCAGCACTGCTCTCAACAGGACCGGTACTGCTTTTCAACAGCATCAATACCGCTTTCAAGAGGACCAGTATTGCTCTATAATAGCATCAATACTGCTTTCAACAGGACCAGTACTGATTTTTAAAAGCATCAATACTGCTTTCAACAGGACCAGTACTGCTTTCCAACAGCATCAATACTGCTTTCAACAGGACCAGTACTGCTTTTCAACAGCATCAATAATACTTTCAAGAGGCTCAGTACTGCTTCATAACAACATGAATACTGCTTTCAACAGGGCCAGTACTGCTTTTTAACAGCAGCAATACTGCTTTCAACAGGACCAGTACTATTTTTCAACAGCATCAATACTTCTTTTAAGAGGACCAGTACTGCTTTCTAAAAGCATCAATACTGCCTTTAAGAGGACCAGTACTGCTTTCTAACAGCATCAATACCGCTTTCAAGAGGACCAGTATTGCTTTATAATAGCATCAATACTGCTTTCTACAGGACCAGTACTGTTTTTTAACAGCACAAAGGTGAGATGGAAACTTTTTCCTATTGCCCCCTTGTTAATAATACCAAATCGCTGCTCATTTAGCTGATTTAAAGTCTGCTCTGTTGTTTTGCCATATCAAGGAGGAAGAAACATCTGATAATCGCCTAGATCAAGAATTAATCTCTCTCCATATTTAGTGATACATCGACGAGCCGTATTTATTTCCATATCTGCCATTTTCTTCGTCGGCTTGTATTGCACCTGATTATTGTTGAGTTCGCCTAAAACATCTACTACGCCTTCTGCTGCTGCTGCTGCTGCTGGTGTATCAGCTTCCAGAAATTCATTGAAAAAATAAGACATTTTTTGTGGCACTGTCTTCCGTAAACTACTTGATTAAGGCCAACTTCTGTTAGCCATTTGGTCCCTATTTATAGTAAAATTTTCTGTAGGTGAGACACTACTTGGACACGTTAGAACATGAATTTTCTTGTTTCACTTTTATTGACAACATCTGTGGCCACTGAATTATTTCCCATGAGACAACACGTGTGGGCACTTGAATCTCATGCCAAGTCAGGACACGATAAAACATGTTTTTTCCATCGCAAATATTTCTTTTTGGCCACAAGATCGTTTATTTCCCGTGGGACAACACGTGGGGCCATTTGAATCCCCTGCCAAGATCAGTTGAGGCTAATACTTGAAGCAGTAAACATGGTTATTTTCGTTGATTTACTAGGTTTTAAAGAAGAAAGTAATAGTTTCATTCCTAAGGAAATTGCGATCCTTTTCAATGAGAATGAAGTACGTCATTTTCACCTAAAACCGCCATTTGAATTTAACAGACTACCATCAGCACTGCAGACTCAAGCTGCCTGGCTTTCCATAAATCATCAAGGGTTATCGTGGGGGCGGATACACGTCAATTAATCACGCGATACAATTTCTACAGACGAATTTGAAAAATAAAATAATTTATGTTAAAGGATCGGAGAAGAAAAAGTATCTCAGTGAAATAATCGGAAATAGAGCAACGGTATTTGATATAGACTACTGTGGATGTCCGAATTTAAGTACTTTGACAGCCTTCTGCTAAAATCTCTTCATCGCTCTTACAGTAATCTATTAGATCACGCTGCATGTTGAATTCGTCGTTTTGTGATCATCATACCATTGTAGAAAGCATTTCCGGGCATCAGCACTCATAGTATTTAGACTATAGAATTTGTAACGACCGTCTTTTTTTAGTATGTCGAATCTGAAAGAAGAAGTTTAGAATTACGTACGGAAAAAGAAATGCAAGCAACTTACCCCTACCAAGTGTGAATATTACCTTGAATTACCACATAGAATTCTTCTTTTGTGTCCACAGGCATCCGCATACAAAGAGAGAGAAGTCACTTCCGGGGGAAAGAAACGACACAGGAAACAAGATCACTAAAATTAAATATAATGAAAGATAGATATAGTAAAAGAGTCCTTAAAACTAATGTAATCAGATTCCTGGTTGTAAACCATATCATATCAATGGTATCCTTAGTTTTTTGTAGAAATGCGACCGCGTGTAAGAGGATCCTGGTAAAGGAAGTGTCATATCTGAGGTAGTTGTGTTGTTGCGATCTTCATGTTCTCCGCCATAAACATGATGTCACCATGATCGGAACAATGTAGGGAAATCGCCTGAAAGAAAATTAACATAAAATAAAAGACAAATAAGAAAAGTTTATCTTTATAAGTCCAAACTAACCTTGTTTTTTTTTGTATTTTCTCTTCGAGATTGTAAGCACTAATTTTAGCAGAATTAGGAGCCCAAGATCTATTATACAGATCAGAATTCATGATTAGTCTTAAAATTTGTAATCATTTTTGATTTTCGAAGATCATTTTGGCGGGATAGAAAGCATGCAGCCCAAAATTTTACCTTCTTGGCGAGAGCGATGACCTTACAAAAGAAAAATTCCCTAATTCTTAAAAAAAAAAATAGGCGAAACTATCATTTAACGAGGTTTAAAAAAGCTAATTAGGCAGAAAAAGAATTAAAGATTATTAAAAATCTTAAAAGGAACCATAAGATATCGTGTAATATCTTTAAAACAAATTAATGCTTATTTTGGCAACTAATCCTGTTACACGAAAGGCTATAAAAAGGCTGTCATGTTGAAAGAAAGGAGTTCGTTTTTAAAAAAAGATTTGAAGAGGAAGTTTCGCCGTTTAAGTTTCGAAAATTTTTGAGTTTCGTTTTTTATATATGTCGAAAGTTCCTTTGAGAAAAAAAATATATTGCACATAGTGAATTTTTGAATTACTTTTTTTGAAATTTTTGTAATTTTTTGTGATATTCCGGGACATTTAAAAAAAAATAAAAAAACCCGTAAAGAAGAGAAACCAACGGATCATCAAAAGAAAAAAAAGGAAGTTAGGATTTCTTTCATAAGAGGGCCATCGAACTCCACAGTTTGGATGAACATAACTAGGTCACGAAGGCCGCGCCAACACAAACTTAAACGAATACACAGCTAAGTCATTTTTTTATTTTTTTTTATCACTTTCCTTTACTAGTATAAACATTTTTCTTTTTGTTCTCTTTTATTTTATATATTCATTTTTTTTATAACGAAACCTATTAGTAAATTGAACTAATTCCATAGGTTTTCTTTAGAATACTTTTTTTGTTTTTTAGTTTAAGTTATTTTTTTTTATTTCCACCTTTCATTAACAATTAGAACACATTCGTAAAACTTTAATGAATCCGGATGATTCGGTGTGCCGGCTTTCATTTTTCTAAATTTTAAATTTCATAAAAAAGGAAACAATTGCGAAAAGTGCATAAAATATAAAAGTTTCAAACAATTTCCACGCGAAATTATTTGAAACGTCAAATAAAAACGTAAACATATCAACTGTTATTCCACTTTGGACTAATTTGATAGTGTGGTGAATTTGATTTTTTTTCTTTTTTTTTGTTTTTAATTTTTGTTGCTTATTAAAGATTGGTTTACATCAAAAACGTTTTTTTATAAAAATTGTTTCTATTACCTTTTTAAAGAATAATATTTTTTTTTTAGAAAATTTGAATTTGAAAATAAAAAAATAAAAAAAAAATAAAAATAAAAAAAAAAAAATAATGACTAATATTATACAACGGAAAATCGATGGATGCGCGCGCAGATTAATAAAAAAATTATTAATATTCAGATCAATTTAAATTAAAGTTTTTCATATAAAAATATAAAATAAAAAATTGTGAAAAGTGAAATAAAAGTTAATTAAAACAATAAAGTGTCTTGTTAACTATAAAAAATGTGGATTTAGTCCATATATTACCTGGAAAATTTCATTTTTCGGTAATATTTTTTTTTTTGACAGTTAAACAATAGAACACATTGTGAAAATTGAAAAAAAAAAAATTATTAAAAGAAATAAACTTACTTAACAAACTATTAAAAAGAAAAAAAAAACAAACTAAAAACAAGCGGAACGTTCACCAAAAGATACACCAAATAATGCATTGCTAAAACCTATGGGATCTCGATCGGCAGGTGGTATAAAAAACTACCTGGAAGTAGAAGCAGATGAAATAGAAACTAGCCAACAGAAAAATCAACCAGCGAAAATCCAACAAAAACACATCATTAACGCAATAAATATGATAAACGAAACAAACAATAATGATCACTTATTATTAACAGATTCCGAAAAGTCAATAACATCAAATCCATCTACCTCAAAAATGACATCTGAAAGCAACATTTTACAACAACAAAACAATGAATTAGCAAAACAAAACGAATCTCTACAACAATACGTCATCGTTCTACAAGAGAAACTAGAACAACAACAAAGTATGTTTGGAAACAAACTAACAAATCTACAAGAACAACTAGAGCTCTTGCAAAATAAAAAAAGCAACATTCAACAAAGCCCAGTAAAATCACCGAACAAATTAAAAAAAATTGCAACAGAAAACAACAACAACAAGCAAGTAAGTACTGCAAACAGATTTTCAATGCTTGAAAATGAAGAAAATATGATGGATACATCCAGTAACCCTTCGCAATCGAATCATTTCCCCCCCTTGATGCATTAACTCAGTTAAAAAAAAAATTCTAATAATAATAATAAGAACAACAATGAATTAAAGACAAAATTAAAAAATGATAATAGTGAAAATATAATTCACAAAAATTTTGTAACCAATTTAAAAGTAGTGGAAAAACTTCCACCAATTAATGTATATAACCAGGATATTAGCCTTGTTCAAAAAACTATAATTGAAGGTTTAAAAACCAAAGATTTTACCATTAAGCGTATTAATAGTAATAAGTCGGCTATATACACTAATACCATTAAAATGTATGATGGTATTAAGCAATTATTAAACGAATGTAATGCACCATATTTCACCTACACACCTAAATCTTTAAAACCACATACATTCCTACTCCGAGGTGTGGATCCTAACACAGAACAAGAGGATATATTATCCGAACTAAGGGAAAAAGAAAAAACAATAAATAACCTATCCTTTATCAAGGTAACTCATTTTTCTACGACGAAATCACGTCTAGAGGGGAAAAGTTACCTATGTTCATAGTGCAAATCACTCCTGAATCTAACCCAGCAGGTCTAAAAAATATCAGGTCAATTATGAACCTTGAAAAAATTCAACACAGTGATGTTGTTCAATGTCATAAATGCAAACGATTTGGACACTCAGCTTCCAATTGTGGCATGGATTATCGATGCACGAAGTGCAAAGAAAAACATGAACATGGAAAGTATAAAATTTCTGAAATTACCGAAAAAGAAAATATATTCTGTGTTAATTGCCAACAAAATGGACATCCTGCTACATATAGAGGATGTCCGAAATATGTTGCGATGAAAAAACTCATTCAAGAAAAGATGGCCGATATACAACTTAAGGCCAAACAAAAAGCTATTTCCCTGAACAATTTCGTTCAACCAAATATTTCCTTCTCGAAAATGACTCGTAGCAATATGCAACCGGAACGCCAAAATGAATTAAATTCAAATATAAACACCACCATTAGCTACACAAATGCTATGAATGAAATAATACGTCTCTTAAAATCCTTAGAGAGCGAACTATTATCAATTAAAACAGAACTTAATACCCATGCCCAGAAAATTGAGGTATTATATAATGCGTTCGAAATGCCTAACAATGTCTGAGTTTTTCCATAGTAATACCCAGAAAACAAGTCCTTCGAAAACTTCTACAAAAAATAACTTCAACATTTACACTATAAATGTTAATTCCATTATTACAAACGTTAGAAAGGCTAATTTGGCAAACTTCTTAAAACTCAACAGCGCGGATATGGTTCTCTTGAGCGAAACCAAGCTACAGAAAAGTCATAAAGTCTCATTCCAAGACTATAATACCATAAGAACCGATAGACCAAGATCAAAGCAAACGGGCGGAACAGCGATTGTAATTCGAAAAAATATCGCGTACGAACATGTGGATAATGAGATAATCCTCAATTTTAAAATCCTCGAAACAACAATTATCTGAATAAAATTGACACAGAACCAAAATTTGTACATTGTGTCTGCATATGCGAAACATGAAACTGATAACGTGTTCTTTGGAGAATTAAATTCTTTATTCGAGATATTACGATTAAATGATCTAAACAATTTTTATGTTATAGGCGGGGACATTAACGCCAAACATACTAATTGGAAAAATCATGTAAATAACACCAGGGGTATACATCTTGTAAATTGGCTAAGCAATAGCGCAATAAACTATCGGACGAATTTGGCTTCATGTTCTACACCTACTTACGTTCGAAGTAACTCATATCTGGATGTTTTCCTCTTGGATAGTCGCTTATCGTACTGTAGAATATCAGATTCTAACCTAAATGACCATACAACGACGAATTGTCTAAAAACCATTAATTACGATAGCGATCATAATGCGGTACAAATTAAAGTACAACATTTAAACGAATCACCATTTAATTTACTTAATATAAATGAAACAGATAAATCACAAAATAATCTGAATTTCAAATTTATAAATTGGAGAAAATTCGAAAAAAAGATAGCGACTATGTACCAAAACCAAAACATTCAGATACCGATCAACGAAAATATAGGTAATTGTGAAATAAATAGTTACCTAGAGCAAATAAATTGCGTTATTGCTGGGGCAATCGATAAAATGGTGCCTAAAATCGATAACAATAAGGACTCGGTAAAACCCTATATGTCGCGAACAATAAAGAATTTATTAGCTTACAAGAACCAAATTGTTAGTAAACTTAAAAATCATGTGCGTGCTAATTATTCTTACTTAGATACTGGCTCCCAAGACCTTGTTGTCAAGAGATTTAAATCCATCATTAAAAATGTCAAAGTCCTGCTTTCACAAAATATGACAAAAAATATTAATGAATACTGGAAAAATAAGATTGAGAATATGTCTCCAGGCGATCCAGTTAGTATGTATCCCAACATTAATGAAATTTTCAGAGCAAAATCGAAACCCGAAATTGAAAATCTCAAGATAGATAATACTACGGAAAATAGGAATATTGTACAATATTCTGATATCTCTATAAATCAATTTCCGGTTGAAAATGAAAAAATTTTAATAAATACAAAAGAAAACAAATTAAATATTTTAGGTGCTTTTCTACAAGATGTGCACAAGGAATTACCACTTAATCCAACCAACCCTACACACAATTTGGTAAAGAACAAGTTCAAGAAATTTCTCAATCAACATAAAAGCGCAAAGGAACTTAACCAAACGATTCTGCAATTTTCTCCCTCGTTGCACGCGAACAGTATTCCCAAAGAACATCTTAACAACTATTTTACAACAATAGATACATTAACTGAATATTTCCGATCTCTGAATAACAAAAAGTCCTCAGGACATGATCATATTCCAAATATCATACTAAAACACTTACCTTCTATTATTCTAAACGATTATTGTATACTATTTAACAACCTTCTTAATAACAGTGCCTTTCCTAGAAATTGGAAAACTGCAAAGGTAGTTGCAATCCCAAAAAAGGGCAAAGATTTAAGTTCAATAAAGAATTATCGTCCGATTAGTCTGTTACCAAATATCAGTAAGGTGTTTGAGAAAATTATAAATAACTCGATATTGCATTTCACTGAAATTGGTAATATTGTACCTAATAACCAATGCGGTTTCAGGCATAGACACTCTACAACGCATGCCGTGACTAAATTGGTATCAGACATCATCTGGTATAAAAATAAACAACAAGTAACCGGTGCCTGCCTAATAGACTACGAAAAGGCTTTTGATACCGTTTTGTTAGAAGGTCTAATATATAAACTGACAAACTACCAAGTCTATCCACAACATCTAATTATACTAATATATGAAATGATATCTGAGAAAAAATTCTACCTTACTGATGGTATCAAACACTCGGAACATACTTACCGAATAACCAACGGATTGCAACAAGGCACTGTTAATTCACCAATCTTATTCAATATTTTCACGTCCGATTTTATTGCAACCAAAAAAGATAACACTATCGCCTTTGCAGACGATTTAATAATTTATACGCACGGTAAAAAAGTGGAGACTGTAACACAAAATCTTCAGCGACTCTTCAAAGCAGTTGAAAAATATAGTAATGATTGGCATTTAAAAATAAATTATAATAAATGCGAAAGCATCTTATTTAGAACACCTTTAAACATTGCGCCTAATAACATAAAAAAAAATTACAAAAAATTTCAAATTAAAAACTCCCAAGAACGGATCATTGAAAACAAACAGGTAGTCCGATACCTGGGTATACACCTAGATCATTTCTTATATTTTAACAACCATGTTAATATACAATTGGAAAGAGCTAACAAAAATTTCCATCTGATTCGAAGACTTTTCTTTACGAAATATCTTAACACTCGTGTCAAGATAATCTGTTACCAATTGCTGATCCGCCCAATACTTTCTTACGGATGTCCGGTATGGTATAATATCTCTCCATCCTATATGGAGAGAATTCGAATATTCGAACGTAAGTGCTTGCGTACCGCTTTACGTAAATTTAGAAATTTAAACACTTTGCACTATGTTCCAAACAACATTTTATACAACACAGCACAGGTACATCGCTTTGACGTTTTCATCCTCAAATTAATTCGTAATCACATATGCAAAGCAGCGCAGACTCACGATAACGATACTATATATCTGCCGGATACTTTGAAAATGCGAGGAAAACTGGAAACTTCCCACCGGAAGGGTTCAACTATCTCGATAAGAAAGGATTTATCCAGGATCGCAACAATATACCCTCGATATATCATATTTATCGCCATTCGAATGATAAAAAGGTATTCTACAACCCAAGCCAAGTAGAAGATATATCGAGTCTGGTCAGATTTTCCACAGATATTTCTTATCGAGATAAAACATATAATCAAAGAGAGGTTAAATACTGGTGGAAATAAAACGAGTACGACGAACATCTTTCGTATTAAGCATTAAAAATATTCAGGACAAAATAATAGATAAAATATCTAAAGATCATCCCTCCTCCCCGCTCCCTTATCCCCTTTCCTACATAAAACATGTGCCTGTCTACCGTCTGATATATTGTTTCGTCTTAATGTTATTTATTTAGAATAAGTTTTAAAAAATATATATATATATGCATTAATTGGCGGAGGTTTTTACACCCTTTTCCTCATGCAATACACAAAAAAAGAAAAAAACAATAAAATTTATCAAAAATTTTAAAAATAAAAAATGAATAAAAACTAAATTAAAATTTTTTACTGTAAAAGAAACAAACTTTAGAATTCGAAATAAACACAGTAGCTTTAAGTTAGCCTTAAGTTTAAATAAAATTAGATATAAGAAACTCTTTAATACTTTAAGTTTATAGCAAAATATGAATTCAGGGTAAAATAAAGTATATATGAAAAAAAAAAAAAAAAATAAAAAAAATAATAAATAAATTTTGGTTTGAAATACATTTTTTTTTGTTTTTTTTTATTAGTATTATTATTTCCTTTTATGGTGGGTTATTTTCCAAGTGTTTTAAAGAAAAAGGATAATTCAAATATGAAGTGCTAAGAACTTAATAGGGGGATGATTGCGGTCAGGCGTGTAGACCACGCAAATGATAAAGAGTGTACAACGTTGGGAAGAGTGAATTCAAAATCGGTTTCAATGCGGTTCCGTCTATACAGCGATTTTTTTTGAATAATTTATTTTTTCACTTTTTGATATGATTCTTGCTTAGATAAAATGAAAGCTTCCTGTCACCAGGACGCCTTATTAAAGTTCCCATTTTGGGAGGGGGGAAGTTTATTTTTGTGGTTAGCAAGAATCTTTGGTGGATCAAACAATTTTTTTTTGTGTTTAAATTATTTCTTTATTTTTATTCCGAACCACGCTTAACAACATCCTGGTTGCTGGTGGAGAAACCTGAAAACTAACTAGGCTGAAGATACCCGGCAAAGCGTGGCCACCAGAGTAGTATAGCTATACCGATTCTAAACCACTTTTTGTAGTTGCGCCATTTAGCGGCAAATAGTTGAACTGGTTTGAGTCTTGGGTGTGGTGAAAAGTTGAACTACTGGTATGTGGTTTGAGTCTTGGGTGTACGGAACAAAGGTCTGGATTAGACATATGGTTTGTGTCTCGGCTGGGTGCTGGTTTGAGTGTTGGATGCATGGTGAATAGATGGTATGTGGTTTGAGTGTTGGGTGTGTGGTGAACTAATAGGTATGTGGTTAGAATCTTGGATGTGTACCGATCTTTGCGGGGGAGTCGGTGGCAGGGCCGGATCTGGTGCTGGTGCTGGACTCGGGTTGAAGTTAAAAAGCTGTTTTTAAATTAGGTTACCGTTAAAAACCGGTTACGAGCGAAAGCTTTTTTTAAATTAGTTTACCGTTAAAAAACGGTTATGAGTTTGTGCCTAGAAAGCTTGGATAAAAGTTTCAGTTATTTAATTCTGTGGTAGTGTGAATGAGTGTTTTGGTGTTGGGTAGATTAGTATTTAATTCTTTGGCAATGTGAAGGAGATAATAAAATTAAAATAGTGCTGTTGCTGAAAAGAGATACCATCTACATTATATGTAAATGAGATTTAATGTTGTTGTTGTTGGGAAATAAAAAAAATTTTCATAAAGAAAGTCTAAGCATTTTAAAGCTCGCCCACACATATTATTATTTAATTTTTTATCTATGAATTTTTTTGCGGATGAAAATAAATGAATTAAACTACTTATTAATAAAAAATTGGTTATAAAAGATGATTTTGGAAACATTAATTTTAACATAATTTCATAATATTATATAATTGATTACAAAAACATGTTTGCATTTGGTATTATAATTGATATGCAAGGTTTTCGTGGTGTGAATAAAAAATTTATAGTGAAAGAATTAGCAGTTTTGTATACTTGCAATGAATATTAGAATTTTCTTATACGATCACCTTTTAAAATAACTAATTCACCATCAAAGCTACAATCAGAAGCGCAATGGACATATAATTATTATCATGGGTTACGTTGGGAAGATGGGTCTATTTCAGTGAATAGTGCAAAATACTTTATAATAAATAATTTAAAAAATAAATCAATATTTGTAAAGGGTGAAGAAAAAATGAAATGGCTCATTAATTTGTTAGAATATAGTGCAAGTGTATATAATCTTGATAATTTCGATTGTCCATATTTAAATATATTAAAGGGGCAATATAAAAATATTGAAAATTGTTTAATGCATAGTGGTAATCAATGCTGTTGTGCATTGCAAAATACTATTTTATTGAGAGAGCATATTGATTCTCATGCAGAGTATTATAAAAAAAAATGTTTAATTATAACAAAACTGTAAAGCATATATAAATTTTTCTCATTATTATAATTATCTTCAAAGCTTAAAGTTTAATTGATGAAAAGTGAAGAATTAAATTACTTGAAAACATAAAGAAATTTAAAATCGGCCTATAGCCGATTTTTTGATGCCCTATGGTAGAAATGGGAGAGAAAAATTTTGAAAACTAACAATATATCAAGGTTTTTTCTTCATAACTTTGTTTGCCTTTTTCAAAATTTTCTCTAATTTGTAAATAACCCAGACCCTGGTAGTATAAATCCAATTTACAAATTTTATTCAAATCGGTGTATCAGTTCTGAATGTACATCAAAAAAAACTTTCTGAACAGGCTTATTTCCTTCTACAACTATTTATTTCTCCACTATCCTTAGACTGATATCACTGACATTTACAATGGTATCGTCTATTTATGTAGTCAACCAATGTAATTAATTTAAACAAAATTGCTTTACAAATTTTCCAATTAAATCCGAAAAATTACATAAAAAAAACGAAAAAACTTTATGGTCACCCTTGTTTTTGCTTAATAACTTCGCTAGCCGGGCTATTGCCTTGTGAGTGCCGCGAAGATCCTAGATCTCGTACATGGAATTACCCACGGCCCGGACAATTCGGCACTTTAGGAACTTGCGATTTAGCTTAGCGTTGATATTTTTCGAGAAATCGCTAAGTGTGGAGTTCCTTCGGTAAACCTCTTGAACGGGCACGTAGGTAACGTGCCTCACCCGCTTGTTATATTGGTTTCCATGGCGTTCATGTGCTTTCTCCAAGTTCCTCAGGACACGCTCGTGTACCAACTTACGGTGATCACTCGGCGATAATATCGTTGCGGACCAAGATTTGTTCGCAACGCAGTCAAGCTTTCGGAGGAGTTTGTACGTGCTCGCGTGTGTCACCATGTGCGTACCGAACACAAGCGAATATGGATCGGAACCAGTCGCCGCATGGACAGTGCTCCTAAGGGCACTACCAATGCTTCCAAGGTTCAAATCCCATTCCCGGCGATCGTCACGCACATTGGATCTTATTGCGGCCAAAATTGACTGATTTACGCGTTCCGAAGCATTTGACTGCGGAGAATATACCGCGGTACGAGTATGCTTTACGCCATAAGTTGACAACAATTTAGCGAATACTTTTGAGAGGAACTGGGGGCCATTGTCGGAAACCATTTCTTCCGGTACACCAAACAGTTGAAATACGTTTTCCTCGACGAAATCGACGATATTCGCCGCACTCGCACGACGCAACGCTTTCAGGAAAACGGATTACGTAAATTTATCCAAGATGATAAGGAGGGTTGTATTCCCTCGCTTAGATCTTGGATAAGGACCTAGCAAGTCTATATATAGATGTTGGAACGGCCTATTGACCTCCACCAGACTACCCATTGGCGGCCGCAATATACAATTAGGGGCTTTCGTCGCTTTACACGTTGCACAATCAGCTATGTATTTTCGGACTACCGCTGCCACTTTCGTCCAGAAGTACCTTTCCCGTAATCGATACAACGTTTTCGCGATCCCACCATGCGAAGATTGAGGCAGATCATGTGCCAGTCGGACCAGTTCGGGCGTCAGTTGCCTCGGAATCCAAAGTCTCCAGGTTCTATCAGCACGATCGACATTCTTTGTGAATTCGGTTTTAACGTACACATAGCCATCCGATACTTGCATATCGGGTAACCTGTGTCCGTTTTCCGTAACCGTGTCGATCAATGCTTGATACTCCTCTGACTTGAAGTGTTCCGAATCTTGATCAACGCAAGGGACAGGTTCCGTCACTTCTTCCACCAGAATTCTGGATAAAGCGTCGGGAACCACATTTTCCGATCCCTTACGGTGTTCTATTTTAAAGTCAAAGGCCTGAAGCTTTAGACTCCATCGCGCTAAACGCCCGCCCAGGTCCTTCTGATCCATCAGCCACCTCAAACTCGCATGATCGGTGACAAATTTGAAGGGTTGTCCTTCCACATACCCCCGAAACTTCTTTACACTTAGCACAGCAGCATAGCATTCAAGTTCGGTAACGCTATAATTTTGCTGTGCAGCGTTTAGTTTCTGTGACATGAAGGCGGTTGGTTTCTCGCTCCCTTGTTCGTCACACTGCAAAAGTACACTGCCGACTCCAGTTTTACACGCATCACATTGAATGATGAAAGGTTTACTGAAGTCAGCGTTCGCCAAAATTGGAGCAGAAATCAGAGATACCTTCAGCACCTCAAAAGCTTCTTGTGCACCATCGGTCCAGGTGAATTTGACCGACTTTTTGAGACAATCGGTTATTGGAGATGCAAGGCTAGAATAGTTGGCTATGAACCTTCGATACCTTCCCGGGATAAGTTTTTAAACAACTGTTCCCAACAATGTACCCAAGATAACGCACCTCCTTTGCTTTTCTCCATGTTGATTGTTAGTCCCGCTGTCATAAGGCAATGAGCAATAATGTTCAACAGGTCCAAATGCGCCTCAAAATCTTTAGATACTACCAATAAATCGTCCAAATACACGAAAACTTGTTCCTTCAAGTGGGTCGGTATGACTTTGTCGATCAGTCTGCATATACACTGGGGAGCGTTGCACAAACCGAAGGGCATCACTGTGAATTGATACAGAGGGCGGCCAGGAATAGTAAAAGCCGTTTTCTCTCTACTCTGTTTTTCCAGTGGTATTTGCCAACAGGCATCAATCAATGCTCGAAATGTATTTCGTATTTTCGAGACGACTGAGAAGACCTTCGACGTGGAGCAGGGGGTAAGCATCCTTTTTAGTCACCTGGTTCACCTTTCTTGAGTCCAGGCACAAGCGTACTTTTCCGGGCTTGCGCACCAGGACTATAGGCGAACTCCAGGCACTGTGGCTTACCTCAATTACTCCCATACCCAACATCCGGTCTATCTCAGCTTCCATTAATTTTTGTACCGCTGGCGAAACAGGGTAGTGCCGTTGCTTAATTAGCTCTACACCCCCTACATCAATAACGTGTTCTTCGAGATTGGTCTTACCGAGCCCGAAGTGGTTGAAAGAAGGAAATCGCGATTTGGTCTTTTCAAGGAGTACCTTTTCATTCGCGTTTAGGACATCCATATTGTGGTCCTCAACGTGGTCGTCATCAATCGCATCAACAGATCCAAAAAGATGTGGAGCTATTTGAAAATCCTTCCAAAAATCGATGCCAAGGTACAGTACCTGCGTTAGACCGGGCACAACGTAGAGTTTAACATCTCTTGTTACGTTTTTGTACGTAATTGGTAACAAGAGATGCCCAAGAACTGATTGAGAAGCACCATCAGCTGTCCTGACTTCAGAACTCCGTCCTAACAACTGCAAGTTCTTCCGTTCAAGGAATTCAACGGACCCTGCACCAAGGCATGAAATGCTAGCGCCGCTATCTAGGAGACCTAGCAGAGGTTCACCGGCAATTTCTACCCGAGCATAGGGTCGAATGTCATGCTTCTTTACCTTTGGCACTGCTTCTACGTCTAGTCTAAACTGTCTACGTCGTCCCGCGCGCGCTCGACAGCGTTCAATGTGTTTTGAAACACCGCTTTTTGGAAGGTCCTCGAAAATTCTTTTCCGAGCATCCTCATACTCCATCTGTCTCTGATGAAGCGATTTTATCGGGGTCATGTTTTTCGGAATAAGCACGTTCCAATCGCGATCACGTTTCAAGATGGTAACGCGTGATACCGAGTGTGGACCATTCGGAGTGTCGCGGTGGCCTATTTGTGAGTCGGGGGTTGGTCCGGGTGCATCGGTGGCATCCGAGGTGTCCCGGGAAATACTCGGTGCCCTTGGGGGTTTCCTAGATTACAGGGGGGGCACTGCGGAGTGACGACATCTTTACGTCCACACCGATAACAGAAGTGGTTCCGTCTGTCGGAAGAGCAGAAATAAAAATCATGGCCCAGTTGGCCACAATTCCAACACGGCCGCCTCGGTCTGCTTTCAGGCTCCACTGCTTCCAACGCACGTAACGGTGGTTGGACGGACTCAAAGTTTGGGTCTTGAATAGGGTATAAATCTTCTTCAGCAGGGGGAAAATATTCAATTTCATGAATGGGTCGCGGGGCTGCTTGCCATAAACGTCTAGCGGAATCTTTGGATGCTACGTGTCTTTTGGCTTTCTTACAAGTTTCCTGAAATTGTTCTAGGGTTCCTATGTTTATTGCGAATACGAGGTTGGAAATTTTTTCGCGTAAATTATTCTTCATTATTTGCACCAACTCATATTCGGGTAATGGGCTTCACATTTGGTAATAAATGGATAGAACCCTATTATAAAAGAAGTCAAAACTTTCATTTGGTAGTTGTCTTGTTTGTAGGATCCGCTGGACAATCTCGTAATCCGTATCGAGGCTCCTGAATTCACGTAGAAGTGCTTCTCGAAGGGTTGGCCAATTAGGAAATCTATTTCTCCGCAAAAATCTCCAGTACCAACCCTCCGCCATTTCAGATAGCGGTAAATGGAAATTCCCGCATATTGATGCTCATGGAATTCCACTTCTACTCTGAAGGGTCTCCACACGGAACACGAGATCATCCACCGTCATGCCACGCGAATCCCCGCTAAACTTAAACCCCCCTTTGTCCATCCGATTACTGGATACAACTGAAGGTTGGGACGATATTTGTGTTTGCTAAAATTCATCACCAGCAGCACGAATCCACTCCTGGATTGTTTTCATGCTGGGTGTAGTGGATGGTGGTTGAAAAGCCGGTACATTAATTATGGGCGAGTAGTCAGAGTTCAATCCTTGTAAATTAAATAAGTTATTCAACCTTTTCCGACTTAGTAGGGGAGGAGGGGGCAAACCTAAATTAATGGGAACCTCTGGATTATTTTGTGGAAGCAAGGATGGTGCACCGACGACATCATTAATTGCTTCCAATTCCCTAACCGGAGAATGTTGGACATTACCCGTCTGCTGTGAAGGGTAATCGTTATGCTCCATTATACTTGGCGTATTAGGAGCTGACTGATGGAGATAACGCTTATTTGGTGACCGGGTCGTTCTTCCCTTCCTACGCATCACAATCTAGATATAATAAATTAATTTACCACGACACTCCGGTAGCAGAAAATAAAAAAAAGACAAATCAGGTGATAAATAATAGTTTTTGTTTTACTTTTCTTAACGTTAATCAATTGCTCCAATAATACTCGAAAGGAAAAGTAAAACCTAAGAAAATAGAAGACTACTAAAAATGATGATAAATTCGGATTATTATAATATATTTGTTTAATTTATTTCATTTATTTGATTTATTAAATTTATTTAATTTATTTAATTTATTTAATTAATAATCTATTTGTTATTATCAATTATTATTATTTATTTTGTATTTATTTTGTATGGAAAAGGAATTTACAAAATATTCTCCTTTTGGTCCATATATGTATTACTTGCAATAAATTCCAAAAGCAGAAAGAAAAAGTTACACTGAAATCGTTCTGTTCAATACAAAGTGAAAATCGTTGAATGAAGTGTACAGGGAGGGAGTGCAGCGAGAGCAGCAGCAGGGAAAATCCACCAAATTCAATGACAACACCGCGCAGCATGTGGGTTAATTTAATAATTAACCAGGCGATGTTAAAAAGTTGGAAAAAAAATTTGAAATTTTATTTAAATTTCAAATAATTCTTAATTTATGGGTTAAGAACCCATATACCGCGAACGATACTAGTATTCAAACACAGCCACCCTCCAAAAAAAAAGTTTTCGGTAGGCACAATTGATCCATAGGAGTAGGTCGCGAATTACGCGGGTGTTCAACCTTTCGAGTATTGCGTCCCTTAATACTCGATGGTATCAATCGGGCCTACTTCCTGACCAACTATCTGTTGGACACGGCAAAATTTCAGGTGATGTTACCTAAAATAATTATTTTGCCATGTCCATCCAGTGTTCGATCATACCTTTGCTGATCATCATCCGATTGAAACAAATGCCAAATATCACGACAGTGTGAGATCCAACACTTATCCCAACCAGACGACAACCACACGCAATTTATCTACCACAAAGCATAAGCAAAAAAAAATAAAAAATTAAAGTTAAAATGGTAATGTAATTAATTGGACGAACGAATGTGCAGATAATTATCTACACCAGAAAAGATTCATTTAATTCAAATAAAAGAAAGTTTAATGGGCAATCAAAATTGCCAATACTCACACACATTAAGGATATACGCCATTTTTGTGTAACATAAAACGTGCAGTTTTATGTTGCACCGCGCACAACCTGAAAAAAAACTAAACTCGGAAAAGCGGCAAAGCTTATCGTTGGGCGCCATTTATGTAACAACCGTTGTTGGTTGTATGTTAGGAATTTGTTTGCTTGATCAAACAAATATCCTAACATTGTGATCCTTTGGTAAAAGGCATATAACTGACTGGTATCAGGTATATGTAGTGGTACTAGAGCCGAAAGTAACCAAGTAAAGGTACACCTAGCTTCATTGCTCTAACTAGCTCGCCGGAGGGAAGTGGGCGGTTACGTTCTACCACTAATCACGGTGTTACACAAAGTTTCATGTGTACCATGATTTGGGCTGACGAAAAGGCTGCAGAAGGGGATTTATTACGTCCACACCTTTTCATATCATCAGCGGGTATATAAAATATAAAGACAAAACTGATTTTATAAAAAAACTTGTGGAATTAGGTGAACTATAAGTTCAAGCAAGGGTTACCAGATAAAGGAAAGAGGGCAATCATTTATATGATTACAAAAGCCTCAACGGACAAAAGACGGACTGATTTATGGCGTCAAAATTGCGCGTGACGCTGGTGCTGTCATCGGAGGGGGTGAACCGATGATATTGTTCACCCCTGGGCTAATTTATTCCACCCACGGAGTCCAACAAAACAGGACTCCCCATGACCGTGTTTTTGCCCAAAAAAAATAAACACGGTCCCTTAACTCTCTTATTGGTGGACTCACCCTATTTTTCTACTCTCGCATTACTCCCGCGCAATGCAATCTCAGCACTTCATTTTAAAAGAAGAAAAAAAACGTATTTCAGTGGTGTAAAACCCAACAAACGCAAATATATACACATGTACAAAAACCAATAACAATTTCAGCCATAAGACATCTTGCTTTTATTACACTTGAAAAAAAGAAAACTAAACTTGTATGAAATTTATGTAATTATTTCTTATTTAGCATAAAAATAAGATGATCAACAAAGAGAAAAATTATATACGGAACCAAGTAGAAAAATAAAAAAGGATTGTGAGAGAAAAAAAAACTGTGTGACAATATCAAGTAAAGAAGGAAAATATATTTAAAATAATGAAGGAATAAAAAAAAAATAAAATTGAATAAATTTGTATCTTATAATCAAATAAGGAAAATTCTATAAAACCAAAAAAAAAAATTAGCAAAAATTAATATGCCTATATTATGCAATAAAAAAAAAATCAAAATCAATTAAATCCAATATAATGGAAAGAAATATTCATATGACAACAAAATAAAAATTAATAAAAAAGGAACTTACGGCTGTTGCACCAAGGCCTCAATGAAACACCCTGTCCTGAAACACAAAAAACTAAAAATAACAAAAAAAAACAAAAAAAAAAACAAAATAAGTGAAAATTAAAAAAAGCTAAATTTATGTTGCGTGTATGGTACACGCTCCTCTTTAGTTTTTTGTTGTATATATTTTGTTGGTCTTTGCCTTGTTGGTTTTTCTTGTATGATGTCCACTATTTGTTTGAGCTGGATTTGCGCATATTATTGAACTTGAAGTCCATGTGTGATTTATTCCAGTATTATTTATTATTTGGATTTTTTTCTAATTTACTATTGTAACCTTTATGTTATGTGAAAGTTAAATTATAGGTTTTGTTATATTTTATTATGTTTATCATGTATATTCCATGTTGTTATGGTATGTTTTTTTTCGAAACTTATTATCTATGATTTGTTATATAATTTGTTTAAAAAAGAATTATGTATTTATGGGTTTTTTTTCTTTTGTTTTAAAATCTACTCTTAGTTAATTTTTTTGAAATTTCTATGTTTTATTTTATGTTATATTTCAACTTATATGTTTTATTATGTATTTTAGATTATAGGTTTTTTTTTCTTATTATATTTTAGTTTACTCTCTTTAAACTTGAAAAATTCCAATAAAAACTCAACTAGAAACTAGCACGAATCTTCTTAAAAATTTTCTTTTTCCAAAAATCAATCAAAAATCAAACTCGAAACTCAAAAAAAAAAAATAAAAAAAACTCGCAGGAAAATTCCCAAATTTTAAGACCATCCCTTTTTATAAAAATGTATCCCCAAGTCTCAATTAAAAAAAAACTAAGAAAACGCAAAGAAAACCCAAAAACTCTTAGGAAAAAATTTCCCGAAAAAACTCAAAAAAGAAAAAAAAACTATCCAATTTTTCGTCCGTTCAATTTTAAAACTGAACCCCAAGTCCCGTTTTTCGTTTTTTCTCGCCCACACCCAAAAGAAAAGAAAAAAACCGAATTTTTCCAAATCCCGTTTTCCTTTTCTGACCTCTCCCAGTTGTTAAAAAAAAATATATAATATTATATACTTTCTTTAACAATAGCTTTAATTTTAAAAATGAAAAAAAATCAATGCAATTGTCCCATGCAATACTGCAACCAGCTGATTTTTATGATTCAAAAAAAAAAATCAAAATACAGTGGAGGCACCATTGCACGGCACATGTTACAAAGTGTTGCAGTGAAGTGTTTAACAAATCAAAAAACTAATAAAGAAAAAAAATGAACAAGAATCAACAACAACAACAACAACAACAAAAACAACCGCAATCTCACCAACCGCAGCAATTGAGCATTGAAGAGGAGTTTAATTCGCGGGAATGTAGAGAATTATTGTATGTGAAGGTCATGAAATTAGATTATTCATATGCAATCATTAATGCGCAACTAGGGTTTCTGAAGATTCGGTTTTTTAAGATTCGTCGAATCCGAAGAAAGTAATTCAATATTCGTCGAACCCGAATCCAAATCCGAATAATGAAGTAAGAAATTTGATCATTTCATACAGTATATAAAACTAAACATTTATAGTAATTTCAATGTACTTTATTTATTATGATTCAAATAAAAGTCTTTTAAAAATAACAATGCGTTGATAGACTTGTCTGCCAAACGTGAACGTATTTTTGTTCAAAAATTAGCAGATATGGAAAAGGCTCTTTCCGCATCAGTCGAGGTAGGTTTAATTGTTAAAAGTGCATCATAAAGGTTTTGCACATTTGTTGTTCTTTTTCCTGTGCTTCTGAATAATGTGAACTCCTTCTCTAACTTATTGAAATCGTTTTTTAAATCAGGCTCAATCACTGAATTTTTCAAAATGTCTTCGAGTTCGTTTTCCATTGTCATTGAGCGATCTGGATTTTCTGTTTGAATTAAAACATTATTGTCCACTACCGTAATATTACCTTCGTCGATATCAATAGAAAACAACCTTTTTATTAAATTTGTGGCCTGACTCAACTGTTTTTTAGAAGCAACTTTATTTCTGTCCTTTAAACATTTTAAAAGTTTTATTAAATCTGAATTTATACGTTCTTCAATTCTTTTTACTATGTTGTTGAGTAAACTGTAGCTTATCTGAGTTGTGGATTCTTTGAGTTTTTTCTGCATAACATTTACAGCAAGATCAGCAGAAATCAGAGTTGCATCTTTACGACTAAGAGCCTCGACTGTTAGTTTTATTGGTTTTGAAGCTATATTAAGTTCATTAAGTAATGTAAAATTAATATTAATCAGCAAATCCTCGGAATTTAACTCGCGAAGAACTTCGATGATATGAGGTTTAACTCTCAGAAATGTTTCTATCATATTTTGCATAGAATTCCATCGTATTTTCACATCTAATCTAAATTGTAATTCATGTCCCATGTCTGCCTTAATTTTTTCTTGCAAAATTCCGTTTTTAATTGCAGATTTTTTGAAAAATTTTATAATTTTTCGCACGTTTTTAATATTTTCATGAATATCACATGATTTTAGTTCTAATTCAATTGAATCGCTTTCATTTGGACATATTATATCGTTGTCATTTTCAAAATTTTCGTCATCTGAATCTGTATCATTATCATTGCCATCTATTAATATTTCGCTATTAATGGTGGCTCACAAATAGCTAGGTGCAGGCCATGATTAAGGCACAACTGACATATAGGAGGACATTCTCGTCAATATTTGATCATCATTTTGGCACCATCGATGAAACTATATCTTTTTCAAAATTAATACTGAAAGTATTTAGATGATTTCTTACCAATTCGACTAAAGCGGAAGAAGAACATGATCCATATATTCTCACTAAGCCAAGATTAAAAGTTTTACCTTCATTATCATGCAAGTTAATGTTTACAAATCCTTTCATACCAACATTCGTCCATTTGTCTGAAGTTATATTGAATCTTTTATTTCTAGTTATTTTCCCTTGAAGTTATTTACCATTATTTGTTTTTTCTTTTCGAAATCTTTGGAAATAAGTTTCATCACATCAGACTCATTTTTCGGCAAAACATAACCATATTTCAAAATTGATACTCGAATAAATTCAGATCTGGTAATGGCTCTTATTGATATGCCATCGACTGTTGCTAATCTAGACACAATTTCGTCCAAACTTCTCTTAGTAACGGTAGTATAATCTAAAATTGTTTTTGTTGTTTTCTTGCTATTTTCATCTTCTGCTGACATTTCATGACGATATTTTTAAATATTAATTCCATGTTGCACATTTAATTGCTTTCTCATTTCTGTGGTACATCCATCAATATTTGAAAAGACTGCTTTGCATTTATTACAAATAGCTTTTCCTTTTTTGGAGTCTTCCAGAGTATAAAAATCTCATATTTTTGATGTTTTCATTTTCAATTTCAACGACATATCTAAGGGTTACAATTTTTATTAGTTTTTATCTAAAAAAAAAATTGAATTTTTATTTATCTCACCAAGTATTTGAAAATTCACACAATTTTAAAAACAAATCTAAAAATTTGAAATAATATATTTCAAAAAATCACTGCAATTTAAAAAAAAAACAAAATGTAAAAATTTGAAATATTTTATTATAAAGTGCAATGCTTATTATAAAAAAAACTTTAAATATTACCCACATTTCAATTTAAATCAGGTGTGCCAATTAAAATAAAATAAATTTAACAATTTTGTCATAACGAAAACATGTATCAGAGATTCGAACAATATTCGATTATTTTAATCCGAATAACGAATCGAATATTTTATCAAATATTTGTCGAATCCGAATCCGAATGATTCGTTTCAGAAACCCTATGCGCAACGAATATGTACAAAGTATGGAGAATGAATTTTTCTAACCGCGAAAAATGATGAATATGAAGAACAAAATATATTTCTACCATTAAGGTTCAGCACTTTATCAGATCATGCGATTACCCAAATGTGTGAAATGAAGTATACACTTAAGAATGTAGGTGTAAGTGGGAATTCATTCAATTTATAACTTGAAAAAACTAATTCACAAAACAAATTTTTTATTAGAAAAAAAACAGATAAAGCTTTTGTACTCTAATATTTTATTTAAAAAATAAAAAAAAAATACATTATATTTTATCGTTTTTCTTTTTATATTTATTTACTGCAGTTTCTTGTTGAATAACTGCAAGTAACAATTCTTCCAACTTTGACTCGTTCGATTCTCAAACGTATATTTTCAGCTATTAGCCGCTTTTCTTCTTCCTTCATCTTTAAATGTTATTGTTTCAGTTCGTTTTCTTTTGTTTTTTTCAAGTTTGTAGGCATTTTTTTTCTTTTTATGTAAACTTTAAAATAATCCAAAATATAAAGGAGATTTTCACAAGCAAAGTAACAGTATATTTAAAAAAGTGTACAACCACAATCTGAGCAACCTCAGTAACTGAACATTGAATAAGAATTTAATTAGCGAGAATGCCATTATTTTTTCTAAATTATTGGTCATTTTTTTAAGGTAAGCTTGAAAAACACAACTAACCGCAAAGACTTTTTTATTATCATTGTTTTTTAAATGATAAGCCCTAAAAACTACAACTAATCGGATCGGAAACACTTTTTGTGTTCATCGTCATTGTTTTTTATGTATACTTTAAAATGTTATATGCTGACCGGAAACACTGCTAACCGCAAAGACTTTTTTATCATCATTGTTTTTTAAATGATAAGCCATTTTTTTGTTTTTATATAAGTCTTGAAAAACCACAACTAACCGGAAACACTTTTTGTCATCACCACCACAGTTTTTTATGTATACTTTAAAATGTTATATGCTATATATTATATGCTAACCGAAAACACTGCTAACCGCAAGCACTTTTTGTGATAATCACCACTGTTTTTTTTTAAATGAGTCTTTTTTTATTTTATTTTTCTATGTGAACTTAAAAATGTTATATGCTATATGTTTTATGCTAATGGCAAGAATATCATTGTTGCCGACCGGAAGCACTGCATGCTAATAGCAAGAATATAATTGTTGCTAACCGGAAGCAATGCTAACCGCAAACAGTTTTTTATGATCATCGTAATTGTTTTTCTCTAAATTATGAGCAACATTGCATCTATATAAGGAAAGTGTTTTAAACCAAAATATTCATTTCAATTTGAAATTTTCATAAGCAATGTAGTAGTAGTATATATATTTAAAAAATGTTAAAAAGTAAAAATAATATTAGTATGTGTTATAGTGAAGTTTTAAAAAATATTCAATATAAATTGAAACATACAATTTTTTCGCCGAATATAATTGAAGAGTGTAATTCAAATATTAGGAAAATAAAAAATGACCTTAAAACCACCAATTTTTTTCCTAGTTCGAAATGTTATTTAGAGAATTGTTTAGCGCAATTAATAACTTTAAAAAAAAATGTGTTCATCAAGCTGAAGATAATTTTAGTTGGGAAGATATTAAATCAGCTTTTTCTAAAAGAATTCAGAGTGGTGTAATAACTAATTTTAATTTTATCGATCCTAAGTTGTTCTTAAAAGCCACATTAGAAGTAACCATTCAGAAAATAAGACAAGCTTTAAAAATACATAATTCAATTAACGTTAATGCAGTTTTTTGTGGCGAATTTTATGTTACACAGAATGATGAAATTAAAGAAGAGTTAAAATACTTTAATACAAGATATAATAGTATTGATATCACTACCAATTTAAAAGAATGGTGTGATATAAACATTAAAAAACCCATATTAAAAGATTTAGAAGAATTTCAAGAACGAGATAGTGGTTGGGGATTAAGTTCAATAATCCATTTAGTGTTAATATTAATAAGTTTGAGCAATTTCCTGGATCATCATATATTGTGCTTCCAAAAGAAATTCAATTAAAATGTGTATGTTTAAACGTGAAAAATTATCATAATGCATGTTTTGAGTGGGCAGTAATAGCTGCTCTTTATCCAACGTCGATTAGTAGCGACCGTGTATCATCATATCCACATTATTTAAATGTATTTGTAACGATTTGTAAATCGTTATATTGTTTTTCATGCGAGCTTGCCGGTCCTACACACTTTTGCCAGGTGTCTCAGGGTGTTGGCCAGAGTTAGGCCAGCGACTCACATGCTAGGTAGTGTGCGCAAAAAAAAAGAAAATTTAAAAAAAATAAAATCCTCCTTTGCTACTCAGCATTTCAACCCCCCCCCCATTGCGGTTATGCCTTAACACATCTCAAAAGAATTCACTCAAAAAAAAAATAAAAGTCGAAATAATAAAAAAATAATATTAATAAAAAAAAAGATTTTATTTTATTATTACTAATATATATAAAATTTATTTAAAAGAATAAAGAAACTAAAAAAATTAATTCAAAAATAAAAAAAATTAGTAAATAAAAAAACTAAATCCTTCATGGATTTTGACCATCAAAAAAAAACTGATCGTTTTCACTAAAAAAAAACTATATATTCCTACGGCAACACTAATTTGTTCACTCAAAAAAAAAAAAAGAAAAAAAAATTGTTAACAAATTGCCGCGAATTGTTTGTGTTTTATTAATTCAAAGTTTCAATCGTTTTCTTTCCTCTTTTTTTTTTTTTTTTTTTTTTTTTAAATTTGACGGACTTTTCTTTCAGTGAAAATTTGTGTTTTATCGCGGGTAAAAAAAAAAAAGTGAAAATTAAACAACAAAACAAAACAAAGAAAAAAAAAGACTTATCTGTCAGTGTGTGGTGGTGTAGGTGTACTGGAATATTTATTAACAGCTGATGTCCAGGTCAATGTCATTGTGAGTATTCTTTTTAATGTTAATGTAGGTCAGCAGTTTTTTTCCTATTTTTCCAGATTATCTCCTTCTCCTTTTTTTTTTTTTTTTTTGAAAAATGTACCCAAATTTTCTTTCTTTTGAAAAGAAAAGAAAACTACTAGTTTTCACTACCGTTTAATTTGTATTAACGAGTAAAAGTAAACGTACAAAAAAACAAAAAAAAAAAAAAATTTATTAAAAATCTTAGAAAAATTCTTTTTTTTTTTTTTAAAGCCCCAACGGTTTTTCTTTTCCTTTGTCTTTGCAAAGTTTAATTTTTCACTCGGACAGAGTTCCACCTTACACTTCTAAAATTTAAAAATTTACTGATCTTGAGCCTTGTTGGGTTACTCCTTTTATAGGCCTCAGGTTAACTGTACCTAAGTCAAATTCAAGGAGTACCGTCCAACTTTCACATATTTTGTACAAAATTACTTTATTAATTAGTATTTCATTTATATTATAATTATATGTGAAATTATTTAATATTCAGCTCATAGTTATTTGAATTTAGCTCTTATTTATTTAATAAAAGGCAATTTTCTTCTTTTATCGTAAGGGTTACTGTCTTAGCTAAAAGAAAAATCAGTTACTTTCTTGTTTTGTCGCGGGCTAATTCAAATAAGATTTAATAAAAATTTTCAAAAAAAATCAAAATTCAGAGCGTTAATGTAAATCGCGGGTCTCATTTTCAAATCCTTTCTATGCCAGCAAAATTTGATGTACATTTTCAGGTAAAAAAGGAAAAAAAACACTAACAGAAATCTTAGGTTAAATCTGCCGAACTAACAATAAACTTTTGTGTTTTTCTTTTTAAAGTATTTATTTTCTTTTTTAGAATACTCGCGACAAATTGCTGATTCCAGTGATATAACGCAATATACGGAATATATGGAATACACCGTATATTTCATATAACTTCACCCAACTTGACAGGTAAGTTCCCTTCCAGTTCCTTGCTTTGCCATAACCATCTTTATCCGCTCGTTTTGCTCTTTATAGTAGTTGCCGAAGGAGTATTTACAAAATTGTATTGGTTTGGATAAAGTTAATATTTTTCTGCTGTCTTGATCCTCAACATCAGGGCAGCTTCCACACATATCAGGACCATTTATGCTTTGTATCGTTTCCTATAAAAAAAAAACCAATCGAAGTAATATCTTCTTTTTCTTTTCAGATAAACACATATGGACTTGGAAAGTACAATGGACATCAACATGAATAACCAGGTAAGTACCTTCACCAATCTTTTTAATATTGTAATTAACGCTTTTCTTTTCTTTCTTTTAGGTTTGTGTATCAACATAAAAACCCGGTCGTTACAGGGCAGATTTGTTGTACAGTCTTACTTGTACACACAGATCTGAGGAAACAAACCTGGTTTGACTGGCCGAGTTTACTTCATTAAAAGGAAATAAAAAAACAAATCAGTTATTGTGAATTTAGGTGCGTATATCTTTTGCGTGGAAAATTCCCAAGATTTTGCCGTCTGGATTTTTTAATTCATAATTTACGTGACCTATTTTCCGACACACTATTGCTTTAATGAATTTAGGCGCGAGTTTAGCTGAAAATTTCTTAATAGCATCACTCTGTACAAAACTTCGTACGAACACTTCTTGATCTGGTACAAACGTCACTGGCCTTGTTCGCAAGTTATATAGTCGCTCGTTTCTACGGAAAGCTTCGGCCATATATTTCTGTACTTGGTCATAAACTAAAGGCATTAGATAGTCTCGGGGCAATACCTCCACATCTGTTTCATTTAAGCTATTTAAGTTTCGTAGGAGTTGATATCCGTTACCATGCACTAACATATGGTGTCCAAACATAAGAAAATGGGGTGTATTCTTTATAGTTTCATGGTATGAATTTCGCAGTGAGCAAGCAACTGCCGATAGATTTTCATCCCAGCATCTGTGATCTTTTTTCAAGTAGGACCTTATAGCTGCCAGAATGGAACGATTAACCCTTTCAGAAGCATTCGACTGTGGTGAGTACACAGCAGTGTAGACATGTTTAACTCCGTGCCTGTCCAACAACCCATTAAACTCTTTCGAAATAAATTGAACGCCATTATCGGTGTGTATATGTTCTGGCACGCCGTACACGTGAAATACTTCCTGCAGGAGATACTGACAAATTCGGTTTGAGTCTGCTTTCGGTAAAGCTTTCAACAGAACGAATTTTGTTAATTTGTCAAGAATAACTAGAATTGTGGTGTTATTTTTTTTTGAACGTGGATACGGGCCTAACAAGTCAATTTACACACGTTGCCATGGACGATCTACAACAGATTGTTGTCCCATTGGTGGTCTAAGAATTTTATTCGGTGCTTTGGTCATCTTACATGTTTCACACTGCTGAATATACTCATAAACTCGTTGACGCATCTTGGGCCAGTAATACGAACGCCGAATACGCTCCAAAGTCTTTGTTATTCCGCCGTGAGCAGAAGAAGGGTCTTCATGTTCTTGTCTCAGTAGTTCATCAATCATTGGTTCTGGTATCCAAAGTTTCCACAGTGGAATTACGGACAACTGATCCCTTTTTTGTGGCTCCAGTCGAATGTATATATGGTCATTGTATATTTTCAGATTTGGATACGATTCTGGCGACTTTTCTATAGATAACTTCAGGTCTATGTAGGCAGGATCTTGAAAAGAGGTTGACTGTAAATCTATTGCGTCAAGATCCACCTTCGCAAGTTCCTCGACCAATTCTGTGGGTGTTTCGCTGTACATTCTGGATAACGCATCTGGAACTATATTTTGACTGCCTTTTTGATGCTGTATTGTAAAATTATATGGCTGCAACTTCAGACTCCATCGCGCTAACCTACCACTAAGCTCCTTTTGGCTCATTAACCATTTCAGACTTGCATGGTCAGTAATAACTGTAAAGGAAAAGCCTTCAATATAAGCGCGGAATTTTTTAACACTTAATACGACTGCTAAACACTCCAGCTCAGTAACGCTGTAATTTTTTTGCGCTGCGTTTAATTTTGAGACATGTACGCGATAGGCTGCTCTTCTCCATCTGGCAACTTTTGGAAAAGAACACCACCTATACCTGAAGTGCTAGCATCACACCTAATAAAGAAATCTTTTTCAAAATCTGGGTTAGCCAAAAGGGGTTTAGTGGTTAATACCTTTTTCAATTCATCTAGGGCTTCTTGCGCTTCTGCTGACCAAACAAACTTTTTACCCTTGCGCAACAGATCAGTAATGGGTGCAGTTATTGTTGCATAATTAGATATAAACCGCCGGTACCAACCTGTCATACCCAATAAACGTCTGGTTTGCCGTACTGTATTAGGTGCTGGGAAGTTATTGATTGCTTTCACCTTTCCGGGATCAGGCCGTATTCCACTTTCTCCCACGATATGTCCCAAGTATCGAATTTCTTTCAGCCCGAATTTGCTCTTCTCGACGTTGATAGTCAATCCAGCTTGGCTTAGGAAGTTCGCCACTTTTCGAAGTAATGCGATATGTTCTTCGAAAGTCGTGGATACAACTAGCAAATCATCAAGATAAACAAAAATCTTATCGCGGAACTCGTGTGGGATTACCTTATCCATTAGACGACACATGCGTTGAGCTGCATTACACAACCCAAACGGCATGACTTTAAAGTGGTATAGCGGTCGACCCGGAACAGTGAATGCAGTCAATTCTCGTGAAGAAGCAGCGAGTGGGATTTGCCAAAAGGCGTCTTTGAGGTCTAAACTGGAAATGAATCTTGTGTCATGTAACCTGCTGAGAAGTCCCTCAATGTGTGGGAGAGGATATGCATCTTTTTTCGTAACAGCATTTACTTTCCTCGAATCCAAACACATGCGGACCTTTCCACCCGGTTTATTGACTAACACAACCGGCGAGCTCCAAGAACTCTGGCTCACCTCTATCACGTCCATTTCCAACATCCTGTCCAATTCGGCATAAAGATGTTTTTGTATGGCCGGTGAGATCGGATAGTGTCGCTGTTTAATAAGGGTAGCATTTCCTACATCGATTTCATGCTTCTCTATTTGTGTGCGACCCAAGCCTTTCTCATTGAACGATGGAAACAACGCAATAGATTCTTCCAGTTGTTGTTGTTGCTCACCTGTCAACTCATGTTTTGGTGTTGTATCAATTTGGCTCACTTCCAATTCACTTAGTTCTGGCATTATCCCAAACGCTTCCCAGAAGTCTATTCCCAAATATAGTTCTTCCTTCAAAGTTGGAACTATGTAATATTTAATGTTTTGTACCTGTCCACCGTATGTCGTCTTCAATTGGACATATCCCAATATCTTTTGAGGTCTTCCGTCTGCTGTTCTGACAGTGGCTTGCAGTTTTCTCACACTTAAACCGGCTTTTTCGAGAAAGGTTTCAGAGTTTGCTCCTAAAATACTTACAGAAGCTCCACTATCTAACAGTCCTGTAAGCTGCTTGCCCGCAAGGGTAATTTGTATGAAAGGTCGCCTATCTCTGCTTGTCTGAACTGCAGCAACCACAGAATCCCGAATCTGTTGACGTATTTTCCAGTAGTTCTTGGTCCTAGGTTTATTTGTTAAAAGAAAAGAATTTGTTTGGGTACCCCTGTCCTGCTTGCTCTTTCTGTCGTCCGTTTCTATCGGTTGGTTGCTGGTTCTGTGTTCGTTGCCGCTTCTGTCGTTTTGTTGGGAGATCTGACAATTGTTCTCGAATGCGGTGTCCCAACTCCTGCTGCATTCGAAAATTGGTTTCCCTGTTTTCTGTGATTTTGACAAAATGCACAGTTTGGTTTCAGAATACCCCCTCGTCCACATCCATAACAGAAAATCCCTAGCGATTTTTTTGTACAATCTTGGTATGTATGTCCTATGTCTTTACAATTCCAGCATATTCTGTTGTTTTCTGGAAATGTAGCTTGAACCATTGGACCTGGATAACGTCTATTGTGCATGTTATTTGATACTGCACTTATCTGCAAGTTTTCAATTTCGAATGGTTCTTGGAAACTAATTTGTTCAATTGTAGCTGGCAAGTAAGACTCCTGTATGGCATGTACATGGTGTGTTGGACGTCTGTGATTATTATCACAAAGCTGGCGAGGGTCGTATCCTGATTGAGACCACAGTTTTTCCAATCTGCTGCAGACCAACATGAGTTCTTCCGTGCTGCGATATCGCTGAGTTAGAGTGGCACTTATCAGGGCTGGATTCATATTTTCCCTGATGATCTCTATGAGTTCTTCTTCTTGGAAGGGGCGAAGAAGTTGTCCATTCAGGTATTCTATTTGCACCAAGAATTCTTTAAACGGTTCCTTGGATTTCTGTTTCCTGGCCTCTACTGCTCTGCGTTTTTCTCTTTCGGATTCGTATGTCCCAAAACGACTCAAAAACGCTGCTTTTAGATGAGCCCATTCTGCGTTAGGAAACTTCCTGCAATAAACCCAATACCAGTCTCCTGCCGCTCCTACCAAAAAATCGGCTAAAATCGCTTGCAGATCAGATTGTGGAAGTCGTTCCCACTTGGCTTTAGTTTCCAGTCGATACATGAACTCGCTGGCTTCTAAACTGCGTGCGGTACCATCGAAACTAAAATTCCATTTTGGTCTCCGAAATTGGGGTTGGTTTCCTGATGACCGCCTTTCGCCTGGATCCCGATATGGGGTAAACAGGTACGACATGTCGTGGTTCACCTCCTGATCTCTATTGTCCGACCTTTGTTCAGCTGCCACTGTTGCAAGCCCTATCGTAGTTGAACGCCTTCCAAAACTCTTTCTAAATTCTAGAGACTCTGGAGTTAAGAATTGAATTATTGGTCGATTAACTGGTGATGTGTGACCGGAGGTTGTGCTTTCGTTAACTGCTTCCGTCAATTTATTTGTTATTTCTTCCGAAGGACCAGCACTTTGCCTATCTGTTTCTGGATCTTTCAATTCCTGCTGCTGATGACTAGACGGCTCTGATGCTTTTCGTGTCCTTATCATATTTTCAAGCCGCTGCAGAGCTTTCTCCATTAGTAGATATGTTGTCCTACTTTCCTGTTCTACTGTAGGATTTATGGCGGCCAGCCGCTCCAGCCTACTCATCCAATGAGTTAATCTCGATCTCAAAACCGTAATTTCTGCAGTGCTTGTTGAGTCCTTGGATGACTTAAGGTCGATTATTTGTGCTGCTCTATCACAGACTTCCAACTCAGCTTGCACGCTCTTAATATAGTGCATTGCTGTTGGTCGCAATGAAGGGTCCTTCTCCTCTGCTGCTATAGATTTCAACAGCTGAACAAAAGCTTCAGTACCTCCCTCGGTAATACCCCGAATCTCCATTTCAACTTTCACCTCGTCACTGCTCAGGTTCTCAATATCCATTCTTGTTAAAAACATTGTGCTTATTATTCACAAAAAAAAAAATTATCCACTCGAATCCGGGAATTAAGCCACACCGATTGCTCACAATAACTTCAACTTTAAACGAAAGAAAAGAAAGAAAAGAAAGGCCAATTCACAAAACCGAAAAGAATCCGAAAATAAAAAAAATTAAAAGAACTTAGCCTAAAAAATGTTTTTTTTTTTTTTTTAAAAAATATTGAAAAAAAAAAAAAAAACCAAATAAAATGAAATTCAAAAATAATATATATATAAAAATTCTTTATTAAATAAAAAAAATAATTAAATTTTTCTTTTGACCCCACAGGATCATTCAAAAAAAAAAACAACGTGGAAACCAGGAAAATTATTAAAGCTATTGCTCGGTAAGAGAACACAATTACTAAAAAAAAATTTAAGAAAAATTATAATAACTTTATATTTTAGGTAAAGCAAACGCAGATAATATCAATATATAGAGAAAATGCTAAGATAAGTGGAGGGGCTGAAAGACTGAGAACGCTGAGGAAGCACCAGTAGAAAAAAAGGTTCAATAAAAAAAAATTTAACTGTAAACTCTAAAACTAAAGAAAAAATTGTAGAAAGAAAATTAATAAAGGAAGATTAAACAAAAAATACTTTTTTTTTTTTTTCTGCTCCGTAAATGCACAAGGTTTACCTGCTCAAACTTTTGCAAAAACATACCCTTGGATGTATCTCAATACTCAACAAGAGATGCTGCAAGAGCGTATCAGGATACTTGGCGCTTAAAGGAATTATAGCATGTTAAACAAAACACTTGTAATAAAACAACAACTAATTAATCGGATTGAAGAAATCATCGACGAGAAAAAAAATGTTTGTTTTCAACCACAATTGTGAATAATTGAGTGAATACGCGAAAAGCTAGAAGAAAAACAAGAAAAAATACTTAGATTTTATACTTGCTCGCTCATTCCGGATTAAAAGAATCACTTTATTCAACGGAAGAAGCATATCGTTCATAGTTTTCCGAATAAAAAAATAAAATAAACTAAAAAAAAACTAATTTATAAAAAAAAATCAAGTCCCTGCTCGGGCGCCATTTTGTAACGATTTGTAAATCGTTATATTGTTTTTCATGCGAGCTTGCCGGTCCTACACACTTTTGCCGGGTGTCTCAGGGTGTTGGCCAGAGTTAGGCCAGCGACTCACATGCTAGGTAGTGTGCGCAAAAAAAAAAGAAAATTTAAAAAAAATAAAATCCTTTGCTACTCAGCATTTCAACCCCCCATTGCGGTTATGCCTTAACACATCTCAAAAGAATTCACTCAAAAAAAAAATAAAAGTCGAAATAATAAAAAAATAATATTAATAAAAAAAAAGATTTTATTTTATTATTACTAATATATATAAAATTTATTTAAAAGAATAAAGAAACTAAAAAAATTAATTCAAAAATAAAAAAAATTAGTAAATAAAAAAACTAAATCCTTCATGGATTTTGACCATCAAAAAAAAACTGATCGTTTTCACTAAAAAAAAACTATATATTCCTACGGCAACACTAATTTGTTCACTCAAAAAAAAAAAAAAGAAAAAAAAATTGTAAACAAATTGCCGCGAATTGTTTGTGTTTTATTAATTCAAAGTTTCAATCGTTTTCTTTCCTCTTTTTCTTTTTCTTTTTTTTTTTTTTAAAAATTTGACGGACTTTTCTTTCAGTGAAAATTTGTGTTTTATCGCGGGTAAAAAAAAAAAAGTGAAAATTAAACAACAAAACAAAACAAAGAAAAAAAAAAAGACTTATCTGTCAGTGTGTGGTGGTGTAGGTGTACTGGAATATTTATTAACAGCTGATGTCCAGGTCAATGTCATTGTGAGTATTCTTTTTAATGTTAATGTAGGTCAGCAGTTTTTTTCCTATTTTTCCAGATTATCTCCTTCTCCTTTTTTTTTTTTTTTTTTGAAAAATGTACCCAAATTTTCTTTCTTTTGAAAAGAAAAGAAAACTACTAGTTTTCACTACCGTTTAATTTGTATTAACGAGTAAAAGTAAACGTACAAAAAAACAAAAAAAAAAAAAAATTTATTAAAAATCTTAGAAAAATTCTTTTTTTTTTTTTTTAAAGCCCCAACGGTTTTTCTTTTCCTTTGTCTTTGCAAAGTTTAATTTTTCACTCGGACAGAGTTCCACCTTACACTTCTAAAATTTAAAAATTTACTGATCTTGAGCCTTGTTGGGTTACTCCTTTTATAGGCCTCAGGTTAACTGTACCTAAGTCAAATTCAAGGAGTACCGTCCAACTTTCACATATTTTGTACAAAATTACTTTATTAATTAGTATTTCATTTATATTATAATTATATGTGAAATTATTTAATATTCAGCTCATAGTTATTTGAATTTAGCTCTTATTTATTTAATAAAAGGCAATTTTCTTCTTTTATCGTAAGGGTTACTGTCTTAGCTAAAAGAAAAATCAGTTACTTTCTTGTTTTGTCGCGGGCTAATTCAAATAAGATTTAATAAAAATTTTCAAAAAAAATCAAAATTCAGAGCGTTAATGTAAATCGCGGGTCTCATTTTCAAATCCTTTCTATGCCAGCAAAATTTGATGTACATTTTCAGGTAAAAAAGGAAAAAAAACACTAACAGAAATCTTAGGTTAAATCTGCCGAACTAACAATAAACTTTTGTGTTTTTCTTTTTAAAGTATTTATTTTCTTTTTTAGAATACTCGCGACAAATTGCTGATTCCAGTGATATAACGCAATATACGGAATATATGGAGTACACCGTATATTTCATACAACTTCACCCAACCTGACAGGTAAGTTCCCTTCCAGTTCCTTGCTTTGCCATAACCATCTTTATCCGCTCGTTTTGCTCTTTATAGTAGTTGCCGAAGAAGTATTTACAAAATTGTATTGGTTTGGATAAAGCTAACATTCTTCTGCCGTCCCGATCCTCAACACCAGGGCAGCTTCCACACATATCAGGACCATTTATGCTTTGTATCGTTTCCTGTAAAAAAAACCAATCGAAGTAATATCTTCTTTTTCTTTTCAGATAAACACATATGGACTTGGAAAGTACAATGGACATCAACATGAATAACCAGGTAAGTACCTTCACCAATCTTTTTAATATTGTAATTAACGCTTTTCTCTTCTTTCTTTTAGGTTTGTGTATCAACATAAAAACCCGGTCGTTACATATTCGATTTAACAAACATCGATTTTCCTATGACTTTAAGTCAAATAAATAAATTTGAACAACTGAATAATATCTCAATAAATGTGTTCATTTTCGAAAAACATGGAAAATTTAGACAGTTCCTCTTCGCTTGACTAAACAGAATAGACCTAATCATGTTAATCTTTTGATGATTCAAAATAATTATGAAGACAATCAAAATGATATTGATGATAATCACGAAAATGATGTTGTGCTGATGATAACGATGAGGATGAGAATATTTATCATTTCTGCTAGATAAAAAATTTATCACGTCTTTGTTCTAATCAATTATCGAAGGCGCAAAAAGCTAAATATATATGTGATAGATGCTTATGTTACTTTTATTCCATAGAAAAGCTAAATAATCATATTATTGATTGTGAAAAACAAAATAATAGTAAAGTGATGCTCCCTCATAAATGTTTGTCATTTAGAAATGCATGATCAATTAAAAGAAAAGTGTAAACTATTATGTACTGACATAGATTCGTTAATTAACTACGTACTATGTTGTATGTCATGGCTTAGAAATATCATAAAATTATTATAATCAATCAAAATTGTATTAGAAGTGATAAGCATCAAGCATATACAATAAATCAAAACTAAATTAGCTCTAAGTCCATATGGTGATAAGAGATTTATTATAGGTAATTCAACAGACACCTTACCAAGGGGTCATTATAGTTTATAATATATATGGAAATAAAGAAAAACCATTGTTAAATTATTATTTGAAAAAAATTGTTCGATTTATAACTTAATTCATACACTTTCCCTTTTAAGTACTAACCATTTAATAAGATTGTTTCATACTTTTCAATATAATTTTGAAAAATTTTAACACCTTGTGGAGAATCAATAATTCTGTGTGCAGCTTCTTCAGCCACTGGTAAAAAATCATCTGCTTCAAATGTTTCTTCCTTCAATTCTTTCTTCAATTCAGTTTTTACTTCATTCAAATCGGGTACAATTTGATGCATTGGTTCTACTTTTCTTAAAAGCTCTTTCAGAGGTTCAGTTATTGGTTTGGAAACATTCTCTAACTATGAATCATTTTCGATCTGCCCTGATTTTAAAGCTCTATATTTTTTTCTAATGGCATTACATGTCTTTATAATGTTTTTTATCAACGCCTCATTTTCGGTTGATTTACTGCTTTTAAACCTCCCCATATTTCTCTTTAACAGGTCTTAAACAGGATCTGTACTGATTTAAACTGATCTGTTTATGTACAGGTGAACGCTGTATATGAACTGCTCTTAAAGAAAGCATTTATATTTATAGTATTGTGAAAGTATCAAATCCCTTTCTATATCACGCTTTATGCAAAAAATTATCTTTATCCATGCTTTTATCAACGCATCATTTCCAGTTAATTTACTGCTTTTAAACCGACCCATATTTCTTTTTAACAGATATTAAACAGGATCTGTACTGATTTAAACTGATTTGTTGTTTTAAACTGATCTGTTTATATTTAGGTGAACGCAGTATATGAACTGTTCTTAAAGAAAACATTTATATTTATAGTATTATGAAAGTATCAAAGCCCTTTCTATATCACCCTTTATGCAAAAGAGTATATTTATCAAAGTTTTTTATCAACGCATCATTTCCGGTTAATTTGCTGCTTTAAACCGCCCTATATTTCTCTTTAACAGATCTTAAACAAGATCTGTACTGATTTAAACTGATCTGTTTATGTTTTCGTGAACGCTGTATATGAACTGCTCTTAAAGAAAACATTTATATTTATAGTATTATGAAAGTATCAATTCCCTTTCTATATCATTCAAAATATAGAGGAGTGTTGTGTATTCCCAGGTGTTGGGAATACACGAGAGGGAAATGTTGTGCGATTAATGAGAACTTAATTATGAGTTTTTTTAAAAGTTCATTTATTAATTTTTTTTTACTTATTTACATGTATTATTATTTAAATGAATTTTCAATAGTCCTTTCAGCCTTTTAGAAGTCCTTCAGTTCTATTGAAGATTGTTTAATTACACTCTGTGGCGTTTATATCCACATCTTTTAAAATAATTCACAACTCACTATAACTTATAAGTGATTACAACTCACTTTTAATACTGCTGTTCAAAAACTGACTTATAAAACTTTGACTTCGAAAAACTTCTGTTCAAAAACTGACTTTTACTCACTCAGTTTTTTCAAACTTCTGATTTAATCTTCGAATAGCTCAGCCTTTTTTACCAATATTCTAGCCGTTAAATGGCTTGGCTTGGGTAGGAGTATATATTTTTGGTGGGACAATCTTTAGCATCTTTATGTGTTTTTAACAAAAAAGGTTTGTTTAATATCGACAGACATTAAACATATCATATTTCACATAATACCATCTTGTACTATATATATCTGATCGTAAAATCATGATTCCTTGGAAAAAGGATCTTTCCATCGTCACCCATAAATACCATTTTTATGACTTTAGATGCAATGATGCAACATGATTTTGTAGACCCTTTTTTAACGATCCTTTTTATGGACATTTATTTGGCAAGGATTTACTTATTTCTTTGCATTCAAGCGATCACAAAGAACATGCGCCTTTTGTAAACATTATCTTTTGAAATTTTATTGCCGTGTTGCAAAAGAGTCTATTTCTAGGACATCATATTTGAAAATTTATTTCGATGTCCTAGATGGTCGCTAGAAAGTACTTGGACTTGCACGTTTTCTTCAAACATAATATTTGCGTTTCTTAGAAAACGTGGTCCACTCAAATTTTATGATCGCGTAGTGTGATCATTTTTCCCAAAACGATATTTTTATATCCTTTTGGACTTGGGATTTTGGATGCACGTGTTCTTTACAGCATTCCAGCATTTTAGAAAACGTAGTCCACTCAAATTTTACGATCGTGTAATATGACCTTTTTTACCAAAACGAAATTTTTATATCCTTTTGGACTTAGAATTTTGAGGGCACGTGTTTTCACAACAGGAGCAGCGCATGTTTGGTAGTTTTTAAATGATTTCACGGCTTGGAAATTCGATCCACGTCACTAATAATCCTTATTTATTTATAATTTTTCTTATTCTTATAGTTAGGCTTTTTAAGAAGTTAGATAACTTCTTCAGCTTTCTTTATATAATAATAATACCAATTGTTGGAATTAAATCATTCCATTTTAGAAAATCAATTCGAAAACTAGTGCATATAATAAGAAAACTATTGTTTTTATTATGACTGGTAATTCTCCTTCTCGGATAATTCCGGTTTTGACAGTCAAAAACAAGGTTCATTTTATTCTAATACCAGAAGTTCATATAATGCATGTATGGAATTTTGCATATCGAGCTGCAAGATAACGTTATTGGTAGTTTTATTCACTTGATCGATTCCGATATAAACATCGTGTTGACATAACAGGTAATATATTGGAGCCAATTTTGAATAAAAACCATCGTGAAAGAATTTACAGAAATATTTTGATTGTTTTAACATAATTTGAGTGCATGTGCCCCTCTATAATAACATAAAACATCGAACAATAAAAATGTGACCAAGTGATGTTAATGCTTCAAATGAAAGACAGCTACTTTCAAGTATTTATAACTGTATTAAAATAATAACAAAGCCAAAATTTTAAATAGGTGATTTCGTTCGAATTAGTAAATATAAACATATATTTGAAAAGGGTTATACCAACAGATATTTTTAAAATTAGAAAAATTCAAAATACAAATCCAATAACATATCTGTTAGAAGATTTTCAAGGACAATATACAAATGGTGCATTTTATGAAATGGAATTGAATAAAGCCAAATATCCCAAAATTTTTTGATTGGAAAAAATTTTTAAAGAACCGTAACAATAAAATATATGTTAAATGGTTGGGATTTAACTTAGAACATAATTCCTGGATTAATGAGAATGAAATTTTATAATTAAAACTTTTTTTTTACTTCAAATGTAATTCATAGTTTCTATATTAGATAATAACCACAATTCAAACAAATAAACATACAACTAAAAACACTTTTTTTATAACAAATTTTTTATTCACAAACAGTTTAATTAATTTGTTTCCTAACCGCAAAAAATTCATTGATAAAGAATTAAATACCAATGTGTGTGGGCGAGCTTTAAAATGATTAGACTTTTTACCATCATTTTTCCATTCCCCAACAACAACATTAAATGTCATTTACATTTAATGTAGATGATGTCTCTTTTCCGCAATAGCACTAATTCTGTTATCTCCTTCACACTGCCTTCTATAATTTTCGTTTTTATTGTTCTTAACCACAATTCAAAAAATAAACATACAATTAAATACGTAATTTTTTCATATTTTGCAGTGGCCGTGTGTATTACACAAAATTGACATCATTTTACTAAAATTGTACTTTCTGAATATTTTACCGCAAATATAATACTATGTGTATATTTAGCAACGAAATTATTATTTGGTATGAAAATTAATATTTTCGAAACTGAGTTAATGAAAATAAACTATGGGAAACATTGCCCAAAAATATGAAAATATGTGGTATGAAAACAGGAAAAGGGAAAAAATTAATATTTTCGAAACTGAGTTTATGGAATTAAACTATGGAAAACATTTTCTAAAAATATGAAAATATGTGGTATGGAAACAGGAAAACGGAGAAAATTAATATTTTCGAAACTGAGTTTATGGAATTAAACTATGGGAAACATTTTCCAAAAATATGAAAATATGTGGTATGAAAACAGGAAAACGGAAGTTAAAATTAAATAAACGACTTTAAATTTTAGTGTAAATTAAGAGCCAATTTCAAATTGAACTTAGTCATGTTTGAATATTGGTTATTAGATAATATTAAATTTAAGAATGTTGAAGCACAAAAATAGTAATGGATCTCCTCAAGCAAAAAAGCCAAAGCTTAGTACAAACAAAGCTCTTGTATTGCTAAATAAAAATGGATTCAAACCAACCATCTCAATTTCTGGGATGGTCTTGAACCATCAATATGAGGTATTATTTTAAAAATATTTTAATTAAATAAACTTATAATAATAACTTTTATTAATAGGTGTACAAGGCAAAAAGGCAGTCGACAAAATTTGGCGACAAGATCATTTTGGAGTTAAAAGACTATCAAATGTTCTAGCCATCAAGTTACAGCAATATTGACGAAGAGGTTATAAAAAGCCACTGCACTGGGAGCTTTGCGATATGCAAAGTAGGTGAGCCGAAATCATGAAAGTATGAACTCAAATTCATGAACGATATGGACAATGAAATCGATAATGATGATGATAATGATGACAACGATCAGGATAATAACGAGGAGGGAGAAGAGGATTGAGACAATGATAACATCAAACCAGTTGAAACAGCTATTTTACCCTAAAATAAATATGCTATATATATATAAAAAAATAAAATAAATAAACATAAAAAATAAATAAAATAAATAAAAATAAATATACATAATTTCTAAATCCATTTAAATCAAACCATTTATTAAAAAATTATTATTTTCTTTATGACTGGTAATTCTCCTTCTCGGATAATTCCGGTTTTTTGAATAAAAACCATCGTGAAAAAATGTACAGAATAAGATTCTCTGATAATAAAATGTAATTATCTGAAAAGCATATTTTATATAGAGGTTTTTGTCATTTTTTCGTTAAGCATTGTTTTGATTTCATTTTAACATAATTTGAGTGCATGTGCTCCTAAGTCTATTGAATAAAAGATTTAAATAAAACAATTCGTTTATGAAATGGAATTGCATAAAGCAAAAGATCCCAATATTTTTTTATTTGAAAATTTTTTAAAGAAACGTAACAATAAAATATATGTTAAGTGGCTCAGAACATAATTCCTGGATTGATGAGAATGAAATTTTATAATTAAAACTTTTTTTTACTTCAAATGTAATTCATAGTTTCTATATTAGATAATAATAATATATTTTTTTAAACTTTATATTTTTCGTTTTTTATTGCTTTTAACCACAACTCAAACAAATAAACACTAAATACGTCATAGTTCTCATATTTTTCCTATGTGTTACACAAAACTAACTTTTCAAAATCGTCTGTTATAACCAATTTTTTATTCATAAACAGTTTAATTCACTTGTTTTATAACCGCAAAAATTTCGCTGATAAATAATTAAATATCAATGTGTAGGGGCGAGCTTTAAAATGCTTAGACTTTTCTAATTGTGTATGTGTATGTGTTTGTGTTTGTGTTTGTGTGCGTGTGGGAGGATCAGAAAATCATATTTTATAGTTAAATTTTTTCACAAATATTAGTAAAAGAAGGAGAAATATAAGAATTTAACAATAACAACATTATGAAAATTTTTTTTCTATATATTTCTTTGCTCATGTTCATTAAATATATGCGTCTCTTTTCAACAATCGCAATTTCATTATATTATCTCCTATACATTGTAACAGAATTAAATACTAATAACAAAATAACATGTGTAGAAACAGCTTTTTTACACATAAAACCTATTATATTATAATAATTTTTTAATCTTTTATATATGTTTATTAATTTTCTAGCATCCTGTATCTGTTTATCAACATAAAAACAATTACATGTGTCAGGACCTGAGTCTGCATTATTATTTGACCAAACACAATCTGCGTAATGTAATCCATATTTGCTTAATTTCTTAATCATCGTTTTGTATGTTTTCAAGTAATTTTGATACTTCAAAATCAATTTTTTATGTTCATCTGATAAGAAATCGTCATCATCATCATCATCATCAATATCATGAAAATAATTCATGTTTTGTTCCATACTTTTTTCAATTTAAAATCTTCACTTTTAATCAATTAAAACTTAAGCTTTGAAGATAATTATAATAATGACAAAATTTCTATATGCTTTACAGTTTTGTTACAATTAAACATTTTTTTTTATAATACTCTGCATGGGAATCAATATGTTCTCTCAATAAAATAGTATTTTGCAATGCACAACAGCATTGATTACCACGATGCAATAAACTATTTTCAATATTTTTATATTATCTCTTTAATATTTTTAAATTTGGACAATCGAAATTATCAAGATTATATACCTTGCTCTATGTTCTAACAAATTAATGACCCATTTCATATTTTCCATCACCCTTTACAAATATTGATTTATTTTTTAAATTATTTATTAGAAAGTATTTTGCACTATTCATTGAAATAGATCCATCTTCCCAACGTAACCCATGGTAATAATTATATGTCCATTGCCCTTCTGATTGTAGCTTTGATGGTAAATTAGTTATTTTAAAAGGTGATCGTATAAGAAAATTCTGATATTCATTGAGAGTATTCAAAACTGCTAATTCTTTCACTATAAATTTTTTATTCACACCACCTCGCATATCAATTATAATGACAGATGCAAACATGTTTTTTCAATCAATTATATAATATTATGAAATTATGTTAAAATTAATGTTTCCAAAATCATCTTTTATAACCAATTTTTTATTCATAAGCAGTTTAATTCATTTTTTTTCATCCGAAAAAAATTTCATAGATAAAGAATTAAATAATAATGTGTGTGGGCGAGCTTTAAAATGCTTCGACTTTTTTTATGAACATTTTTTTTTTCCCAACAACAACAACATTAAATCTCATTTACATATAATGTAGGTGGAATCTCTTTTCAGCAACAGCACTACTTTAATTCTATTATCTCCTTCACATTGCCAAAGAATTAAATACTAATCAACCCAACACCAAAACACTCATTCACACTAACATAGAATTAAATAACTGAAACTTTTATCCAAGCTTTCTAGGCACAAACTCATAACCGTTTTTTAACGGTAAACTAATTTCAAAAAAGCTTTCGCTCATAACCTTTTTTTAACGGTAAACTACTTTAAAAACAGCTTTCTAACTTCAACCCGAGTCCAGCACCAGCACCAGATCCGGCCCTGCCCCGACTCCCCCGCAAAGATCGGTACACATCCAAGATTCTAACCACATACCTATTAGTTCACCACACACCCAAGACCCAAACCACATACCATCTATTCACCACGCATCCAAGACTCAACCCAACACAAGCCGAGACACAAACCACATGCTTAATTCAGCCCTTGATTCCACACACCCAAGACTCAAACCACATACCATTAGTTAAACTTTTCACCACACCCAAGACTCAAACCAGTTCAACTAATTGCCGCTAAATGGCGCCACTACAAAATGTGGTTTAGAATCGGTATAGCTATACTACTCACCAGCAAGCCAGCAATGAAAACAAAACCTAACGCAATTATTTCCGTTACAAATTCAACTGCTGGCAATTTTCCGATATAGTTCTCATTTCTTACTGTATTAAATAAATGGGGAATTATCCTGGAATTATCCTTCTGCCAGGCCAAAAGTCTGTGGTATTTTTGACAGTGCCATCGGGAAGTAGTTCAAGGAATCTAGGAACTTTATATTCCCAATCATCATCAGTATGATTTTTGTACCCGTCATGATCAGTTCCGCTGTGATATCTGCTTTCTGCAACACATCATTCAAACTAAATTGGTGATCAAACGCCTGCCCATTATGTGCAAGCACTATGACACGTTTATGGAATTTTCGCACATTTAATAAATATTTTAAGAAACTTCCAATAACGTTTTCTTTGAAAATTTCAAGTCCATACCCGCAGTTTTGACAGAACTGTAGTCCTTCACTATTAATGCATACGCAGCATCGTTTGGAGAAAATGCACAAATTTGGTGCATGCAATTTTATTGCTTCCCCGTTACCTAGAACTTTTTCTTGACGCGTTTCTAGGTCGTAAAATACGTAAAAATTGTCACTTTGATCCATTTTACTCGAATTTGGACTTATAAAGCACAGGTGATTACTCGCGACAAGGTTTTGACAGTTTATACAAAATATTTCCCCGCACACGTGAATTCTGTCTCTTTTACACAGTTTCAGGCATTCCATACACCGTTTTAGTTTTTCACAAACACTCTTTACATGACTTTGATAACATGTAGTTCCTCTAAAATATCGATTGCACGCTGCACAATATTTATTTTTAACACCTTTTTCACACGACGGGGTCTGTTGACAACATGGGCAGGTTCCAACACATCGGTGCTCATTTCTAGTATGGTACCTCACATGACATATTTCACAATAATAACTGCAACAAAAGGCTGCAGTTAGAGAGGTAATCACATTATAATGCTCGCCGTGGTACAGCAAATTTGTTCGTTTACCGTCATTACTGCCTTCAAACAATACATCTGTACCACTTTTGTTATTGACATATCGATAGACGGTTATTTTAAAGTTTTTTAAATGATGTTGAAATTTGATTAATTCAGCTATTTCAGCACCTTCCGCAGGTATTTTCATATGACTTCGGGCCAATAGTTTCTCAACAGCTTGTGTTTGTATCTGCCCGCCATTCTGTCTAATTTTTTATACGGAACACTTTTTTCCGCATTTGCTATTGCAACAACTATTGCACGCGGTAAACACAGGTTGTCTTTATTTTTAATTTGGAGTATACCTCCCCGATTTCCACTTTCCTCGGCGAAACTATTATATCTCCGTTCTCGGAATCTTCTCACAGGCATTCTTACCGATGTTGCAGTTAAGCAAAATCTGTCGGTGCGCATTCCTTCTCAATTACTCTTAAAAATTTTGGAAATCATTTCCCAAATGTCCACAAATTTAACTTCACTAACAGGTTTATAAGTAAGCCATCCGGGGCCTCTTTCATTAAAACTTTTCCTACAAAATGTGAAACCAACAAAATCACTTGGTTCCAAACTTTCGGTGGCTTTCTCAACAACACCTTCTCTTGCCGATTGAATCCAACGGGCTGGATCTTCATCTTCGCGTATCGAATTAATTCAAAAATTAATTTTATACCCGTTCAAATTAAACCTCCGCACAAAAACTGCACGTTCACTGGTTATTTGGAACATTGTACTTTCGTTTGTACTATTCAAATTTCTTTTTAATAAATCCAATGTGTGAACAGAACTATTTTATTAACGAAAATAAATATGTATATATATAACTAAATGATAACAAGAACTACGAATTATATAATAAACAAAAATATTAACAAAGTAGGTTTAATAATAACTAGGTGTATAAATATAAAACATTTTCCCACCCCACGTCCTAAATACCACACGACGCACTGACGATGTATTTTCCCACAAAACAATGTCCTACCCCCGCGTTTTTTTACCACATTTGTCGATAGTAATGTTTAAAGCATAGATGGATAAGACATGTTTTTTAAAACACTTGTTTCGACTCACATTTCAATCCTTTCACGACGATTTTTTTCCCACGCACCTGTCAGGACGACGACCATAAATTTACCCCCGAAAAATTAATTGTTACCAGATGCGAAATTTTGTAATCTAATATAGCTTGAAAAAATATCCATAAATATCTCAATGTCCTAAATAGCGCACCACGCCCCTACGATTTTTTTTCCCACAAAATATTATCCTACCACCACGCGTCGTTTTTATTACCCATGTATCGCCATGCTTAAAAACCCGACAGCCATGTTTAAAAACCCGACAGCCCATTTTTTGGGGTGTGGCAACAGCCATTTTTCCTCCACTCCACAAACCAACAACAATAAATCACCGTCAATGACTAGAGGGAAAGTGATCGCATTTACCACGCCCCTCTCCCACACAACGTGCCCCACTTCGACGAAAACCATGCCTTTCAATCCCCCACTCCCTCATACTGTCTTCCCATTGGTCTGCCACGCCCCTCAAACCTACGAAAATTTACCCCAGGAAGGTGGTACCGTTTTACTAACGTATTCCACGCAGGACTATAATTGTCCCCTATTGTTTGGTATGGTCTTAGAACCCTTCCTGCTTCGCCGACCAGACTCGTTTTCAGATAATGAAGCTTTTGAACGGAGGAAATTCCAGAGTTGGAATGAATTAATGATATGAATAGATCATGGAACGACCGCCATGATTCATAATCCCCATAGAATTTAGGAAGATTTATTTTTGGTAAATTGATCTCAGATCGGTGCTGATTTCTACCTTCAGCATTGTTCAAATTAAACGAATCGTTAATGGGGACAGGGTTTGTAGGCCTACTTGTAATTTCAAGTGCCTCTTGAAAGTCCCCAATGAACTCGAAGTATATTCCTTTTATGTCATCGAGCATCCCATTGGCTATATACTATTTATCCCTTAATGCTTCACCTTGCATTGAAATCAGAACTTCTTTACTCGAAATTTCCTCCCATAATATTTCTACTGCAGCTATTCTGCGAGTTAGATACCCTACCGTTCGTTTTGTTTCTCCAGTTTTCCTATGGTTTGTGATCGTCTTTTTAACTTAGTCGATCAACCCTATTCGTTCTAATACGATTTTTGAACCACCCATTGTAACCCTCTGAAAATTCAATACCAATATACTTTAGTGAAACCTTTCCTTACAATGGCCTTTAATGTACAAATTTGAATACTACAAGGAAAATACAAATAATTTCGCCAAGTACATGACATAATTAAGCAAATTGAAGAAGCGAGAATATTTTCTATAATCAATCTATTCGGCTCGAAGGACCAAAATGTTTAGTCTACTGCTTAATATTTGTGTGATGCAATTCTAATTTTTTACTCTTAACCAATTACAACCTAATCACTCCGAAAAATTATTACTGGATACGTTGATGGTAAAATAAAAGATTGAATTGTTCAAAAATATTCTGTTTCTATTCACTTCAATTTCTTAGGTCTATTTCATATACTTATATCTAAATTAATATTGTATCTAATTTGTTTCATTAACCGCAAATCTTCGTTCCTTATAATGCGTCTTCTCCTATTACCAGCAACTTATCCCATTTTGACAGTTGTTTCCACATAACCGCTATTCCAAATCAAAAACTGTAATATAATAAAACGATGTTAGTGATTTGGTTTGAGAAAATCACGCGAACGATGTCCGTGATTTTGATCTGCACAAAAATCAGTCAAAAATATGTCCGTGATTCCAATTGGGACGAACGATGATTTAATTTGCGAAACAATCAGGCAAATTGGTGTCCATGATTTGAATTGGCAAAAAATTAGGCAGCCGCTGTCCGTGATTTGAATTACGAAAAATCAGGCAAAACGATCTCCGTGATTTGAATTGGGAAAAATCAGGCAAAACGATGTCCGTGATTTCAATTAAGAAAAATCAGCCAAAAGGATGTCCGTGATTTGAATTTCGAAAAATCAGGCAAAACGATGTCCGTGATTTGGTTTAAGAAAAATCAGACGAACGATGTCCATGATTGTGATCTGCGCAACAATCAGGCAACCGCTTTCCGTGATTTGAATTAAGAAAAATCAGGTAAAACGATGTCCGTGATTTGTCTGGAAAAAATCAGGCAAACGCTGTCCGTGTTTTTAATTATAGAAAATCAAGCAAAACGATGACCGTGATTTGAATTGGGAAAAATCAGGGCAAACGATGTCCGTGATTTCAATTGGGAAAAAAAGATAACACTTTTATTCCGTTTGAAATCCGATTGAAACTAAGAAGGCAAATATCCGTCACCAATTTTAATATACTTATAACAAGGCGACGAATATCCTTTGTTATTAAACCGACATAAAATTTACTGGGCAAAACTATTCACAATTAATTTTATGATTTCAAAAAAAAAACAAGAAACAAATCGATTTGAATCAAAATTATTTTGTTTCTGTATAATAAACCTTCTTTTCTGCTTTGATGTGGTCCAGGGTTCTTCTTTGTAGTTACTCTTACTGAAACTCCAAAACGAGTGAATTGATGGTTTTAAATTCATTCTATGTTAGAATATTGAATTTAAGTTATTTGAAAAAATTTTAAGAAGAAAGAAAACAAATATAAATGACACATCATATGGTACACGTAAAATTTCTTTGACCTGTAGAGAGGATCGAGCTGGCGCTGTCACCATATTAGAATTTGATTGAGAAGGTGTAGCTACTGACTAGGTAGAGATATGCTACAGGCATATGTATGTTTGTCGTACTGTTTTGTCCGTTGGTATTAGAATTTGGGATTCAATTTTCATTCTGAATGAAGGGAATGTGGGACTTTTCTTTTGAATAGTCATTTATGGGTTTATTAAGGGGAAGTAAGAAGATAGTTCGAAGGCAAAATTGAACAGTTGTTGTTTTTTTGTTTCGTCATCCGATTTTGAATTAAGCAGCAAGGTTGTGTATTTTAGTTGGTGTAATGTTTTAGTATTTGGAATAAAAGACGACTGGCTTCGTTGACTACTAGATTTATTATGTGAAACTCTATTATACAATTAAAGCATAGTAAACTATTATTTACTAAATCAAAGTGCATAGAGTACAGGGTTGTACTCTATAATCTCTACATCTCCCTTTTCTTAAATCAAGGGATTAATGAATTATATATATTATAAACATATTTTAAGATTCAACAACTTAACGTAATAATATTTTCATTTAAACATTCAACAAATTAAGGTCGTAACAATGACTTGAACAAGAATAACACTCAAATTATTTCGAATGCCGATTTCTTATAAAATATGAATTCCGCCTAAGTAATTTTCCAGTGGTTTGTAGAAATAAGCAGGTTAGTAACATTCAGGTTAATTCTATTGCCGATGAAGGAAATTTTGTAATTAACACGGTACAAAGTGAAAATATTAAAAATAGTACGTCATGGTTTGAAATAGTAAAAATTCAATCCAATACGACTAAGAGTGATCAGTTTAAAAACATAAAATTTAAATTAGATACCGGTGCAGATGTCAATGTGCTACCGTTAACTTATATTCGCGATATAAAGAACATAGAAATTATGCCAAAAAGAACACAACTTGAAGCATATGGTGGTGCGAAAATAAAAATGGTTGGGTCAGTTAATTTAAATTGTATAGCTAGAAACAAAAGGACAGTTGAAAAATTTTTTATTATAGATAATGATACGATGCCAATTTTAGGGTTGAAAAGTTGTATAGAATTGGAGCTTGTTTCTAGAATAAATAATATATACATTGACCATGAAAATAGTTTAGTGTTAAAATACAAGAACGTATTTACGGCTTTAGGCTGTTGTTTCACTAATTTCCATATGGAAATAAAAGATTCGGTAATTCCAGTAGTAAAGTCTGCTAGGAGAATCCCACTTTCCTTAAGAGAACAATTAAAAAAAGAGTTAAAAAATCTATGTGATAGAGAAGTTATAAAGCCAGTAAATGTACCTGCTGCATGGGTATCAAATATTGTATTGGTTGAAAAAGCGAATAAAAAAATTAGATTATGCCTAGATCCGAGGGATCTCAATATTTCTTTGAAAGATCATATACATGCAATACCGTCATTTGAAGAAATGATTCCCAAATTAGCAAGTAAGAAATTTTTTACAGTTTTTGATTTTAAAGATGAGTTTTGGCAAATTCAATTAGATGAATCTTCCAGTAAATTATGTACATTTAGTACTCCATTTGGATGTTATCAATTGTTGCGACTACCGTTTGGTATTAAAGTAGCGCCGGAAGTATGTCAGAAAGTTAATGAAGAAATTTTTTCCGACATACCTAATATATTAATTTATATAGATGATGTATTAATAGCTACGGAAACGGAATTGGAACATAATAGAATTGTTGAGATAGTATTAACCAGAGCACTGAGAAGGAATGTAGTTTTCAATAAAGATAAAATCCAATATAAGAAACCAAAGGTTACGTTTTTAGGTCATATAATTTCTAAGGAAGGAATTGCGTGCGATCCAAATAGAATGACAGCTATTGAGGATTTAGTAGCTCCTAAAAATAAGAAAGATATCCAAAAGCTTCTAGGATTTATTAATTATTTACGTAGTTTCCTATCAAATTTATCGGGTATATCACAACCTATAAGGGAACTGTTAAGGAAAAATGTTGTATTTCAGTGGTTGGACGCTCACACCCTATGTTTAGAGAAAATTAAAAAGATGATAATGGATGCACCAATATTGAAAACTCTCAATAGCAATGAAAAAATTGCGATTCAAACTGATGCATCTAAGGGAGGATTAGGTTGTTGTCTTATGCAACAAGGAAGACCTGTGTGCTTTGCACCACGCAGTCTGATACGGAAATAAACTATGCTCAAATAGAAAAAGAATTTCTTGCAGTAGTATTTGCATGTTCAAAATTTCACATGTATATTTATGGAAAAGAAGTTGAAGTGATTACGGATCACAAACCCCTGTTAGGAATCATAGCGAAGGAATTCAATAAAATTCCATCACCTAGACTTCAAAGGATGAAACTCCGACTTCTAAAATATTACTTGAAATTTACGTATTTACCTGGAAAATATTTATATACTTGTATAGCGGATCTATTGTCCAGGAATTATGGTCAAAATTTTGAATCAAAGCTCCTTGATTTGAATGAAATGGTTCATACCATAAATTTTACTGATGAAAAGAAAATTTTGTTCAAATTGGAAACCAATAATGATCCAATTTTGATTGCAGTGAATAAGAAAAAAATTCCTGATAATGTTAAGTGTTTTTGGAAGCACAAAAATGAGCTTTTTCTTGATGATGGCTTGGTATTCTTTAATGATGGGATTTTTATTCCGACAAAATTAAGAAAGTATGTTTTAGATAGATTACACGACCCTCACCTAGGTATAGAGAAGACAAAAACTCGAGCTAGAAGTCTTGTATATTGGCCAGGATTAAACTCAGACATTGAAGATAAAATTATTAAGTGCAATATTTGTCAGAAACATAATGCATCCAATATTAAGGAACCACTTTTAAATCATGAAATACCCCCATTACCTTTTCATAAAATAGGAATGGATATGAAATATCGAAGAAAAATTATTTAGTAATTGGAGACTATTATTCGAAATATTTAGAAATATTACCATTGAATAAAAAAACGGCTGAAGCCATTATTAGGAAACTTGAGATATTATTTAGCACACATGGGATACCAAAACAAATAATTTCTGATAATGTACCATTCAATTCATTTTCATTTTTAAATTTTGCACAAAAATATGATATTGAAATTATTACGTCAAGCCCTATATATCCACAATCCAATGGATTTGCAGAACGCTGTGTGCAAATACCAAAAAAATTAGTTAAAAAAAGCACAGAAAGTAAAACGTCTCTCTGGTTAGCTTTTTTAGAGTATCGTAATACACCAATCAAAAATTCCAATCTTTCACCAGTGGAAATTCTTATGGGGAGAAAAACGCGATCTTTGATACCGGGGAAAACTACTTTATTTCAAAATACCCAAAATTATCCCAGTTTTGAATAAAAATAATGCGAAAAATAAGAAGTATTATGACAGAAAAACAAAAAAGAAGAATGAATTTAAAATAGGGGAAGAGATATGGGTTAGAAAGAATAAAATATGGATACCAGCAATAGTTAAAGAAAAAGACAATACTCCTAGATCGTACTGGATTGAATTACTTGATGGAAAAAAAAGGAAGTGTGCTTTTGACCGCACTGTAGAAGTGAAATAGAAGCTTTTCTTTATGGTTTGTCAGCGAGTTGCATTTATTCCATTTGTTGAGCAAGTTGCCTAGCCCTAAATGCCCGCGTCCGCTTTGTACCAGTTATAGCCGTACCTGTCGAAGACCTACTCGTCGAAGCCTTGTCAACGAGTTGCTTTTTTTTCGCTTGTTGAACAAATTGCCTAGCTCTACATGCCCGCGTCCGTTCTGCACCAGTCATAGTCGTTCTCGTCGAAGCCTTGTCAACAAGTTGCTTTTGTTTCGCTTGTTGAGCAAATTGCCTAGCTCTACATGTCCGCGTCCGTTATGCACCAGTCATAGCCGTACCCGTCGGAGCCTTGTCAGCGAGTTGATTTTGTTCCGCTTGTTGTACAAGTTGCCTAGCTCTACATTATTTAGATTAGATTAGATTAGTTAAAGGGTGTTATTATACTGCGACCTTAAGATCTATTGTACCCCCTTGTCTTTGGTGCAGTCGTTTGGTTACTCCCATTCTAAAGCACCTCCTCCAGACCTATTTCTCTTAGGAATTTTATAATCCGGAGTGGATCAAGAGATTGTATCTCATTTGGGGGGAGGTAGTATGCCCCCAAGTATTTCCTTCTTCTGCGGAATAGTGCTTCGCATTCAGAGAGGATGTGCATTGGAGTTTCTTCCTCACCCTCGCGGAATCTGCAGCTGCTGTCTAGTGCAAGTCCTAGCTTTTTTAGGTGTGCTTTGAGCCTGCAGTGACCTGTTAGTATTCCTGTCAGAACTCTCATATTCCTTCTATTTGTGTTGATTAAGGCTTTAAATCTCTTTGGGTTGTCTTCCCCTAGGAGATCTTTGGCCTGTCTTTGCCCTGGTTGTTGTTCCCAGTGTTTGGTTCTTTCTGTCACCTCTTCTTTTGATAAAATTTATCGGATTATGTGTGGTCCGATTCCACAGAAGGGTTCTGGCCCTATGAAGGGTGTTCCCGCCCTTGTTTGGCCAGTTTGTCGGCTTCTTCATTACCCTCGATACCCATATGACCCGGTATCCAGTATAGGGTAACTTTGCTTGCTGTGCCTAACTTATTTAGTTTGGTCACTCATTCTTCTACCATCCTGGATCTTATTGAACATGAGCTTAATGCTCTGATGGCCGCCTGACTATCAACCATTATCGCTATATTTTGATTGCGATAGTTTCTATCGAGGTTGAATTCCGTACACCTTTTGATAGCGTGTACCTCTGCTTGGAAGATACTGCTGTAAACTCCCATAGGTTCGGAGTATTTGGTTCTGGGCCCATATACTCCGGCACCTGTTCCTTCGGCAGTTCTGGAGCCATCTGTATACCACTTGATGGCATGACTTTTTATCTGGTAGTGGGTTGTTTCCCCTCTCCAATCATCTTTGCTACTCAACTCTGAAGTGAAATTCCTTCTGAAGTTGAGTTCTCTGCAGGTGTCATCCCTTGGGGCTGTCAGCCATGGGTTTTCTTTCGATAGAGAGCTATAATATTTAGTTCTTATATTTGCTCCTATCTCCGATTTTTCTTTGCCAAGTCTGATTAATGTCGCCTTGGCAATTTTTTGTATCTTTAGGTGTAATGGAGTGAGTTCCAAAAGCACCTCCAACGCTGCGGTAGGGCAGGTTCTCATGGCACCTGTGATGCATACGCATGCCAATCTTTGCACTTTCGCCAACTTCTTTTTTACAGTGGTTAGCTGTGTTCTACCAGCCCAAGCAATTGCTCCGTATGTGATGATAGGTCTTATCATCATGGTATACATCCATCTCAGTGTGTCGGGTTTGCAACCCCAGTTCTGTCCTGATATGTTCCTGCATACCATTATAGCCCTCAGAGCTTTGTTTACCACATTTTCTGTGTGTTTATTCCATAGGAGCTTACTATCAATTGTAAGTCCCAGGTATTTTACCTCCCGCTTTGTATCTATTATAGCCCCATTTAGCCAAATAGGGTGCATGTGTTTTAGCTCTCTCCTATTGGTGAATGGTACCACTGTGGTCTTACTTAGGTTGAATCTCAGTCCCACAGACAAGCACCATTCATGGGTAATTCTTAGGCCCCTTTGAAGTATGTCACATAGGGTCTCCTCAAACTTACCTCTTACTATGAGAACAATATCGTCCGCATAGCCTGGACATTTTATGCCATTATTATTTAGTTTTTCTAGGAGTTCGTCTACAACTAGGCTCCACATAAGAGGTGACAGTATCCCTCCCTGCGGGTATCCCCTTGTTGTTTTGACCGTTATGGTGTTATGTCCCATCGAGGTCTCCGCACTCCTAGTTCTCAACATCTCGCACATCCATTTTGAGGTTGTGCGATCTACCTCTCTCCTTACTAGCGCTTCCCTGACTGCCTCATGTGAGGTGTTATAAAATACACCTGCAATGTCTAAGAAGGCACATAGAGCTATTTCTTTATAGTCCAGTGCTTCTTCAATGCTGCTTTTTAGTTCGTATAGAGCGGTTTCTGTTGATCTACCCACTCCATACGCATGCTGATCTCGGTGCAGAGGTTTTCTCTTTAAGACCGTGTTTCTTATGTTATTCTCTACTAGCTTCTCCATTGTTTTTAATAGGAATGATGTTAGGCTAATAGGTTTTAAGGCTTTAGGTTGGGTATGGTCAGTTTTGCCCGCCTTAGGGATAAATACCACCTTGGCCCTTCTCCATGGCTTCGGTATGTACCCGAGTGCCAGGCTGCTCCTAAATATTCTTATTAAGTGTGGTAATATTACCTTCTTCCCTTTTTGCAGTAAGGCTGGGACTATCTGGTCAACCCCAGCTGATTTGTATGGTTGGAAGCTGTCAATTGCCCAGCTAATTCTCTGCTCAGAGCAGATGGCTGTGGCCTGCTTCCAATCAGTCGGGGTTGGTCTTGTGATGTTCTCACTGTTGTTATCTTCTGTGATGAGATGACAGTTCGGAAAGTGAGTTTCTGGAAGGAGAAGTATCCTCTCTTCTTCACTTTGCGTGTAACTGCCGTCTGCTTTTACCAGCGTACACTGCATATTCGTGCCATCTTTGGCTAACGCTTTGTGCAGTCTCGCCGCGGCCGGAGTGGTCGAGATGCTTTGACAGAATGCTCTAAAGCTATTCCGTTTTGCTTCTCTAATTTTAAGGTTATAATCGGTGAGTGCCCTTTTATAAACCTCCCACTGGCCACTCTTTTAGCCGTATTGAATAGCTTCCTTACACTGCTTCTTAATTCTGATAGATGCCTATTCCACCATGGAGCATCAACGCTTGTCTGTTTCTCTTTTAGAGGGCAGCTCTCTTCAAAGGCGTTGATAAGCGCTCCATTTAGTTCTTCTACTGCAAGTTCGAGTTCGAGATGATTTTTCGCCACCTTGTTCACTCTCCCTTGTTCTAAATTGCACTTTAAATAAAGGTTATATTGCACCCAATCGGTTTTCCTTGGGTTTCTTATAGAGATTTTCTTTTCACTCAGCCCCTCCAGATCAAACATCATTATCCTGTGATCTGATAATGAGGGTTCACTACAGACTCTCCATTTTTTCACAAACTTTTTAACCTCTGGACTTCCGAAGGTAATGTCCAGGACTTCTTCTCGGATCTTATTGATAAAGGTGGGTGTACTCCCCACATTAAATAATTCTAAGTTTTCTTTTATTAGGAATTCTAATAGACACTCACCTCTTTTGTTGGTATCTCTGCTTCCCCATGCACGGTTGTGCGCATTTGCATCGCATCCTATGACTATGGGTGTTGGCTTATTTCGGCAGTATCTTACCAGTCTCTGAACCTCTCCTGGTGGCGGATGATTTCCTTCCCCCTCGAAGTAGGCAAATGCAACGATGAAGTCTCGCTGTTTGTTATTGCCTAGGTCCACCGAGATCTTAATTGGGACCAGGTCTCTGGTCATATATTCTGTAAGTAAACAATAATTAATATTTTTCTTTATGAGAATGCAGGCTCTTGGTTTCTCCTGCTTTACATCATAAATAACCTCTGCGTTACTGCTTGACAGTCCTTTGATCTGCCCCCTATAGATCCAGGGTTCTTGGATAAGCACTAGCCCAAGTTGTTGTCTCGTGAATGTTCGTGCTATGACTGCAGATGCAGCCCTAGCATGATGGACATTCACTTGGGCCACCCTAGTGCTTCCCTCTTTGCCCCTTATTTTGGGTTCTCCGCATTGCAGGGTGGAATAGCACCCTCCAGCAACGCATCCTCGTTTTCTGGCGTTATCGGCTCTGCCAATGAAAGGAGGTGTAGAGGAGTTAGCTCAAAGTCTTCCTCCTCCAGCTCCATTTCCGGCCGTACCACATCATCGGTCTGTGGAGTGATACCCTCCTCAGCCGATGTTGCATCTTCTACTCCCCTACGGAAAGGAGGATCTTCTCCTTGGCAATTCTTCTTGAGTCCGTGGACCTCAACTTTGCCGAATCTGTAGCAAAGGGTGTGTGTCCCTTTGACGATCGAGTCGACAGATTTTTGGTCCACCCCAATCTTAAGCACCAGTCCGCTTGCCTCATTCCTGCTGGAGAGGACCTTCCATTCCTTGGTCTCCAGTCCGGAATTCTGCGCGTCCAAAAGCGCTATAACTTTGCTCGGCTCTTGACCTGAGCTTTTGGGTAGGTAGATCGTCACGATGTATGGTCTCGGGATATCATCTCCTACCCTAGTGCTGAGGCTGATACCTGCCCAGCTTGCAAGCTTAGGTGCCTTCTCCCTAAGCCATGCAGCTGTCTCACTGTTCTCACAGTCTATGAGAAGCATACCAGGTTTGAAGTGTATTCCTTCAAACGGCAGTTTGGTATGCCACCCCTGTGAGACCTCCTCAATGATGGCCTCTTCAAGTGCCGTAAGGTCCTTGGTGCTGAGACCTTCATTAGGGCAATTAGCCGGGAGGACTGCCACCCTCACGGCTTTCGTTACACCGGCATAGCTGGAGCTTGGAGTTGCCCTAGCTCCACTGCTACCCTGCCCTTCAGGGGCTTTAGCCGGTGGCGTATTCTGTTTCCTTTTGGCGAACCTGTTATCCGAAATCGTGGTTGAGGAGGATTCTCCTCTTCCTCTCTTTTGGATAACGACTGGTTGATTTACAACCTTTCCCTCCTCCGCCTTCTTCCTCGCTTCTTCAGGTGAAAGTCCCTGAGCGAGGAAGCGGATATACCACCTAACTCCCGCCCCACTAAGGCCCTTCCTCCGTGGGTCGTCTCGACCACCTGGTTGGCCAGGCGGTGGGAGTATTGGTAAATTGCGGGTTCTTGATTTTCCCGCATTCTTTGTCCCCTCTTGCACCGGAGGTTTTGATTCTCCAGGATTAAAGGTGCTGGGTTTAGGAGTGCTCGTAACCGTAGGAGTACTCTTTGGAGTACTCTTAGCCACTGGCTCCTTTCTACTATTTCCAGGCTTTGAATCATCATCACGGAGGATGGTCTCCATTAGATTCACAGCCTGGGTAGCGGTAACATCCCGCATGTTTTTAATATTTTTGTTTTTGTTCTTTTTCATGTTTGGTTCCACGAAAAGCACGGGAAAATAGGTCCACCATGCCAGAGCCCTGCATACCATGGTAAGGCTAAATACTCTCTGAGGTCGCCAGGTATCAGAGAGGCTCCGTTCACGGTAGTCGGTATACCCCCCGACTACCAACCAGTCCACTGGGCACGGGTCGCATAACACCTTTGGCTTAGGGGGGGTAGTTCTTAGTACGCAGCTCGGAGCACCCTGCAGGATGGGCCTGCCTGGATGATCTTCGCAACAAAAGCCCCCACACCACGTCAAGGTGTCTACCATCATGGGAGTAGCTCTACATGCCCGCGTCCGTTCTGCACCAGTCATAGTCGTACTCGTCGAAGCATTGTCAGCGAGTTGCATTTCTTCCGCTTGTTTAGCAAGTTGCCTATCCCTACATGCCCGCATCCGTTCTGCACCAGTCATAGCAGTACTTGTCAAAGCCTTGTCAGCGAGTTGCCTTTGTTCCGCTTGTTGAGCAAGTTGCCTGGCCCTACATGCCCGCGTCCGTTCTGCACCAGTCATAGCCGTACCCGTCGAAGCCTTTTCAGCGAGTTGGTTTTGTTCCGCTTGTTGTGCAAGTTGCTTAGCTCTATATACCACCGTCCCCTCTGTGCCAATCATATCCGTACTCCTCGAACCCTTGTCAGCGAGTTGCATTTCTTCCGCTTGTTTAGCAAGTTGCCTATCCCTACATGCCCGCATCCGTTCTGCACCAGTCATAGCAGTACTTGTCAAAGCCTTGTCAGCGAGTTGCCTTTGTTCCGCTGCTTGAGAAAGTTGCCTAGCCCTACATGCGCGCGTCCGTTCTGCACCAGTCATAGTCGTACTCGTCGAAGCCTTGTCAGCGAGTTGCTTTTGTTCCGCTTGTTGTTGCCTAGCCCTACGTGCTTGCGTCCGTTCTGCAATAGTCATAGGCGTTCTCGTGGAAGCATTGTCAGCGTGTTGTGATTGAGCCGAATTGTCGACTCGCAAACGTTTCTTACCGGAGTCATTATAGCCGTAGTAAGAAGCAATGCCCGTTAATGTATGTAAGATGCGCTGACCGCTTTCCGCTATGCAATATTCGTATGCGCCAGCCTTATGCACAGAAACGACGCAATTGTTAGTCAGCTTACACTGATGTGACACGCTGCTTTACAGAGTTAGCGTTCCATGATTTTTTCCATATAAAAAGTTAAAAAATTTGTATGGACTACAGCGCCAATACGGTGGCAGATTGGACTATTTGGTCTTCGACGGAAATATTACTCATTATAATTTCCACAATATTGCCGAACATTGTAATCGTCTAGGACGTCAATATAATAAGATATTTTGTAATGTAACCTTTCGTCAAATTGTTATTGAATACAGCGCCGAAGTGGTTGGATATAGAACTATTGTGTCTTCGACGGAAATAATCCCCATAAAAACCTCCACAACTTTGTTGAACATTTCAATCGTGTACGACCTCTACATAAAAAGTTTTAAAAAATTTTAAAAATTTGTATCGACTACAGCGCTAATACGGTTGTTTGTTCAGGGAACAATAAAAAAAAATGAAATGCGTGATTCACGTTTAGTCAATTTATTCAACGTAAATTCCTTATAAAATTCAAAATTAGAAAATTAAAAATAATTAAAATTAAAAAAAAATATTAATAGAAAATCAAAAATTAAAAATTAAAAAAAAAAAATTAAAACAACAATTGAAATTTGGCAATTAAAATTAAAATTAAAAAAAAAATATATATTAACAACAAATTGTCATCTGAAAACAAAAATCCTTTTATTTAAAATTTATGCCCTTAAATGTATTGCCTCGACAATACCCCTTTCACCGTATGGGTTTTTTTTAAAAGGAAAAATCTAACCTTAACCGCAATTACTGTAAAGGCTTAGATCGTATCTACTTTTAAAGACAAAAACCGCTGGTATTGATGATGTTGCAAGTTTTTACCACTAAAAGTGTAAACTTGAGAGCTCTGGAACAAGTGCTATTTTCCTCGTTCGGTATGCCCTTTTATACAAAAATTTCCAATATGGTGGATGGTGAACCGGGCCAAATGAATATGGCCGATCACAGCTGATCGTCTATGTTCCACAAACTCCATTTGTGGAACTCGTTCAAATGTCACCATATTTAAATGTTAAATGTTTGTGTTTTTTCTTCCTTCCTTTTTTTTATGATTGACTGAATAATTTTAATCAATTTTAAAATTAATTTAATCAATAAATATGTGTATGAATGTTCGGTGACGTGAATTTTTTGTATTCCTCATTAAAAAGAAAAAACAAAACCATAATTGTGGATATCGGCTGTCATATGTGGTGTTTTCTTTTTGGTGGGTAAATAATTGATATGTTCATGTGTGTTGTATAATTTAGTTTCGTTTCTTTGTTACGTATTTAGTGTTTTATATACGTTTTTAAAGAAAAGTTGTAAATTTTTCTTTAAAATTTTATGTTTTTAAAATTTGCATGTTGTTGTTTGTGTAATTTTTGACATGATTTTTTTTTTGTGTTTTGAAAAAATCTTTAATGAGAAAAAATGTTATTTTCTTTTTTAGGACATGCGGAAGGTAGCCAAACATATTCCGGCCCCTTGAACGGTCACGTTCAATAAAATAATAATTGATGTAGGACTTATGTTCATGCCTAATCGTTATATTTAATTTCGTTTTCGTTTTTGATGATGGTGAAACTGGATTTGGCCATTTACGTAGAGCTTCATTTTTACCTCGTATCTGTCTGGCAAGTTTACACGGAGTTTCCGATGTTTTGTAAGTTATAATTTGTCAAAATTAATTCTTTCCAAAATGCGTCTGGGAATAAAAATGGTTTCGCCTTCATTAGTAGTGAAGCGTTGAACGTCATTCTTAATCCGCATTTTGACGTCTGCTACGGATGTAGACAGACGCAAGACATTCCAGTTGGTCACATGTGAACCGTTGACCTCTACTGTTTGGTTCGCAACTGGTTTGCATGACAACTGAGTTGATTGCTGATGTTGTTGTTGTTGTGGTGCTGTTTGAATTATTGTTGATTGTTGTGGTTTCTTCCGTGGCAATCCAGTCAAAATGTCCTATCCGGGTTGCACGAAATCTCTGATATCCTCTGGTGTCATTGGTGCCAACTGAAAATCACCGAAGAAGTCGTAATTCGGAGCCTCCTTCCTTTCATTTTCTGATACTGGTGGTTTACTCGGTTGACCAGTGAGGATGCTGACACCTGGTTGTTTGAACAGACGGATATCCTCTTCTTCCATAGGTGACATGATGTAATCATCGATATCTAGGATGTCTAAATCAATGATTTCTTCGTGCTGCATTTTTTCTTATTATTATCTACGAATAAAAAACAGAGTTAGCATGGAAAGGATACATAGAGGTTGGACATGACGCCACATAAGACACCACTGTTGTGACTGTACATAACGTTAGTTGGTTTGTTCATTTTCTACTGGCAACAAACATATCTTTCGTATGTGTCGTCGCAGATTGTTGTTCTGCGTCTTTACTTGTACTACTCGAATTATATTATCTGCTCCAGGAAATACTTCTGTAATCCTTCCTAAAGCCCATAACGTCGGTGGAAGGTTGTCTTCTTTGACCAAAACGATGTCTCCGATTTTTAATTTAGGTTGAAGGTTCTGCCATTTTGGTCTCTGCTGCAACGAATGCAAATAGTCTGTAGACCATTTGCTCCAGAATTGTTGCGTCATGTATTGAATGTGTTTCCACCTGTTATTGAATGTTGCTCTTGCTTCTTTTAATTCGGGTTCTGGAACCAAATTTAACGGTTGCCCAATTAAAAAGTGTCCTGGAGTCAATACTTCCAAGTCGTTGACATTATTATTCATGCGACATAGTGGGCGCGAGTTGACACAAGCCTCGATTTGTGTCAATAAAGTCATATGTTCTTCAAAGGTGAGTAGCGTTCTTCCAACTACTCGACGTAAATGGTACTTCACCGATTTAACGCCAGCTTCCCATAGTCCTCCGCAATGAGGTGAAGCTGGTGGGTTAAAGTGCCATGTGATACCTTTGTCAGTAAAATACTCAGCAGCTGGTGACATTGACTCTTTTATTGCTAGTCGTATATCCCTCTGCAGTGTTGTATTACCCCCTTTGAAATTTGTGCCGCAATCTGAATAGATGTGTTGGCACAATCCTCTGCGTGCCACGAATCTTTTCAATGTCGCAATAAATGCTGCAGATGTTAAATCTGAAATTAATTCCAGATGGATAGCTTTAGTTGCCATACATACAAAAATGCAAAAATATCCTTTATATGTTCTTGCTGCCCTGTGTGGTGAAGTTTTTAGGCTAATTGGCCCAGCATAATCAATTCCCACATGCGTGAATGGTTTTGACATATTTACCCTACCGGCAGGTAAGTTGCCCATTAGTTGGCAGCGTTTCTCTTTGCGAAAGGCAATGCATTTTCCGCAGTTGTTTATCTTTCTTGCAATGGTTCTCTTAGCATTCAATATCCAATAGAGATGTCGACTGGTATTGATCATTAAACTTAATCCGCCATGCAATGTATCTTTATGTAGTTGATCTTTAATAATGCGTGTAATGTGGTGGTCGCTTGGTAGAATAATGGGATCCTTTATATTATATGGAATGGCTGCGTTTTCCAATCTACCACCAACCCTCATGAGTTCATCCTTGTCCAAAAATGGATTTAATGAAGTAAGTTTACTTCCTTTTGGTAATAATTTGTTATTCTTTAATAATTCGTATTCCAATCCGAATGTTGCTTTTTGTACTAATTTATAAATTAGATTTCGTGTAGTTTGAAGTTCTGATACTGATAATTGCCCTGTTTTTCTCTTGTCTTTATTTGAACAATTATGAATGAATCTGTTTATATATGCCAATGTTTTTATAAGTGACATAAATGATGAATATTTTTCTAAAATATCCGTATTTAATTTAGCAAAGAATGTTAATGGAGTTAATTTTTTTGCTTCTAATTCTAATTTCCCTGTTTTTATTTCGCATTTTGGCCATTCCCCGCAGTTGTTCACAAGCCAGTCCGGTCCCAGCCACCATAGTTTATGTTGCAATAGATTGTTCGCTAGTATTCCCCTTGATGCGATGTCTGCAGGATTGTCTTTAGTAGGAACATATTTCCAATTTTCAGGATTTGTAAGATCCTGTATTTGTGTTACACGATTGGCAACATATGTTTTCCACCTTATAGGATGACTTCGAATCCATTGTAAGGCGATCATGGAGTGAGCCCATGCGAATATAGGAACATCCATTAACTGCATATCAACTATGGTAGAATTGAGCAGTCTTGCAAGTAGAACTGCCGCATTTAAGTCCAATCTTGGAACTGTAGTTGGTTTTATCGGAGCCACTTTGGTTTTTGACGTGAGTAAATTAGATATGACGTTACCATTTGAATCTTCTATCCGCATATAGATTACTGCTGCGTAAGCTTTTATCGATGCATCGCAGAATCCATGAATCTGAATGTTTGTTGATTGTTTGGATAATCCTATCCACCTGGGAATTTTGATCAACTGAACTGCATGTAAGGATTCTTTAAATTTCTGCCATTGATTGTTGATATTGTCATCAACTTTTGTATCCCACGAATGACCAGTGATCCATAAATTTTGAATCAATATCCTTGCAAGTACGATCACTGGACCGAGCCAGCCTAAGGGATCGTATAACGATGCGACTTCAGACAAAATTGTTCTTTTAGTTGCAATAACAGCGTTAGCTTTTTGTGTTACAATAAACGTGAAATAATCTGAACTTGGATACCATTGAATTCCAAGCGTTTTAACTGCTTCGTGTTCGTTAAATGTTTGCGCTTCATTTGATCCGCGGAATTCGATTGGAGTATTTGAAAGTATTTCTTGATTATTGCTAACCCACTTTCGCAATTTAAAGCCGCCAGCATTCAACGTATTGATGAGTTGTGTTTGAATTTCGGTTGCTTCTGTCACTGTATCGGCACCTGTTAAAACGTCATCAACATAAAAATCCGTTTTTGTGATTTTTGATGCAATTGGAAATCGTACTTCTTCATCCCGAGCTAGTTGTTGTAACGTTCTGATTGCCAAAAAAGGTGCTGATGATGTGCCAAATGTTACCGCCTTTAATTGGAAATCTTGTAATTGGTTTGTTGCTGGATCTTCCCATATAATTTTTTGGTAGATTCTGTGTTCTGGTTTGAGTAAAATCATCCGATACATTTTCTCAACATCAGCTGTCAATGCTATTTTGTGCTTTCTCCATTTCAATAGTGTTGAGAAAAGCTTTGGTTGAATCGTTGGTCCGATTAGCAATTGTTCGTTCAGCGATTTGCCATCAACGCTCTTGGCAGAAGCATCGAATACCACTCTTAATTTGGTAGTCGAAGACTCTTTAAGGACCGCATGGTGTGGAATATAATACTCGTTTCTGGTTTCTGTTTTGTCAATTCTTTCCATATGACCCATTGTAATATATTCATTTAAACAGGTTGCGTATTCCTTTTCTAATTTTGGGTTTTGTTTCAATTTTTGTCTTAAATATTGATATCTCTTCATTGCTAGTGCTCGTGATGGTCCAAAAGTTGGTGTATGTCCATTTATGAATGGGAGTTCTACTTCGTACTGCCCATTTGGACATCTTTTGTGCGTATTTTTGAACTTTTCTTCGTCTTGTGGTTTAAGACGAGGTGTAGTTGCTACCTCTTCAGTTTCCCGAAATTGTCTTCATTGTTGTTCTAAATTTTCTTGGTTTTGGGTGATAGCTGCAAACGATTCAACTCGCTGCTGTGGAATTCCATTAGTGTTTCCTAATAAAATCCACCCAAACATAGTGTTAATTGCTATGGGATCATTCCTTGTACCCCTTTTTACACCATCTTGTAAGATGTCAGCATATACTTTTGCTCCTAGCAGCATATCAATTTGTCCGGGTTTCCAATGCGTTGAATCGGCCAATTGCAATCCTTTTATATGACTCCATTGATTTAAACGTACTGGAACTGTTGGCAGACTGTTAGTTATAGCATTGATAACTAACATCTGCGTTTTAATTGATTTGCTGCTATCTTGACATGATCCTAGTTCGACATTCACTTGTAAATAGGACCATGCAGCTTGTTTCTTATTCAAGCTTGTAATTTGAATTTTCGTAGGTTGTCCTCGTAAACCCATGCGTTTATACGCGGCTTCTGTGATGAATGATGTTTGGGATCCTGGATCCATCAGACATCGCCATGTTGTTAATCGCCCGTTGCGATCCTTTGCTATTACTAGCGCTGTGGCTAATAATGCATTATGCATTTGTGTTGCCAAAAAAGTTTTCACTCCATCTGGTATATTGGATGAACTTGCTTTTGGTTCTGTCAGCCTAGTCTGACTGTTTGCATCGTGTTCTTTCACGTGCAAAAGTGTATGGTGCAATCCTTTGCATTGTCTACACCTATAATTGCATGGACAACTCGCTGCCCTGTGCTTACTGGAAAAGCAATTGAAGCATCTTCCAGCCTTTTTTATACAATCTCTTCTATTAGAGATTTGCATACCAATAAACTTCTGGCACCGTCCAACAAAATGTGCGCAGTCGCATGCAGGACATTTTGAAGGATTACTGGATGCCAGATGTACCTTTGTGGTTGATATTGACGTTTTTGTCGTTACCGCATATGCCATGGATTCCAGGACTCTAAATCTCGTTTGTAAAAACCTTTGGAATTGATCAAAAGTTTGTAATGACTGCGTGTCACCCAACTCTTCTTCCCAAAGTTTTAACGTTACAAACGGAAGTTTTTGTACTATTAAGAATATTAATATTGTGTCCCAATGTTCCACGTTGACTTGTAATGCCCTTAATGGTGTATGCATTCTGTTGTTGTATCTAAAATGGATTTTATGCTTTTGCTATTTTCAGTTGTTTGTTTCGGTTGGTTTGTCAATATATTGAATTGCGTGTTGATCAATAATCTTTTGTTTTCGTATCGTTCTTATAATTTCTCGCAAGCTGGAAGGTAATCCTGATCTGTGATGAGAATATGTTTTAATAATTGTTCTGCTTCGCCAGACAAACATCCTTTTAGATAATGTAGTTTTTGTACACCTAGCAAATGTTTATTGCTGTGTACCATCGATACGAAAGGATCATGAAACGATCGCCATGACGCATAATCTCCGCTAAATTTGGGAAGATTTATGCGTGGTAATGGAATGCGATTTTCTGCTGAATGTATAAAAGTGTGTTCTGTGACACTTGTATTACGATCACCTGAGTCATTTTTCTCCGTTAATTGATCTGTTAAATCAGCTAAGTACTCAATATATTTCGTTTCTAACTCCGAATATTTTTCTTTTGTCATGTAATCGTGTGTACAAATTAATTTGGAGGTTGCAATCAACTCTCTTAATTGTGAGTCGAGTTGATCGAATTCGGCCCAGGCTTTCATCAATTCTTGAATTTTATTTTTGAAAAAACCGACTGTCCTTTTTGCTAAGGCTGTCTTTTTGCCGTTGACAATTGATTTTTCAATTTTGTCGACCCTAATCGATAACGCAGTTCACAGATTTTCCATTTTGTTATTTCCTACCGAAACCACAGATAAATTTTAGATTGCCAAATTCCTATTCTTTAAGTAATTTAACTAAACGCTTCACGCAAATCCGGCTCGAAGGACCAAAATGTTTGTTCAGGGAACAATAAAAAAGAAATGAAATGCGTGATTCACGTTTAGTCAATTTATTCAACGTAAATTCCTTATAAAATTCAAAATTAGAAAATTAAAAATAATTAAAATTAAAAAAAAATGTTAATAAAAAATCAAAAATTAAAAATTAAAAAAAAAAATTAAAACAACAATTGAAATTTGGCAATTAAAATTAAAATTAAAAAAAAAATATATATTAACAACAAATTGTCATCTGAAAACAAAAATCCTTTTATTTAAAATTTATGCCCTTAAATGTATTGCCTCGACAATACCCCTTTCACCGTATGGGTTTTTTTGAAAAGGAAAAATCTAACCTTAACCACAATTACTGTGAAGGCTTAGATCGTATCTACTTTTAAAGACAAAAACCGCTGGTATTGATGATGTTGCAAGTTTTTACCACTAAAAGTGTAAACTTGAGAGCTCTGGAACAAGTGCTATTTTCCATTTCATTTTAAATCCATTTATTCAAATTTTATCACAGTATTACATCTTAAATCTAATGGTAATTCAGATATTAACTTATTATAGTAACCTTAACGTATAGACTATATCTAACTTAACTAAGGCGTAATTGTATATATTTAATTCTTTGTCTTAAAACTAGGATAATGAAATAAATTTATTTGAAAAAATTTAAAAAACTAAAAAACAAATATAAATGTGAAAAAAAGTTTTTGGGAAGAAATATATAACCCTGTTGAGAGGGACGTGATTGACCGTCAATTGATGCTAATTATTTATTTAGAATAGGTGCTATGGGAATTGCGGGCTTTACTTCCGCATTCCTATTGGTTTGAGTCGGTAGTTGTTGTAAAATTGAATCAAGGTTTGGTCTGTGGGTATCGAATTAGTAATGAGTTCGTTGTCATGTGATTGTAGTCTGTCGGTGTATTTGTCAACCTGTTTGCTTATGAAGTCTTTTAGTGGAGGCATGCCCGCCAGCTCGTAGAGTTCTGTATTGTTTACAGTGTTTTGTAGTTTTACGTACTTGCTCCGCCTTTTGTGGGTGACATTGAGGCAGGTGCGTAAGCACTTCCTTTCTTGAATGGAGATTTTGTTCCACTGGGTATTGGAGATGTTGTTTGCCCATGTATGAGCCGCATAGGTCAGAGTCGGCCGAATTACTTGTTTGTATAATAATAGTTTGATATCTTTGTGTAGGGGGCTATGGCGATTCAGGAACGGGAAAAGGATTGCTCGTGCAGCTTTAATTCTGTTTGTAATGTATGTCATGTGTATCGTGTTGTTTAAGTTTGCTTGCAGATTTAGTCCTAAGTATTTGACTGTATTTACGGTTTTTATACTGTTGCCGTTAATGATTATGTCGGTATTGGATTTTTCTTTCTTAAGTTTGCTTTTGTATTTGCAGTTGGGTCCTGTGAAATGTATTGTCTCGCATTTGTCAGTATTAATTTTAAGTGTCCATTTTGTGAGGTAGTCGTTTATTGTTTTTAGCTCGTTTGTCAGGGTCGTCGTTGCTTGTTTGATCGACCACGAGGAGGTAAAGACGATTAAGTCATCAGCAAAGGCTAATGTGTTGCAGGTGTTAGTGTTTGTGTTAGAGTATATGGGGGAGTGAGTTGCTGGGATGTCTGAAATGTAAATATTGAATAGGATAGGGGATATGATTGCGCCTTGGGGAACTCCTGCGGGCATTGTTAGTATATTAGAAAGGGTGTTTTGATTGAGAACTGAGAATTGACGATTTTTTAGGAAATTTGCTATCATAAGGGTGAGGTGAGTGGGAAAGTTGAAATTGATAAGTTTCCATACCAGACCATTTATCCAAACGGAGTCAAAGGCCTTTTCGAGGTCGATCAGAGTAGCAACTGTAATTCTGTGTTTTGTCATGTTGTGAATTACGTTGTTTTGTAGAATTGTCAGTGCGTCTAGCGTTGAATGTCTCTTTTTGAAGCCAAATTGTGGTTCTGGTATAATTTGGTTGTCCTCTATGAAATTAGTCAGTCCTGTGAGTATTATACGTTCTAAGATTTTACTAAGACAGCTGAGCAGGGAGATGGGACGGTAGCTAGATGGGAGTAGGGCATTCTTTTTGGGTTTTTTGATTGGTATAATTTTCGAAGTTTTCCATGCTGTTGGGAAGTAACTAGAATTTATGCAGTTGTTGAAAATTATCGTTAAAGTGTTTATTAATTTGGGTGGGAGATTTTTAATGACTATAATCGGTATACCATCAAAACCACAAGATTTTTTGCTTTTTGTTGATTTTATAATGTAAATTAATTCTTGCTCGGAAATGAATATATCTTTGTATTTTGTGCACTTGTCCGCAGGGTTGTTTGTGTCGAACGAGGTTATTGTATGTTGGGAGTTTTTGTCTAGTAAAAGTTTAGTTTCATTATTAGTTTTAACAGTGTGGTCTGTGGATCCTAGTTTATTGTTTTGTCTGTGAAAATTTAAAAAGTTTGTAGCTAACGCGTTGTTAATTGTAGGTATGTCAAAAATTAATTTATTGTCAATGCTTAGTTTGGTTATGTTCATGTCACATATGTTTGATTTTAGTTTGTTGATGTTTTTAAAAAGATTATTATCTTTCTCAATGTTTTTGAGTTTGGATTTAAAGTTGTCGTTTATGTTGGCTTGGATTTGAATTGCTATTTCGTCTGTTATTTTCTTTACGTCAGATTGTATTTGGAAATAGCAATTGTCTTTTATGAATCCGTTGCTTATAAGCGTTCTGTGGAGTTTACGTCTGAGTCGTTTTTTGGTCGCGAGTAGTTTGGTTAGCTGTTTATTTGTGTACGAGTAATGTGTGTTTTTAAGAGTAATTGTGGGTATGGTGCGTTTCATAGATTCGTTGATGTTGATTGTCAGTTTGTCGATTGCCTCGTCCAATTGCGGTCTCGACATGTTTGTTTGCGGGTTAATGTCGATATAATGTGATTTCTTGGTTACTATTTGACTGAATTTTTTCCAATTTGCCTTATTGTAATCGAATAATTTTATTGGGTGTGTCGTTTTGAAGTCGATTGGCCAGTAACGGAGGCTGTTTTTTGTTCTGTCTTGTATTCCGTCGATGTTTATAAAAACGATGTCGTGGTCTGAGTATGAAGGTCTCGTCAGTAGGGCGTTGTGTCTCGTACAGTTCTGATTTATAAGTAAGTCATCGTGCACAAAATACAAATCGAGGTAGCTACCTGAGGATGGGTATGAAGGGTAGAGGGAGTGCCAAAGCTTGATATCATACGAGTCGATGTTGCTCGTGTACCAATTATATAGAGTACGGCCATTCAGGTCTTCTGAGGCGTTTGACCAGAATGCGTGTTTCGCATTGAAATCCCCACCTATGAGGTACGGTGCATTCATGTCACATAGCGACTTGAAAAGCAAATCCAAGTCATTTACGCTTAGGTTATTGTTCCCACATTTGTATGAGTGGTAGGCACTAATACAATTTATTGTCTTTCCAGATTTTAGCTCTACAGAGATTCCCACGCAGTCTATTGTAGTCAAAGTAGGTAGGGACAGTTGTTTAGTCGTTATGGAGGACTTAGTGAGGATGGCCACGCCTCCACCGGTGTTGTTTGTACGTTCGTGGTGATAAAAAGTATAGCCAGGGAATTTTTTGTGGATTGCCTCGTTCGGTATGCCCTTTTATACAAAAATTTCCAATATGGTGGATGGTGAACCGGGCCAAATGAATATGGCCGATCACAGCTGATCCTCTATGTTCAAATGTCACCATATTTAAATGTTAAATGTTTGTGTTTTTTCTTCCTTCCTTTTTTTTATGATTGATTGAATAATTTTAATCAATTTTAAAATTAATTTAATCAATAAATATGTGTATGAATGTTCGGTGACGTGAATTTTTTGTATTCCTCATTAAAAAGAAAAAACAAAACCATAATTGTGGATATCGGCTGTCATATGTGGTGTTTTCTTTTTGGTGGGTAAATAATTGATATGTTCATGTGTGTTGTATAATTTAGTTTCGTTTCTTTGTTACGTATTTAGTGTTTTATATACGTTTTTAAAGAAAAGTTGTAAATTTTTCTTTAAAATTTTATGTTTTTAAAATTTGCATGTTTTTGTTTGTGTAATTTTTGACATGATTTTTTTTTTGTGTTTTGAAAAAATCTTTAATGAGCAAAAATGTTATTTTCTTTTTTAGGACATGCGGAAGGTAGCCAAACAACGGTGACAGATAGAACTATTTGGTCTTCAACGAAAATAATTCTAATCACAACCTCCACAATATTGTTGAACATTGTAATCATCTAGGACGTCCATATAATGTGATATTTTGTAATGTAACGTTTCGTCACACAAAATCGTCACATAATTTTTGCAAAACGTCCCTATAGAAGTATTTCACTTCAATTACTTAGGCGGAATTCATATTTTATAAGAAATCGGCATTCGAAATAATTTGAGTGTTATTCTTGTTCAAGTCATTGTTACGACCTTAATTTGTTGAATGTTTAAATGAAAATATTATGACGTTAAGTTGTTGAATCTTAAAATATGTTTATAATATATATAATTCATTAATCCCTTGATTTGAGAAAAGGGAGATGTAGAGATTATAGAGTACAACCCTGTACTCTATGCACTTTGATTTAGTAAATAATAGTTTACTATGCTTTAATTGTATAATAGAGTTTCACATAATAAATCTAGTAGTCAACGAAGACAGTCGTCTTTTATTCCAAATACTAAAACATTACAATTTTTGTGCAGGCAAACTCGACGCCGTCGATGAAATTTGTAATTTTTATTATTATTTGATATAATCTTTGTGTTATAAATTAAAATAGTTTTTTAAGTAGTGTAAATTAATAAAAAAAAACTAAAATACCGTATTTAAATGGAATTTTCACAAAATAATTCCAACACAAAAATTTTAAAATGACATTTGAACGCGACCGTCACGTAAAAGTTGAATACAAATCAACTTTACAACGTCTGAACCGTTGCGTCCGTCACGTCTACGTCGAGATTGCCTCCAGGCAAGCGGAGGCATTAACTCGTTTTTACGATATCTGTGTCTGAAGCAACGATTTTCACGCCGAACTGTCAAATTTGGAGGGGAAAAAAATTGCGTTTTTTTAATTTATAATTTTTAGTGCGTTTCGGATTCCAAACCAAATTCTATTGAATTAAATAATCAAAATTAATAAATTTCCTCTATAAAGTGTTTAATTTCTGGGTGTAATAACAAACAACATCCAAAAATTCGTAGAATTTTCTTTCACAACTAAGTTTGACATATTTTATATTAAAATGTGCGAATTTTCGTTCTTGCCGTATAAAAAAAAGTTTTTATGGTGTTTATTTACTTATTGGTAATCAAATAGAAATTATGTTAATTCATAAATTAGTAAAAAATTCGTTTTTTTTTAATCCACGCCGAAACGTCAAATCCCACTTTTTTTTTATTTTGATTTTAACGAAATCTACCAGTGACAGTCATTTTTTGGTTAAAATGGGGGCAATTCTTAAAATTCGTCGAAATTTTGAAAATTCAGCATTTTCAGTTTTAATTGTTTTTTTTTTTGGTTTTAAAGTTTCCAAAAAATGAGGCTCTACGTATGAAATGGCTTTCGGCTATTGGTTTACGCAGGAAAGAACATATATAGGCTCATACGTGTTTATAATTATTATTTAATAATTTAATTTTGTATGTTTAAGAAAAACTTGATTTTTTTAGCAATCAAACGCAAACATTTTTTTGCAATTCGGATGTTCCAGAATGCATGAGATTTTGGCCCATTTGCAATGGTGCCCCTCCGAATTCATGTTTTTAACGCCACCACTACGCCGCACACATAAGCAATAATATTAATATATAATTAATATTCCAAAAGTGCTTCAATTTCCCCTGCGAAAGGCCTATCCATATTTTCCCTAATCTAAGCCTCCAGACTAAAGGCTCAATTATAATGTGCTCTGCCTGGCATAGCAAAACTGACAGAATGTACTAATATACATGAATCCTATTCCAAGATTATATTATGCATACGCGTGCATTCGTTAAGTTCGATTTCCGTTTCGTTATGTTTAAGCAATAAAAATCAGTTAGTATATTCCATACGGAAATTTTGACAGTTCAATTGGAAATATTTTTCTGATGAAACGTGACTGGACGATTTGGTTTTTTTTTTTGAAAAATTGTTTTCTAAACGTTTTTCAATTTTTTAAAATCACTTACATTACAAAAACAATTAAAAAAACAAAATTTTTTGAGTCAAATGGTTATTCTTGCTTATGCACATTATAATCAGTTCTACGGATTTGACATGCATAAGCTGGCATAAGGTTGCATTCGTTCAGTTTTTTTGCCTTTTCCTATGCCATGCAGAGCACATTATATTTGAGCCTTAAGAACGAAATGTAAAAATAAAGTCTCAACATTGATTTAGTGCGGTACAATTATTGTACAGTTTTATCGAGTTTTTTTTTGGATAAATTGAGGCTTAAGAAAAAGCACGTGGGTGTGTAATCCGTTCGCGTCAAGAAAGAAAAGGAAAAAAAACCGAAAAGATTATCTTCATGGGAGAATATCAAAAGAATAAAGTTAATAAAAGAAAATTACTTGCCGTAAAATTTCACGTAAAATAAATTTTTTTTGTATTGGGCATTACGCCAAAATGTGCGTGGGTAGTTTAGAAAAATGTGGTTGGCGTCGGTTTTCATATGTTGAAGGGTAAAGTAACGTTCGGCCTTTTTTTTCTCTTTGTTGTGGAAATGGGAAACCATGTCTGAAACATGACCCAAAAGAAAAAGAAAAAAAAATATGTCCAGAAAGGACATGTTCTATTGTTGTTTTTTTCTAAATTGAAAAATCTCTTTTTCCTTTAGTACTAATAACAAAAAAAGAAAAAAAAAAATTTGTATACATATATTAATCCCGCTAAACCTTTTGTCTAAATTATAAGCCATATAACCAAAATTTAATTAGTAACAAAAGATAAATAAAAGAAAAAAAAAGGAAGTAATAAAATATATAATAGAATGCTGACCAAAAAGGGCAATTTGCCTATATGAGGTGAACCAGGTTCCCGTTAACATGAAAGAACATGTTATCATCACAACATTGTGAAGCTGTAACAATGAAATTAAAAGATAATCGAAAACAACAAGAACTACCATCAAGTGCTACATCGACTACAACATTGCTATAAGATTTTGGGGAACTAAGGAGGCCAAATGATCGGTTTTATTAATTTTGCATAAAAATCAGATTATTAAATTTTTTTTTAATTCTTTTGAAATATAATTCTTATCAATTTTTTTTATTCCTTTTTTTAGCTTTGGGTAATTTAAATTTTTTTTGAGAAAAAAAACAAAAAGGAAAACAAAAGGAATGAAAAAAAAATGTAATGTCGGAATTATGCCACTGGAACCTCGTCTTTTATTACTCCTATGCGATTTAATTTAAATAAAAGAAAAAAAAAACAAACAAGAAGAGACAAAAGGTAACAAACTCACAATACATTTTTTTTTATAAAGTTTCTTTTGGTGTCGAATGAACACAATTTTTATGAAAACATAATTATATATATGTGCAGCATATATGTATATCTGTATTTATAGAAAAAAAAATGTAAATGATCATAACCTAGATATTAAGAAAATTCAAAACAAAGCTGACTAAATGTCATTAGGCCTTGTAGAATTTGTATAAGAAAAAAAAATAAAAAAATAGGAGGGAATTACAAATATTTAAATGAAATTTTTTTTTTAAATAAAATTAATGTTAAAAAGGAAAGAGAAAGAAGAAAGATTTTTTTTTTGAGGAACAAGAATGTTTTAGAGTGGTCAACTTTTCTTTTCTGAAGTGATATTCGCTTCGCGCATGTCAAGAAGTGCCGATGTACATGAGCCCAAGATAATGATGAATAGCAGCTAGGACTATTGCAGGAGAGAGAGAGAGAGATTGAATGAGGTGAGTGGTTGAGGAAGGCGTAGAGAAAAAAATAAGGGACGATAACCATTTGTAGGGGCGGTTATCGTCAACGGGGGCCGGCATTCTGCTGTCGGTCCATGCGGGAGGGAAGTGCCCCAAAGTCCGGTTGGCAATAACACCTCTGCCAATCGGCCCCGACATGCCTCGCAAGGCTTTCGCGTTGAGTTCAGTCAGTTTCGGTAACCAATAATTAACGAACACCCCCTTTTATTCGGTTTTTTTCTCGCAAAACCGAATTCTCCTTGCTTGATAGCTTATGCTATCCCCTTAAAGTCTAAACGACATTAAAACTTTCATGCACGCATAAATAACTATGTGTAACGCGATGGCAGATGGTGGTGAGCAGCGACCCACCCCACCGGCGAGCTGGTTTGTGCAACTCAGCAAGGCGTGCAGCCTTTTAGTTGCTCACATATGCTGCACCATCTCATATCTTCTCCTCGCAAGGAAGAAGATATGCTGAAAAGGTCATCAGGGGATTTGCCTTCTTCGACAACAATACCCCAAAATATGTAAACCCCTTGTTACATATATGGCGCCCAACGATTCGTTGGTTCTGCCAGCGGATCTTTAATTTTGTTTGCCATTTGTATTTTCGACTTTGGTTGAAATTTCAAATGGAGCTCAAACAAAATTGTTTGACACATTTTCGAACGAGTTGATGTTTGAAAATGGTGTTTTGGTTGTTACCTTTAGGTAAACCAAAACCAGAAAAACAAATTTTTTTGAGAAAATTTGAAAATTTGACTCAAACATTTTTTGAAACTTTCGAAACAATTTAAAAATTTTCATCTGTTTTTATTAGTCAACTTTTTTTTCTGAAGGTGTGTTCACATCATCAAAATTTCTGAACGAAGTTTTGATGTGAACATAATTTCGGATGTTTGTTTTTTTTTGTTTCCGGAATTGGACTTGCTTTTCGCGACCGCGTTTATGTTGAGTCCTGCTGTCGTCACGTTTTGTTTACGGTTGCGTAGTAGCAGTTACTTCGGTTTTTTTATTGAATATTCCGCTTGCCGCAAAAGCGTTTGAAATGTGGATTACGTGCTACATGAATATTGTAGTCATTGCAACGCTTCACGTTTCAATGCAGTTTGGACTCCGGGAAATGCTACAGATGCGGATGTATGAGCTTTAGTGCGCCTTTTCGCACATTCTCGTGCTTAATTAAGCCCATGAATAATGCGATGAGGACACGAGAGTCATGCAACCACATCAGACCTTGTGGTCCGGGATTGTGCCAGTCGGTTGGATCGGATCACATGCTACGGGCTTGGTTGCTATTGCAGGTGTCCGATCACTCGACTTGGTACCGTTCGCGGGTCACCCATCAACATGTTTTTTTGAATTATATACTGAACAATTTTTTTTTTGGTTATTTTCATTTATTAAATTTTGGTGGGGGAGTTTTTTTTTAATATTATTTAGAAGTTTTTTTTCTATTATCAATTTTTTTATTACTATATTTTTTTTATATTGTCATTTTTTTATTATATTTCATTCAAGTTTAATTATTTTGTCCATTACTATTGTTTCCCTTGGAACACAAATATTTGAAGAAAAAAAAAAAAATCTCAGAATACCAGATTTGACCTCACTTTGTACTGAATTTCTGGCTTTGCTTTTGAATAAATCTGATTTAGTGTGATTATCATTTCGATATTTTTTTGGAAACTTAAGGTGTGTTTACGAAATGGCAGATACAAATACAGGTGCAACACCTAAAATCAACCCCACAATTGTATCAAATGCGTCACCGGAGCCAAATACAGATGCTCAAGGTGCTGCGGTGAGTGTATTGACCGGTCAAGATGAATCTCGAGTTACTCGAAGCCAATCACAGCTTTCGTTGGATTTTCCACCAGCTTCAAAATTAGTGGCTTCTGCTACAATGACAACTCGCAGTCGTAGTGGTAGAGGAAGAGGTGCGGCAAACACTACTATCACACGATGGGGTTCTAGTGATGGCGCCTCTTTCCTCTCTCCTTCGGATCCAAGTGCTTCCACGGAAAACATAGGCACTATGATCGAGGCGGCTGTGAGTAGTCAGATGGCCAAAATCCAAAGTGAGTTACTCAATCAGATCAAGAGAATGACTTTGAATGCACCATCGCAAGCACCGGGTTCAGTGGCTCCACCAAAATCCGTTGACCAGTCTGCTAACTTCAATTATTTGAACGAAAATTATAGTTTGAACGTTCCTCAGAGACTAAGTCAACCAACAACAAACCATAATGTAAATAGACCACCACCTCCTCTATATGGTGCTAATAACCAAAACCCTAATAATAACGTGAACGCTATTTCAGCTTCAAGCAATAATCACCACGTCGACCCCAGTCATGATCCGAATCCATGCATGCCTTTTAATCCAAACAACAATCAAAGGCCTAGCCCAAGTAGAAATTCAAATCTTAACTCAGGCACGAATCATAATGGTCAGGAAGTTCGTCACGCTATTCTCCGACATGATACCCGAATCGACAAATGGGGATTCAGGTTCAGTGGAAAGGCTCAAGATATGTCTGTGGAGGAGTTCATATTCCGCATAGAAACCATGCAATCGCGTGGGGATAATTCGTGGTACACCATTTGTACCCAATTCCATACCCTGCTCTCCGATAAGGCTGAGCAGTGGTATTGGCGACTGCTGAAAAGAGAACCCCACATCGATTGGCATGGCCTAAAGGCGGCCCTCCGACATCAATTCAAGAGCCTGGACACTGACCATGAAATCATGCGTCGGATGTTACAAAGGAAGCAATCCAACAGCGAAACTTTTGATGATTTTTACGATTCGGTTATGTCTTTATACCATCGGTTAAGAATTCCTATGACTGAAATAGAATTCGCGAACATTATGAGAGAGAACGTTAAAGATAAGATCGCCAATCTTATTTTCGGAATGCCATGAGTCTGAGTCGCTTTCAGGAAGTATGCCGCAAAGCGGAACGCCATCTTACTGAGAGAGAACCAAGACGAACTTGGCAAAACCCAACACGGCCCGCCCATGAATTGGATGATCTTGACGAACGTTATTTCTCACATGAACCAGATTCGGCAAATGATGGGACTGATTTGGATAATGATAAACTTAGACCCGCAAAGGAAATGTTACGCACCACTGATTTTCGCCAAAATGTAAACAGTCGGGAATTCGGTGCAAATAACTCACCTGCTAGAACAAAATTTATGCCAGACTCTCGCTTCAGACAAGAGAATGATTCTCGTCTCCCATACCAAGATTTTAAAGATGATTGTGACCCAAGAAGTTATTCGTATAACCACCCACAATATACCAGAGGTGGCCAATCTTTTCCTCGCGAACCGGTATCGAATCGATATAATATTAATTCATCCCATTTCGGTAGTAGTTTACAAAAACAACCTGCCGAAATCGATAGTAGTATTCGAGGGTATGTAAGCGAAAATATGTGGTTAAACGGAATGCAAGATCATTTAGAAGCTGTGGATGCTAATGGTAGATCACGGTTCAAGTATTGGAACTGTGACAATAGTGGTCATGGGTTTTTCGAGCGTACGATACCACAACGGTCCTTCTTTTGCTATCGTTGTGGTAGAAAAGATGTGTCGTTACCGATGTGCTCAAAATGTAATCCGGGAAACGCACAAAGGCACCGGGAGACGCACGGGAATCCCCGGTTGCCAATAATGCCCCCGGACCAATCAAAATAGAACCAACCTTGAGTCCGAATCTATCATTACAACCAAATTCTCCGTCTGTCATTAAAGTTTTGAAATGCGAAACGTCAACTAAAATCTCATCTAATAATACTATACTGGAAAGGTCGAATAAAACATTACATCAACGTCAAATGGAATATGACAAAGCTAGAAATAGAATAATCGGTGCTTTACTAAAACCGAGTAAAATTAGTAGGTTTAGAGAAAGGTGTAAACAAAAGAAGTTATTGGGTTAAACGGTGGAATCTGCTTTTGTGAAGCTTAAACATGACGATCGACCATATGCTAAGGTGGAAATCGACGGTGAATCCCTTTTTGGCCTTTTGGACAGTGGTGCAAGTGTGTCCTGTCTAGGCGCTGGCGCTTTAGATTTCCTCGAACGTCATAAAATTTTAATTACTGGTCGTCCCACCTCAGTCAAAACGGCTGATGGTAAAGCTCAACCTGTACACGGGCAAATTGCGAATCCAATTACATACAATAACATTATAAAAACACTTTCTCTATACGTCGTACCAGGACTTACCCAAAATCTATATCTAGGTGTAGATTTTTGGAAAGAATTCGATATAGCTCCGACTATATTTTCAAAAAACGAAACTTTAGATTGTTTGTCAATTGACGATCCCAACACACACGCGCTAAATTCGGAACAACGCGCGCGTCTTGAAAGCATCTTAACTTTATTTCCTTCCTTCAACCAAGTCGGTTTAGGAAAAACACATTTAGAAGAACATGTTATTGAGGTAGAAAACGCGGAGCCTGTAAAGCAACGCCACTACCCTGTTTCCCCTGCGGTGCAAGCCCTCATGTATGCTGAGCTGGACCGTATGTTGGGATTGGGTGTCATCGAAGAAAGTGTCAGCGCGTGGAACTCTCCTGTAGCCTTGGTGTGCAAACCTGGAAAGGTTCGCCTCTGCCTCGACTCCAGGAAAGTGCACACCCTTACGAAAAAAGACGCTTACCCACTTCCACATATAGAAGGCCTTCTCAGTAGACTTGAGAAGACGTGTTTCATTTCAAGTATTGATTTGAAAGACGCCTTTTGGCAGATACCGTTGGAAAAGCAGAGTAGGGAAAAAACTGCTTTCACAGTGCCTGGTAGACCGTTATACCAGTTTACAGTGATGCCATTCGGGCTCTGTAATGCTCCTCAAAGAATGTGTAGACTGATGGACAAAGCAATTCCAGTCGAGTTAAGAGAAAACTGTTTCGTCTATTTGGACGATCTGTTAGTAGTTTCTGAGGATTTTGATTCTCACGTTAAACTTTTGGCAACCATTGCACGTTGCTTGTCCACTGCTGGACTTACGCTAAATTTGGAGAAAAGCAAATTTTGCATGAGAGAAGTTAGATATTTGGGTTACATCGTTGGTAACGGATGTTTAAAGACCGACTCAAATAAGGTATCTGCAATTTTTGACTTTCCTGCACCTACCACTCCAAAAAAGGTTCGTCGATTTTTGGGTATGACAGGATGGTATAGGCGGTTTATTGCCAATTATGCCTCCTTGTCGCCGCCAATTACTGACTGCCTAAAGAAGAGTGCCAAGTTTGTTTGGACAGCGGAAGCTCAGGTAGCGTTTGAAGCCTTGAAATCTTCATTAACTACGGTCCCGGTATTGGCCAACCCTGATTACACTAAACCCTTTATTATACAGTGCGACGCGAGTAAGACCGGTGTCGGAGGTGTTTTGCTGCAAAGCGACGACGAGGGCAATGAGAAACCCATCGACTATATTTCTCAAAAGCTGAACTCAGCACAACGCAACTACAGCGTGACGGAACTGGAATGTTTCGCTGCGGTGTTGAGCGTTAAAAAGTTCAGAGCCTACGTCGAAGGTTTGCCGTTTAAAATAATCACCGACCATGCGAGTTTAAAATGGCTCATGAGTCAGCGCGACTGGAGCGGACGTTTGGCTCGATGGAGCTTAAAGCTTCAAGCCTTTGATTTCGAGATTGAACATAGAAAAGGTTCAGAAAATGTGGTGCCAGATGCGCTTTCACGTGTTTACGTGGATGCGCTTTCGGAAATAGTTTCGGCACCTAGCATAAACTTGAATTCTGAGGCTTTCAAATCAAAGGAATATCTCGACCTGATTGATACAGTGCAAAGCAACGCGGAAAGGCTGCCTGACACGCAAGTGTCAGATGGCTACGTGTACTTCAAGACTAGCTTTAGCACTGGCAATATGTTTCAGAAAGATCGATCGTGGAAGCTTTGGGTTCCGTCTAGCCTTGCGGACGAGCTAGTTCGCCTGGCGCATGATCCTCCACAAGCTGCGCACGGCGGTATTACCAAAACCTTATATCGTTTGCGGCAAAGATACTTCTGGCCTGGTATGGCTAGCAAAGTACGTAAATATATCGCGAGTTGCATCGTATGTAAAGAGTCTAAGGCTCCAAATAGTGTGTTGAGGCCGCCAATGGGCAAACAAATTGAAGTTGACAGACCATTCCAGTACTTATATGTTGACCTGTTAGGACCCTACCCTCGCTCTAAGCATGGTAACACCAGTCTCCTAGTTGTTTGGACAAATTTTCGAAATTTGTTTTGTTCAAGACACTACGTAAGGCGTCTGCCGTGCGGATCACCGATTTCTTGGAGAAGAGCGTCTTCAATTTATTCGGCGTACCCGAGATTATATTTTCTGACAATGGACCGCAATTTATACCAAAAGAATTTCGCAAATTGGTTGAAACATATGGTGTGAAACACAATCGTACAGCTATCTACTCACCACAAGCTAATGCATCGGAACGTGTAAACCGTTCTTTACTGGCGGCCATCCGCTCTTATGTTGGCACCGATCATAGGGATTGGGATCAAAACTTGGAAAGTATCGGCTGTGCTCTTCGGAGTACAGTCCATGCTTCTACGGGGATTGATCCATATTTTCTTGTTTTCGGTTCCCACATGATCACACATGGCTCGACCTACGAACTGATGCGGAAGTTAAATGGTTTGAATGATGGTGAATTGGTTATGTCCTCAAAAAAAGACCAGCTTGAACTAATTAGCGAACGCGTCAAAAATAATTTCTCGAAAGCTCACCAACAGCATGAGCGGATTTATAATCTTCGAACCCGGGTAAAGAGATTTATTGCCGGACAAGAAGTATACCGAAGAAATTTCACGCTTAGTGACTTCGCAAAAAATGTCAATGCTAAGCTAAATCGTAAATTTCTGAAGTGTCGGATTGTTCGTGCGATTGGCGATTCCCTCTATGAGGTCGAGGATTTGCAGGGTAGACCCATAGGGGTTTACCATGCCAAAGACTTGAGGCAATAGTGAGGTAAGAACACATCCACTGTCGCGGTTTAGGGCGGATAATTTCCTTTTCTTTTCTTTCGTTTTCTGGTGCCCGGCTAGCTCAGTCGAGAGCAACGGAGACTCTTTCGGGTGTGGTCGAACCTCACGTTGGGCAGTGCAAGATTCCACGTACCACTCAAACCACAAACACGCTTTTCAGTTACGTCCGGGTTGACAGATCAATCCCTGACGCATCTGTGTTGTAACGTGTGCCCTAAAACTACACGCTTACTTATATTTTCAAACCTACACGGTAACATGATTGAAAACATCTGCGTGGTCAACTTTTTGCGAAAAACCGCATGTTTCTAAAAAAATTCCTTCTAGAAAATTCGATTCACCTCATATCCGTGGTGCAAATAAGTTGAAAAAGAGTCTCCGCTGAGAAACGAAAGAAGAGATGCAAAGAAGAATGGGAAAAAGTCGATCGTGTACTATTCTGATTGGCAGGATAAAAGATAAAACAAGAAATACCGGTTTTGATTTTAAACTGGAGAAAAAATCTTTGCGAAAGGGAGATAAAAGAATGAAGAAAAATTTTGCTGGATGAACGAGGTCGGTTTCAAAATGTTGCCACGACAAGGTGTTTTTTTTTATTCAAGGAGTTTTTTTTTTAAATAGAATATTTTTGGAGTCGAGACGATTTTTTTTCTGTTTGAAAAGGGAAGTTTCCTTTAAGAAAAGGAAAAGGGAATTGATATATAGAAAGAAAAGTGTGAAGTTTTTTTTGCCAGAAAGAAGAATTTTAGATTGAAAAAAAAGGGGAAATTTACACTGAAAACAAAAAGAAGGAAAAGCCCCTAAGAAGAAAATTAAAAGAGTTAGAAAGTGCTAATGTCAGAAAGTATTCGAAAATAAAAAGGAAAAATCGTAAAACAATTAGTTCAATTAATGAATTTAGCGTGTTATTAAATTTTCGGTGTAAATTAAGATTTTGTTTTTTTTTTTCTGAAACATTGTGCGGATTGGCCTAGATTTAGTGCGGTACAATTATTGTACAGTTTTATCGAGTTTTTTTTGGATAAATTGAGGCTTAAGAAAAAGCACGTGGGTGTGTAATCCGTTCGCGTCAAGAAAGAAAAGGCAAAAAAAACCGAAAAGATTATCTTCATGGGAGAATATCAAAAGAATAAAGTTAATAAAAGAAAATTATTTGCCGTCAAATTTCACGTAAAATAAATTTTTTTTGTATTGGGCATTACGCCAAAATGTGCGTGGGTAGTTTAGAAAAATGTGGTTGGCGTCGGTTTTCATGTGTTGAAGGGTAAAGTAACGTTCGGCCTTTTTTTTCTCTTTGTTGTGGAAATGGGAAACCATGTCTGAAACGTGACCCAAAAGAAAAAGAAAAAAAAAATATGTCCAGAAAGGACATGTTCTATTGTTGTTTTTTTTTTAAATGGAAAAATCTCTTTTTTCTTTAGTACTAATAACAAAAAAAGAAAAAAAAAATTTTGTATACATATATTAATCCCGCTAAACCTTGTGTCTAAATTATAAACCATATAACCAAAATTTAATTAGTAACAAAAGATAAATAAAAGAAAAAAAAAGGAAGTAATAAAATATATAATAGAATGCTGACCAAAAAGGGCAATTTGCCTATATGAGGTGATCCAGGTTCCCGTTAACATGAAAGAACATGTCATCACAACATTGTGAAGCTGTAACAATGAAATTAAAAGATAATCGAAAACAACAAGAAATACCATCAAGTGCTACATCGACTACAACATTGCTATAAGATTTTGGGGAACTAAGGAGGCCAAATGATCGGTTTTATTAATTTTGCATAAAAATCAGATTATTAAATTTTTTTTTAAATTCTTTTGAAGTATAATTCTTATCAATTTTTTTTATTCCTTTTTTTTAGCTTTGGGTAATTTAAATTTTTTTTGAGAAAAAAAAACAAAAAAGAAAACAAAAGGAATGAAAAAAAAATGTAATGTCGGAATTATGCCACAGGAACCTCGTCTTTTATTACTCCTATGCGATTTAATTTAAATAAAAGAAAAAAAAACAAACAAGAGGAGACAAAAGGTAACAAACTCACAATACATTTTTTTTATAAAGTTTCTTTTGGTGTCGAATGAATACAATTTTTATGAAAACATAATTATATATATGTGCAGCATATATGTATATCTGTATTTATAGAAAAAAAAATGTAAATGATCATAAACTAGATATTAAGAAAATTCAAAACAAAGCTGACTAAATGTCATTAGGCCTTGTAGAATTTGTATAAGAAAAAAAAAATAAAAAAATAGGAGGGAATTACAAATATTTAAATGAAAATTTTTTTTTAAATAAAATTAATGTTAAAAAGGAAAGAGAAAGAAGAAAGATTTTTTTTTTTGAGGAACAAGAATGTTTTAGAGTGGTCTACTTTTCTTTTCTGAAGTGATATTCGCTTCGCGCATGTCAAGAAGTGCCAATGTACATGAGCCCAAGATAATGATGAATAGCAGCTAGGACTATTGCAGGAGAGAGAGAGAGAAATTGAATGAGGTGAGTGGTTGAGGAAGGCGTAGAGAAAAAAATAAGGGACGATAACCATTTGTAGGGGCGGTTATCGTCAACGGGGGCCGGCATTCTGCTGTCGGTCCATGCGGGAGGGAAGTGCCCCAAAGTCCGGTTGGCAATAACACCTCTGCCAATCGGCCCCGACATGCCTCGCAAGGCTTTCGCGTTGAGTTCGGTCAGTTTCGGTGACCAATAATTAACGAACACCCCCTTTTATTCGGTTTTTTTCTCGCAAAACCGAATTCTCCTTGCTTGATAGCTTATGCTATCCCCTTAAAGTCTAAACGACATTAAAACTTTCATGCAGCATAAATAACTATGTGTAACACGATGACAGATGATGGTGAGCAGCGACCCACCCCACCGGCGAGCTGGTTTGTGCAACTCAGCAAGGCGTGCAGCCTTTTAGTTGCTCACATATGCTGCACCATCTCATATCTTCTCCTCGCAAGGAAGAAGATATGCTGAAAAGGTCATCAGGGGATTTGCCTTCTTCGACAACAATACCCCAAAATATGTAAACCCCTTGTTACACAATCCGGAAATATTTAACTTAAATTCCTTTTCGGGACTACGTTTCATTTCATTTTGCATATCAGTTACATTTGCAATTTTATTTTCGAGACTTGCATATTTTGAAGACTGGAAGTGGTTGATTTTATTTCACTTTGCAGACTAGAAGCATTTGCTTTCATTTCGCCTTGCAGATTACTTTGAAGATTAGAAGTAGTTGATTTCATTTCACTTTGAGCACTTTCGAACATGTTCATAAGCTTATCAGCTTATCTTATCAGTTCCTGTTGCTTTTGTCTCATGGTGTTTCCTTTCCTTATTTCCATCGAAAAATAGTTATCACTCGCGCAGAACCGTTCTGCTGTTCAGTAATCTGTCTACAATAGTTCAAATAGTTAATTGTTTATTTAGTTGGAAATTTCTTATATGCCACCGAAACTGCCCGGACAATATGGAAATTCTTACACATAACACTGAAATTTCCTTGTCTAATCTAAAATTTCCCCTAAATTTCCCATACGATCGAAATTCTTATAGGACACACTGAAGTATAATCTCGAGTGCCGCACAATTGAAATTTTTTTGCAACACACAGAAGTATTACCCAAAATTTCTTGTACATTACCGAAGTTTCTCGTTTTTGCGGCGTTTCCACTTTATATATCCATTGACACACTAGAAAATTCAGAATGGGTAAGACGCGAAACTTCCTATCCTTACCGTACCGCCTTTTTTCAAATTTTGCCTGTTCTTTTTCAAACAATTTTCTATCCACTGCTGAAATAGATAGCACTAAAAATTGTACATACGGGTGAAAGAGAAACATGATGTCATATGATTTTGAAAAACATCCCTCATTTTTTTGTTCGAAAAATTGATCCCATGATGGTGTTGCCATTAATGTTTTTTTTTTAAAACTGACCGTTTAACTTTTTTAAAAAATGATGAAAATCTTTAATAAAATAAATACATTAAAAAACGTAACAACTAACTAGAGATTAATAGAATTTGTAAATAGAGGCATAAGAAAAACTACTACTACTAACAATTATTTTTTTTACAAAGACGTAACTGATAAATATGTGTGCCGTTCCGGATTTGTCGGCAATTTAAAAAACCGTACTTGACTGTTTTCAAATGTTGAAAAGCAGCCAGTTACAAAACATTTAAATTTATTTGGTTTCAAACGTCTAATATATTCCATATTTTAAACCGCATCTAACTCCAACGATTTTTTTGGAAAGAATAACATTTTGCAATAATGGCAACACCACTAATGGGTAATTTTAAAATTTAAACAAAAAAACTAAGCCAGAAATTTGTATGCAAATGCACACATACCAGAACAAAAATTGGCGCATATTTTTTTTCTGGTATGAATGTAAAATTTGTGCCCAAACTTAAGATTCCGGGATCAATTTATAAGATTCCATCTGATTTTTAAGAACATTTCATTCTCTCTCTTGCTGATGGATTTTGCCTATGAAAAGTATATGTACTCTTGCCTATTCTTTCCCCGTATTGCCACGTGCTTTTTCGAGCTACTTCGCTAGCTTTCGAGACTTTATTATAGTTACACCAAAGTGTAATTAATAATAAAGTCCGGAAAGCTAGCCAGAAAAAGCACGTGGCAAACGGGTGAAAGAATACGCAAGAGTACATATATTTTTCATAGGCAAAATCCATCAGCAAGAGAGAGAAGGAAATGTTCTTAAAAAAACGCATGGAATCTTATAAATTACCCTTGGAATCTTAATTTTTTTTTCTGGTATGTGTGCATTTGTATATGAATTTTTGCCTGTTTCATTGTTTACATTTTAAAATTATCCAAAAGCGAGAAATGGGATGTCAAATTTTTAGTTCTATCTATGTCAGCAGTGGATAGAAAATTTTTTGAAAAAGGGCAGGCAAAATTTGAAAAACGGCGGTACGGTAAGGATAGGATGTTTCCAGACTTTATTATAGTTACACTTTGGTTACACTTTGCGACATGGGAACATATTCTCCGAGCTGTCTATCCGAAATGTGACTACTTGTGTGGTGTTTTTTTGTAATTTTGCATGATTTTTGGAGAAAGAATATACAGATTACGTCTTCCCATCAACGACTTAAATGCTGCTGGACTAGGATTCGCTTATTCACTCATGGCTAAATTTGTTCCTCAGGGTGCGCAAACTATTTTTCGTTTACCATGACTATTAAAAATACTAAATAGTACTTCCATTCAGCTCTAAAGAATATAAAATACAATACAAAATTATTTTATGCTATTTCGTACATAAAATAATAATAAAAATGAAATTTGAACTGTAAAAACCGAAAGTTTTATTATTTCTTTTGTTGGTGTCTATCCCTGATTAGTTCAAAATATTACAATTGTTTTTCAGATGTCGTATCAGTCCAAGTTCTAATTTTCATTTAGAGTTACCAGATGGACTAATTGTCACTGATCAAAATTAAAATTTTTTTCATAAAAATTAAAAAATTACAAGATTTTATAAAATTTTTCTGGTAAACTATTAAAGGAAATTAAATTTAACTTAAAATTTAACTTGGAACTTTCATATTTGAGAACTTTTAATTCACGTAGTTTTTTCTTCTATTCTGGCAATCCTTTTACACTGGATTTAAATGTGCGAAAGAGAAGTCCGAAAATTTGCCATTGGCCGGTTTTACACTGGTCTTACATGCGCCTAAGTAACTCGGGTATATCCATGCTGATAATGCTACACTGGGCTTCCATGCGCCTTTCTTCACTGTGAATTTGTATACGTCACATCAATGTGTGTGTGTCAGGTGGGGGAATTTTCCTAGTTGATTTGACCAGAAAACCAGTGGGAAGTGTTTATGTGTGCCTTTCTTCAATTTTGCACTCAAGCCAAAGCTGGCGCATTTCCCCGGCATTCGCGCACCCTTCTGGCGTATCAATTTTTGAAGAATGCGCCCGTTTGAAGACCAGTGTAAAACCGGCCATTAGCGTCTAAATGAATTTATTGCTTGGAGTAATCTAGCAGTATATATATCTATGCTTCCCATATTTCAAATTGGTTTTTTCTGCGTACCTACGTCAGGGGGGAGTTTATTTTCTTTGGAAAAGGCAATGATTTACCCAGCAACTCCATTGGACTTATTTCAAGACTTAATTTCAGTCTACGGGCGCCATTTTTAAGACATTAAATTTGTAGGTGCGAAGTTGATGTCCTGATATTTTATTTGTAAAAAGGCCGTTGACGAAGAAACAATGAAATTTTTGCTGCATAAATTCATTATAAAAATATTTTATATATGTTGTTTCAACTAAAAATGCGTTACGGTTGACAAAAAATTATTTTGAAATAAAAGTTTTGAAATATCAATCCTTCTCGGAATTGTAATTAGCAGGAACTAGACTCGAGATAACAAAAATTTCTCAGAAAAATGCATTACGGTAGGTCAATGCAATAGAGATTCTTTCTAAAATTCATCCCATTATCATTACGAATATTCCTAGTACTTTTGCCATAAAATGATACGAATTTTAAACTAAATTTATTTTGAAATGAAATTTACTAAATTGTAATTGTAAATTTTATTCCTGTCGTTTTAAAGGCGTTAAATTTGTTCTAAAAAAAATGTCTAGAAATTAAAAATATCTGAAATATCGAGAAAATCCTATTGCAATTACATACATTCGTATGCATATAATTCATTGCTACCATTTTTAATTTTAATATGTCAAAAATAAGTCTGGAAAAAAGTATTCCTCAAAAAAGTCTATGTTTATGTCGAACTTTATGTCCGACTGAAATTATGTCCAATTTTTAGAGTCTACATTGGACTTTTTTTTCAGTCCGACTGAATATATGTCTTGAAATAAGTCCAGTGGAGTCGCGTGTTTAAATACCACTGTACTAGGATTCGATTACTCACTCACGGCTAGAATGTTCCTCAGGGCGCAGAAACCTTTTTTTTACCCTTCATTTTAAAAACACAAAGAAAATTTCCATTAATTTTTAAACACCGAAAAATTAAAATTAAAAATTATTTTAAGTTTTTTTTGTATACGAATTATTAATAAAAATGCAAAATAAATTCCAAAAACCAGAATATTAATAAATTTTTCTTTTGACAATCCCTGGTTATTTCCAAATTTTACAACTGCCTTTTTCGCCATATTCGCATAGCGTTTAGTGTGGCGAATGGCATGATCGACGCGAGAAAGTGAAGTACGAAAATTTCCCATTCGCTTCTGAAGGAATTTATTGCTTTGACTAATCTACTAATATACATATATTATCTATGGGAAAAGGAAAAGTAAATATCGATAGCATTTTAAATTTTACTCCAAATTGTTATATTTGATTATTCTTTCCGATTTTAATGTTTTGTATTGTCTAAAGATTTCAAGTAGTGAATATTTTTGTTTACGAACCAAGCAATCTTTGACGTAAAACAAAAATTATTTCAACCCAAAAAAACTTCTTATTTTCAAATAATTAAAATTAAAATTAAAATTTTTAAAATGTCTCTTAGGAGTTTGTTTCACTGGAGTACAATACAAATCAATTCGGGATTTTTGGAAAAATCTAACAACTATTTTATATAGTAAATTTTTTAACGAAGTCAAATTTTCATTTTAATTAATACAGCATTTTATGTCGAAAGTTTTTTCAGTACTTTTAGTTGGTTTATTTATGCATTTTCATGCCTATTTATGACAATTGGAATTAGTTATTATTATATTAAAAATGCTCAAAGACAACGTTTAACCCAAAGACGCCGTGAATTACTTCAAATAAATCAAAGGTATGAAACCTTTTAATTTTACATATTCACAAGTGAATTTAATTTTAATTAGACCACAGCAGAAACGTCGACCAGGTGCTGTTGCACGAACTTATGAAATTTCTAGAAATATTATGGAGCACGTAAACGAAGTTCTGAGCAAAAACCCTAAAATTGTATTTCGTGTAAATCATACTGGTACAATTTATGGAGAAATTCTTGATAAACAATATAATAAAAAGAAAAGGATTGAAAATCAAGATAAATAAATAAAATGATTTTCGATTATTTTGGATTCCAACCTGGATAACCTAACCTTCAGGATATTGTCATCATTGAAAAGTTGTGAATACAAACTAAAATTGTATAGGGTAAATGTATTTTCGTATAAAAAATCACAATTAAGAATTCATTTTTTTACAATGTGCTTATTTTTGTGTTCCAATTTTTGAATTTCAGTACAACTGAATGACTAATCTAGTTGTATTGGAAAAACTAATAGCAAAAAGCATATAATTACCCATGTTCTGCAAATCACATGAAAATGAATTCGATATGAATCTGAAATTCACTCGAAATGTAAATTGGTGTTCTCCAAGCGTAGGCATTAACTCGTTTTTACGATATCTGTGGCTGAAGCATCGATTTTCACGCCGAACTGTCAAATTTGGAGGGGGAAAAAATTGCGTTTTTTTTAATTTATAATTTTTAGTGCGTTTCGGATTCCAAACCAAATTCTTTTGAATTAAATAATCAAAATTAATAAATTTCCTCTATAAAGTGTTTAATTTCTGGGTGTAATAACAAACAGCATCCAAAAATTCGTGGAATTTTCTTTCACAACTAAGTGTGACATATTTTTTATTAAAATGTGCGAATTTTCGTTCTTGCTGTATAAAAAAAACTTTTTATGGTGTTTATTTACTTATTGGTAATCAAATAGAAATTATGTTAATTCATAAATTAGTAAAAAATTCGTTTTTTTTAATCCACGCCGAAACGTCAAATCCCACTTTTTTTTTTTATTTTGATTTTAACGAAATCTACCAGTGACAGTCATTTTTTGAATAAAATGGGGGCAATTCTTAAAATTCGTCGAAATTTTTAAAAATTCAGCATTTTCAGTTTTAAATGTTTTTTTTTTTTAGTTTTAAAGTTTCCAAAAAATGAGGCTCTACATATGAAATGGCTTTCGGCTATTGGTTTACGCAGGAAAGAAATATATAGGCACATAAATATTTATAATTATTATTTAATAATTTAATTTTGTAAGTTTAAGAAAACTTGATTTTTGTAGCAATCAAACGCAAACATTTTTTTGCAATTCGGATGTTCCAGAATGCATGAGCTTTTGTCCCATTTGCAAAGTTATGTTTTCAACGCCACCACTACGCCGCACAAATAAGCAATAAAATGCAAGTGTATTCCAAAAGTGCTTCAATTTCTCCTGCGAAAGGCCTATCCATATTTTCCCTAATCTAAGGTGTTCTCAATTTCACTCAATTTCATTTTTTTCGAAATCACTTCAAATCCATTTTCGAAACGTCAAAAGTATCAGCTGATTGTCTTATTATTCAATTTACATCAAAAAATATTGCGAAAATTTTGTAATTGCAATTGATATTGTTTTTATTGAGACTTAACGAGTACATAGAAATTTTACAAATGTAATATTTTTATTAATACTAAGCTTTAAGATAAATAATGTTATGCTGGCTTATAATTTGCCTAGCTTAGAACTAAACGGAATTCAATAAGTTGTATATAAATACAAAATTCAGTCTTTAATTATAAGAATTTTTAAAGTAAGCAAATAAAAGTTAAGTGAAAAGTGCTTGCTCCCGGCACTACAGTCTTAATTTAAACTTAAAATTGCTTAAAACTAGGCAACAAAAGATAAGACCAGTTATCACCTATGCTTTCGGTATTTGGCTGTTTATAACGCCAAACGTAGCAACTGAACTGCAGATTTTCGAACGCAAAATAATCAGATACTGTCTTTCAAAATATAGAAGACCGGGCGGAAAATGGTATACTAATGACACTCTATATACTAAATCAAGAGTAACGCCCTTAATTTTATATATGCTACGTCTAGCCTCAAAAAGGTTCAATAGATTAAAAGACCACCCTAACCCCATAGTTAAAACATATTTCTTAGAAATAGGGACTGTCAACTTAGTACTCAATACTATGCATCTCCGATAAGCATCATCAACGAGAGCTGTGCCAATCTAATGAGCCCCTCGGGAACTGATATGCAACATTGGAATTTTACAAAAGAACTTCTCCGGAAGTTTACAAAGGATAGCATTAATTAACTCACGTGAACCTCTTCAGTTCTTTACGTAGATACTGATAAATCAAAGTAAGTGATAATTTAAATGAAATCAAGTAATGATTTTAATATTGATCAACCTAAGTGTTTAAATGTTCGAACATATAATGAATAAGCAATTATTCATCTTGCATTCCGCCTTCATGAATTAAATTTGAGCATACTTCATGTTATCTGCCTTTTTGACTTACTTATAGTACAAAAGAGCAACTTTTGTGATATTTATTGTAGTATAAAGAAAAAACAAAAAATTTTTAACTATTATGCTGATGTTGATAACCCCAATTTTAATTTTTGATATTCTTACATGTTTTTGTAAGTCTCAAGTAGCACCCTTTGTTTTCCTTTTTTTTTCTTTTGTTGTAATTGCAATGGAAAATGAAAAAATGAGCAAAGCAAACCATACTGAATTTACATTTTCTCTATATCGGCCGGACCACTATGGAACTTTCCCGATAATGTCATCAAATATTCATTTCAGTTCTCTTATTCTAAATGTACATTCCAAGCTTCATGAAAATGTGACTAGTATTGGCCGAATTATAAGGGTTTTTTTATTTTGCATTCCCGTAACCCCCACAGAGGGGAGTCGCATTCTATCTTTTCAGTTGGCCTATCCAGAATGTTTACACTAAGTTTTAAGAAAATTTGCCCATTATTGAGTGAATTCTTTAAGTTTTTTTATTTCAGCCCCCCACAGCTCCCCTCGAGGGGAGACATTTTATCTTTTCAGTTTGCTCATCCCAAATGTACATTCCAAGTTTCATTAAAAGCCGCCGGTTATTGACCGAATTATTAAGGTTTCTTTATATCACCCTCCCGCAACCCCCACCGAGGGGAGACGTATGGAAAAATTCGATTAATTCCTTCCAAAAATATAAAAATGAATTTAATTGAATTATAATGTTATATATAGTACTTCTAAAAGTTAAGCCAAAATTAATAATTATAAAAGTCAAATATCAAATTATAATTTAAAGCTAGTGAAAATTGAAGTAATGTTAATTTAGAAAGAAAATTTGAACAATTTTAAATTTAAATTACGATGTAATTAATTGTTTGTATCGATCGGGGAAACGAAGTCTTCTTCCGGATCTGGTAAACTTTGGAGTCGAATCATCTTTCTTCAATATCTTCTTAGGTGATGATGCTACGGGCATATCCTCCAGTCGGAAGGGATCCGTAGTCTTCGATTCTGGAATTGATACAGGAATTAATTAGCCCATGTTCGTCCGTCCGTCCGTCCGTCCACTTTTTTAAATCGTTAATAAAATCTGAATGGATGGTCCAATTTCCATGAAACTTTCACCATTTTGGTGTTAAATCAAATGCCAGATGGTGTTAGATTTTGGCCGAAATTAATATATGGCAACACTATTTGGTAACGCTGTTTTTGTCTAAAAACGACAAAATTTTTTCCGCACGGTTCAGACTAAACTGTTGGGCCAATTTCTATAAAATCTACACAGTTCATATATTTGATCCTAACTTAGATCTGATTAGTTTTTCGGCCATATTCGGCTATGGCAACACTGTCTAAAAATACATTTTGTCCAAATATAGTCTATTTTTGCACTTGTTATAAAACCGCCCCGCTGTGGGGGGTTGTGGAAGGCTAAAAATGAAAAACTTCAATAATTCACTCAATAATAGGTAGATTTTCTTTAAACTTGCTGTGTACATTGTGGATAGAGCAAGTGAAAAGATAGAATACGTCTCCCCTCGGTGGGGGTTGCGGGAGGGTGATATAAAGAAACCTTAATAATTCGGTCAATAACCGGCGGATTTTAATGAAACTTGGAATGTACATTTGGGATGAGCAAACTGAAAAGATAAAATGTCTCCCCTCGAGGGGAGCTGTGGGGGGCTGAAATAGAAAAACTTCAAGAATTCACTCAATAATAGGCAAATTTTCTTAAAACTTAGTGTAAACATTCTGGATAGGCTAACTGAAAAGATAGAATGCGACTCCCCTCTGTGGGGGTTCCGGGAATGCAAAATAAAAAAACCCTTATAATTCGGCCAATACTAGTCACATTTTCATGAAACTTGGAATGTACATTTAGAATAAGAGAACTAAAATGAATATTTGATGACATTATCGGGAAAGTTTCATGGTGGTCCGGCCGATATAGAGAAAATGTAAATTGACTACTATGGTTTGCTTTGCTCATTTTTTCATTTTCCGTTGCGATTACAAAATGTTCGCAATATTTTTTGATGTAAATTGAATAATAAGACAATCAGCTGATACTTTTGACGTTTCGAAAATGGATTTGATGTGATTTCGAAAAAAATGAAATTGAGTGAAATCGAGTGAATTTCAAATTCATATCGAATTCATTTTCATGTGAATTGCAGAACATGGGTGTAAATATCGGAATAAGGTTAAAAGTGCTAAACGTAGACACGGTGAGCTTTTACTTAGGCCGGATCTCTCTGGCAAGCAGCTGTGGGCGCGACTAAAACGTATGGGAGCCTCTAATTCAGACACTCAAGATTCTTATCCAACTGAGCTAAACCCTAATATTCTTAACTCTTATTTTGTCTCTAATCAGAGTGGTCCGTCATGTTCGCGTGTTCACGAAAATATAGCCGAAGCTTCTAACTCCTTTGCCTTTGGGAATATTAATGAGTATGAGTTACATAGAGCCCTCTATGATATTAAGTCCAATGCTATTGGTCTAGATGAAATTCCGTTTCGGTTCATCAAAATAGTTTTCCCATTTCTTAAAGCACACCTGCTACATTTCTTAAATACTATTTTGACAACTTCCCAATTCCCATCAATGTGGAAATGTGCTATGATTACTCCTATTCCGAAAATTTCCACTCCTTCAACAGCTTCTGATTTTAGACCAATAAGTATCTTGCCCGCCCTTTCTAAAGTTTGTGAAGTCCTGATTAAAAATCAGATTAAATCCTTTCTTGCTATCGGTGACACGAGAATTCATCCAAACCAATCTGGGTTCCGCGAACGCCATAGCACAGTCACAGCAGTACTGGACATTACTGAGAAAATTTGATCTAATTCAGAAAATAAAAAAATCTCCCTTGTATTATTGGACTTCAAAAAGGCATTTGATTCGGTTGATCATAGTATTTTGTGTTCTAAACTTAAAAGATTTTTTTGTTTTTCCAACAGTGCATGCAATCTAATTTTCTCTTATTTAACTGGAACAGTGTGTCAGTATGAGTGCTAAGCAGTCATGCTTCTCCAATATTTGTAAAGGCGTTCCCCAGGGATCAATTCTGGGCCCCCTTTTGTTCTTTTTCATTAATGATTTACCGTCTTGTGTGCCTTACTCTTTAATGCATCTGTTCGCTGATGATGTTCAACTACTCCACTCCTCAACTGCTGATAACACCACTAATGTGATTACACAGATAAATAATGAATTAAAGGATAGTTCTGATTGGTCCATGGAAAATCGTCTTGATCTAAACCCAGTAAAATCACAAGCAATTGTTTTCCACTCCGGTTCCCTTAACCTCAGTACGCTTGCTCCCATTATCCCCAACGGAATTATTATTCCCTATCTCAATAAGGTCAAAAGCCTTGGAATTATCTTGGACTCACGATTTTCCTTCAATGATCATATCTCTGGTGTAGTTAGTAAAGTTCGCATGACTCTTCGTAGACTATATAATATCAACTATTATTTACCACTTCATGTTCGGTTTCGGTTAGCACGGGCCTTTATTATGGCCATTTTTATCTATGGGCTTGAAATTTTTTCCGGCACCTATGGATATAATCTTCGTAATCTAAGGAAATGCTTTAATAGCGGTTTGCGATTCGTGAGTATGTGAGCCCGTATGCTCCGCGCCTACTGGGTACTAGTTTTGAGAGCTTTATATCAATACGTATGCTTCTGTTATTTTATAAAATTACTCTGTATCAATGTCCTGAGTACTTGCTCCCACGTTTCAAATTTTCTAATTAATACTAGAGCCAGAATGCTGCTTTCTCCAATCCATACTTCTCTTCTCATGTCAAGCTCATTCATAGTTAGAGTTAGTCAACTTTGGAATCATGAAATACCTAGGCCTCTTAGAACCTTTAATTCTAGTGTACTGACGTTTAGAAGTGCTATACAGGATGTGTTTTCAATCACATAAGATATAATCAGATCAATTTTAGTATGCATTGGGTTGTTGTTCAGTGGCCAACCTCTCATTTCTCTTTTTTTTGCCATCAAATTTATAACGTTGCGGTAAGACTTCGGCTTGGGGATTGTTATGGGGAGACGGCATGCAAGAAGATAAATTTATATTTTTTTATTTTTTCTTTTTTCTTTTTCTTTTTATGCCCTATGGTAGGTACTACCAGAGGGTATACAAGTTTTGTCACTCGATTTGCAACACATCGAAATAATCATCGTAGAAAGGTTTTAATGGTATGGTTGTGTCGGGCATCAAAAGTTATATCGATTTATGCATGTCCGTCCGTCCGTATACAAGATAACTCAAAAATGCGTCATCCGCTTTTGATGAAATTCGGAATATGATTTACTTATTCTTTAACTTGGTTTTGTATTGCATTTGAGCAAAATCGATCCAGGGGGAGCAAAGTTATAAACGAAAAACCAGGGAGACCAGAAAGTTTTGTCGTTTGTTTGTTTATGGTTTTTCGGATTTAATCGGAAAATTTGTTAATCAATTTTATTGAAATTAATTATGCTGCTTAACTACCTAAATAGACGATACCATGATAAATTTCAGTCAAATCGGTCCAAGGATAAAGAAGAAAGAAATAATCCTAGGAGAAAATAACCCTCTCTATAAAGTTTTTTTGAAGTGCTTTAAAAACTAATACATCGATTTGAAGAAAATTTACAGATTGGACTTATGCTATCAGGGTCTAAGTTACCTGCAAATTGGAAGAAAATTTGAAAAGAAGAAACAAAGTTATGAAGAAAAAACCTTGAAATATTGTTAGTTTTGACTGTTTTTCTGTTCCATTTCTACCATAGGGTATCAAAAAATCGGCTATAGGCCGAGTTTCAGTTACTATATGTTTTTGTTTTTAATTTTGATTTTAATTTAATTTTCCTATTCAAATTACTTTTGAACTAATTTTGAATTGCTTATCATTCATTGTATGGGCTGTGGCCTTGATTGTTCCTAATCTACAATCTATATAAATAACATAAAGTAATTTAAAATCGGCCTATAGCCGATTTTTTGACGCCCTATGGTAGAAATGGGAGAGAAAAATTGTGAAAGCTAACAATATATCAAGGTTTTTTCTTCATAACTTTGTTTCCCCTTTTCAAAATTTTCTCTAATTTGTAAGTAACCCAGACCCTGTTAGCATAAGTCTAATTTGCAAATTTTATTCAAATCGGTGTATTAGTTCTGAATGTACATCAAAAAAATTTTCTGAACAGGCTTATTTCCTCTTACGACTAGTTCTTTCTCCACTATCCTTAGACCGATATTACTGAAATTTACAATGGTATTGTCTATTTATGTAGTCAACCAATATAATTAATCTAAACAAAATTGCTTTACCAATTTTCCAATTAAATCCGAAAAACTACATAAAAAAACGACAAAACTTTCTGGCCACCCTGGTTTTTCCTTTATAACTTTGCTCCCCGTGGATCGAATGCAATACCAAACCAAGTTAAGGAATAAGCAACTCATATTATGAATTTAATCAAAATCGGATAACGCGTTTTTGAGTTATCTTGTCTACGACGGACATGCATAAATCGATATAACTTTTGATTCCCTACACAACCATACCCTTGAAATTTTTCTACGATGATTATTTCTATGCGTTACACACTTAGTGACGAAACTGGTAGTACCTACCATAGGGCATAAAAATCGTATCTGTACGTTTGTACAAAATCGATAATCTCCGAAACTTCTTGAACAATTGACTTCAAATTTTTATAGAATGTTCCTTAGGAATATGAGGTGGTTCTTACATACTTTTTATTTATCTATGTTGCACCTGAGAGTTTTAAAAAATTATTTTAAAAAATCAATCACTAATACAAAGACACAAGCATCTCTGAAGTGAATAACTTCATCTGAGAAAACGTGATTACTCTTACTCACACGCGCATACATCAATATAGTATAATACGAAATCATAAGCTTCCTATTTTCCTATTCTCATATTGAAGTTTACTATTCTCATATTGAAGTATACTATTCTCATTTTGAAGTTTACTATTCCACTTTGAAGTTTACTATTCTCATTTTGAAACTAAAAAGGTATAGACTCAAAGTTGATTCAAAAAAAAGAATTTTTTACTAATTTCTGAATTAACATCATTTCTGTTTGATTAAATATAATTAAATAAAGCCTATAAAAACATTTCTATTGTACAGCAATAATGAAAATTCGCCCATTTTAGCACAAAATATATCAAACTTACCTGTGAAAGGAAAAATTTTTACCCTCCGAAAATTATAATACGAGCTAAAAACGATATCGTAAAAAAAGGGTTTATGCCAAAAATTAAGTTTGTTTAAACATACAAAATTAAATTTTAAAATTATAATCTACTCTCTGCCAATTGGTGTAAAATTTTGAAAACCCAAAGCCGAAAGACATTTAATACGTAGAGTCTCATTTTTTGGAAACCCTAAAACCAACAAAGGCATTTAAAAATGAAAATACTGAATTTAACAAAATCTTAGATGAAATTTCCAGCTTGGGACGATTTACAATACAAAAGCTCTTACTTCCTGGACAATCGCCGGTGGATAGGCATGACATTACAGTACGTGTTTTCAAACAGAAGCTGAAATCGCTGATGGAATTCATGATAAAACATGAAGTGTTTGGGTCTGTGCGCTGCTGGATGTACTCAGTGGATTGGCAAAAGAGGGGATTCCCAAACGTACATATACTAATCTGGATCTAGAACAAAATCAGTTCAAACGAAATCGACGATGTAATATGCGCTAAAATACCGATGTCGATAAGGATTTGTATTGTGACGTGCTACTCTTTCGGTTCGATGTTATTAGAATGATAACACTTTTTATTTATGTGAATTTAGGGTATAAAGTTTATTTATAATTATTTCTGCGTTACAATTAGTCTTTAAAAGATTTGTATTTCAATAATTTAATTATTACAATTAATTTATCACAGTTTATAAAAATACACCACAATCGCTATCTTTAATAATTGATCACAAATCGCCGTTGTAATCGCTTCCACAAAAATAATCACGTTTCCAATCTCTGTCTTGTATAATCTCTGACGAAGCTTTAGACTTCAACTGACTGATGTTTCGACGGAGTTCTTGCCTTATATACCTATCGGTCTAAGTTCCAGAAGGTTCATCGAAACGTGTCGAAATTATTTAATCGAAATGTGTTAGAAAGCTTTTTCTTGGCCTTTCTAGAAAGCTCTTGTATTCAACACACAAAGAATTCTTCTCGAAATCTCTAATCATTGTGAATCATTGTTTTGGTCGTGTAAACAATTTAATTTTGGAGCTTTCTGGAAAAGATCGTCTGTATGCGTTTTAATCATTGTTTTGTGGTATGGTGTTTTTTTCTTGTTTCTTAGAATACTTGATGATTTTAATGAATCACCCAGTATTCTAACTGAAATATAGTACAGTATGAAGTTGTGACGAAAAATATGATACATGGACCTTGCGGTACGCTTAATCCAAATTCACCAGGCATTATAGTATCCAACACAGTTACAGGAAACGATAGATATCCTTTATACAGGAGAAGATGGCGGTATATTAGCAACCCCTAGCGTATTCGATGAAACTACGATAGGCAAACTCTGCACAGTGCATCTCAATCAAGATGAATGCTTCTTTCTTCGCACGCTGTTGATAAATGTGGCCGGTCCAACCTCTTTCCACCAATTGAGAATTGTGAACGGTGTTACACATGCCACTTTCCGGAGCGCATGTCAAGCTCTGAATTTATTGCAGAACGACCGACACTGGGATGTATGCATTAATGACGCGTGCAAGACGTCACATCCACATCAAATTTGTGCAGTGTTTGCAATTATATTGACCGCCTGCTCTCCTTCATCTGCAACAGAGTTATAGGATAAATTCAAAACCCACATGGCTGAAGATATTTTCCGTCGAATATGCAAGGAAAATTCAAATATAAACATGCATTTCACAGCAGAAATCTACAACGAAGTGTTAAAATGATTGAAGATTTGTACTTAGAAATCGCGAACAAAGTTCTCAATCAATTGGGAATACCATCACCGAATCGATTTGCTGCTGCTTTGTTTGATGTAGAATTGGGGCGTTAATAAAATTACAACACAAGTGATCTTTTGTCCTATGTGCAATCAAATATTCCTAAGCTAACGTTTGAGCAAAAGGGCATTTACGATCAAATAATGCAAACTGTCAATAACGGAGTTGGAGAAATATTTTGTTTAGATGCGCCAGGAGGAACTGGTAAAACGTTCCTAATTAGATTGATTCTGGCCACAATTCAATCCCAAAATGACATAGCCTTAACTCTTGCGTCGTCCGGAATAGCTGCGACATTGCTACCAAGTGGAAGAACGGCTCATTCCGCTTCGAAATTGCCATTAAACATTCAATTCATTGACAATCCCACATGCAACATTTCCAAAGCATCCGGCATAGGAAAAGTATTGCAGAAATGCAAACTTATTGTTTGGGATGAATGCAGAATGGCGCACAAAAAATCGCTCGAGGCTCTTGATCGATTATTGCGAGACTTACGTGCAAATATCAGACCATTTGGGAACGCATTAATATTGCTTGCAGGAGATTTCAGGCAAACATTACCTGTAATTCCTCGATCGACACCAGCGGACAAAATTAATGCTTGCCTGAAATACTCTACTTTGTGGCGACGCGTAAAGTCGTTAAAATTAACTACAAATATGCGAGTCCAGCTGTAAAAGGATCGGTCAGCAGAGATATTCTCACATCAATTGCATCAATTGAAAGGTGCCGGTTGACCTGACGTCAGGACGAATTTTATTGCCTCATAACTTCTGAAATTTAGTGACGTCAAAAGAAGAATTGGTTGAAAAAGTATTTCCCAATATTCAAACCAATTACAAGAATCACGATTTGCTAAGTGAACGAACTATTCTTGCGGCCAAGAACAAAGACGTCTACGAACTTAACAATATTATTCAGTCTAACATTCAAAGCGAGGTGGTTACATACAAGTCCGTCGACATTGTTGTGGAAACAGATGGAGCGGTTAATTTTCCAACATTTTTGAATTCACGCGATCTGCCAGGGATGCCACCGCACGGACTGCAATTGAAAGTCGGTTTGCCAATTATCATGTCGCGAAATATCAACCAGCCAAAGCTTTGCAACGGCACGCGGCTTGCAGTAAAAAATTAGAGAGCAGCATCGTAGAAGCAACAATCTTGACAGGACCTTTTAAAGGTGAAGATATCCTCATTCCTCGCATTCCTCGCATTCCTATGATTCCAACGGATATGCCATTTCAATTTAAGAGATTGCAATTCCCGATTCGATTGGCGTTTGTAATCACCATCAACAAGGTTCAGGGCCAATCTTTAAAATTGTGCGGTTTAGATCTAGACACGGATTGTTTCTCACATGGACAATTATATGTTGCGTGTTCTAGAGTCGGCAAACCAGAAAATCTCTATATCTGCACAGAAAATGGAACAACAAAAAATGTTGTATAACCACAAGCATTGTGAAATTAAATATACGAGAAACGTGCGCTTTTTCTTTTCTTTTCCATTTAACCAGACTGAGCCACAGCAACGCGTGGTCGGGTACAGCTAGTATATAAATGAAATCGTTTCTGTACGTTTGTACAAAATGGATAATCTCCGAAAGTCCTTGATGGTTTGGCTCGAAATTTGTATAGAACATTCCTTAGGAACATGAGCAGGTTCTTACATACTTTTTTTTTTACCTATGTTACACCTGAGAGTTTTAAAAAAACAATTTAAAAAATTCATCGCTAACACAAAGACACAAGCATGTCTAAAGTCATCAACTTCCATCGAGAATATCCACACATACACTGTAGTATATAGTGATTACTCTTACTCGCACGCGCATTCATCAATAAAGTATAATGCTTAGAGCAGAATGCCGTGAAAACCATCGCGAAAACCAACGTATTCGAATGTCAAAAATCGTATTCAAATTTTATGTGAACACAATAGCGTAACCAAGTATAGTGTAAATTGATTTTATTTTCGTAAATAAATTCCCTCTTTTTCAATAAGTTTGTGAAATTAATTATATCAAATGAAATAACCATTTAAAACATATAACTTTTACCCTCAATAAGAATTTGATTATCACAAAAAGTGTAAACAAAAACAAAGTGAGGTTAGAATATTTTGGTTTTCGAGTTGGTTTTCGGATTTTAACAAACTTGTTGCGATGGTTCCGTCGTTTTCATGTCAATGTGGGTAGTCGGATAAAAAACATATGTATTTGAATTGATTTGACATTCCAATTCGCGATGGTTTTCCCGGCATTCTGCTCCACACTTAATGGAGTTGCCTGGTTAGTTTAATGCTGGAAACACATGTGCAGATATTCTGCATGCAGCGTTGAGCGAATATCTGCACGTATCGGCTTCTTTTGTTGTACAAAAAATTATTATTTTTCACAACCTCTATTAAATGTTCTTCCTTAAAGTTGTTGTCAAATGTCAAGCTTTTTTTCTACAACGAATCTATGCTTTCGTAAGTTGGGAACACTTTTTCTGCACAGCAAAAGTTAAAATCGAGACGCCTTGCAGCGCCGTGCTGCATGAAGAATTTACATGTGAGGCCTCATATAAACCTATTATAATTTCGCTGCAGGTAAAATTCTACACATGTGTTTCCGGCATAAAAGTAAATAATTTGACACTTAAGAAATTTATAAATGAAATCAAACTAATAAAAATACATTTGTTTGTAAATAAAAAGAAAAAGTTTTTTAAATTTTCTAATTCGTTTTATATTTATAAAATTAGTGTTAACAGAATTGAAAAAAATGATAAGAACACTTTTGACTACACAAAATATTGTCTTTATAAGAAATAAATCCGTTAAATTGTTATATCTTACTAAAATAAGACTGATAAAGTATACCCAATGATGATGTTGCGAACAATGTAAAATAACTCCACCATGTAGCGAAACCTAGAAATCCTTTATAAACATCATTTGAAAAAATCTAGAATAAGAATTCTTTTTTCAATATTCACAATTAATATACCGTGTATCCCAAAACAAGATTATAAATGAAAACATCTCGAGAATGAGAGCGGTCTGGTGTAATATCCCGGACCCAACAACACTCATTGTAATATATTTGGAACCAATCAGTATAAACCCTTAAAAAAGGGTGACGAGCGGAGCGTAGCGCAGCGAGCATGCATTATGTCACTGCTAATATCATAAAAATAAGAAAAAATTTAAAAAAAAAAACAATTGATAACTAAATGACGAATGTTGATAGTTGTTGTTGGGTTCGGGAAATTACACCAGATCCTGAAAGAGTTTATAAAATATATAGTAGCTGAAAATCAAACTATAGTCGATTTTTTGACGCCGTATGGTAGATAATTACAAGATAAAAAGAACTTTTTATATACAACATTCTTAAATTTTCTGTTAAATCATATAAACTTGACAATTGTTTGTATTAATAAATACTTTTTTTTTTAAAAATTTTTTTTCCAAACTAACTTTCCATACAAAACAAAATTTTCTGAAAATGAATTCATTTTTGATTAAAGACGGCTAAGGGCCGGTTTGTTCACTCTTGGTTAACTTTATTATTCCAGTGGTTAACCATAGATTGCGTTTGTTCACCAAAATTTTAATCCGAGAATCCATGGTTTGGTTTGTTAATTAACGATTTCGTTAATCAGCCGATTTTCCCTGGTTAACGCCATTTAACCAATGATTTACTGCAATTACGTTTGTTCATGCTTGGTTTCATTTCTTATTTATGCATAATCTTTTTTTTTTTTTTTTACTTATGTTTTTGTTGGCTTGGAAGCTTAGTCCACGTCGCCAGTTTTAATTAGTAGTTTTTTTTTTTTTTAGTTATTTCTTTTTTATATTTTTATTATAATATCTGCTAGATATTTGATGATTTCTTTTATTGTTTTTAGGTCTTCGTTTTTTATTAGTTCTGTTAGGTTAGATTTGTTTGACAGTTCTTGAAAATTTTTTCTAATGTGTGTGTATTTACTATATTTTAGAATTATGTGCTGTAGGTCTTCTATTTGGTCGCAGGTTTCGCATTGTTGAGTGTTTTCCACTTTTATCATGTGCAAGTATTTTCTACATATTCCTGTGTTCGTTCTTAATCTGTTGATGGTTTTTACTTCGTGTGTATTAAGATTTAGATTAGTGAACCAATTTGACGTTTTGAATTCTTTTTGTATTTCAAAGTGTTTGATACCTTTTCTCTAGATTGCTCTATATAAATTGTTTTGTATTTATTTATATAATAGTGTTTTATTTGGTTAAATGAGTCTGAAAGCGTATATTTATTTTTTAATGTTTCATCTGTTGGTAACAATGCACCTTCTTTTGCCAGTTTGTCTGCTATCTCATTTCCTTCCAAGTTTATGTGACCTGGTATCCACTGTAATATTATTCTTGTTTCTGTATTTTCATGCAGTAATTTGACAATTTCATTTTTTATGTAATTCGTACTGCTTTTATTATTTTTAATTTTGCTAAGGCTAGATTTGGAGTCAGTAAATATGACAGTTCTGAAATATTGATTTTTTATTGCATGTTTTATGGCTAGTAATATGGCTAACATTTCGGCGTTCATTATTGTAAAGAATTCTTTAAGCTTATATTTCATTCTGACTTTTTGATTCATCATAGATTCCTACACCTACATTGTTAGTTTTTGATCCATCAGTATATATTTTGTTGTAACTGTTGTATTCCTTGTTTATCATGTGTAGTCTGATGAGTTTCATTTCTATCTGACTTAACTCTTTCTTTTTTATTAGTTTATTGTCAATATTCATGCATATTTCTGCGTAAGGTTTTTTGTAAACATAATTACTTATTTCTGCTTCTGCTTCAGAGATGAAGGTATTTAAGATGAGTTCTTTGTGATCTTTCATGATAATTTTACTTTGTTGTTTCAATACGATATTTTGAGAGTTTATTTCTTTTTCCATATTATGTTTTATGTTATTCCCCAAGCTCCAGTTTTTGACATACCCTTTAGCTGTGATATATTCTCTTCTGATTTTTAGCGGTAGTTCTGCTGCAATTGCATGTAAGGCATTTATTGGAGTACCTTTTAAGAGTCCTAGACAAATTCTGAGTGAATTATGTTGTATAATATCAATTTTCTTTAAATCAGTTGTATTTTCGTTTATGTAAATTGTACTACCATATGCGATTACTGATCTTATTGTAGTTTTATACAAGTTGATCATTGATGTTGGATGCGCACCCCATGATCTGCCTGATATTATTTTTAGAATATTTACTTTCTGTGTTATTTTGCTTTTTATGTAGTTTATATGTTGTTTGAAGTTGAGTTTGTTGTCTATTATTATTCCTAAATATTTGTACTCTTGGACTTGTTTTATAATTTTTCCCTTTATAGTTACTTTCATTTCTTTTTCTTGTCTTTTACTTTCTGCATAATTTATAAAACATGTTTTTTCTTCATTTATCTCTAATTGAAGTTTATCACATATTTCTGTTAATTTATCCAGAGCTATTTGCATATTTCTCTCTAAATTGTTTATGTTTTCATCTATTGTAATTATTATTATGTCATCAGCAAATTGAAATACTGTAGTGTTTTCGTTAGTTATTTCGTGTATTTTTGAAGTATATATATTGAAGAGTGTTGGGCTAAGAACATCTCCCTGCGATAGACCTCTATTTACTGTTACGTTTCTTTCTCCTTGTTTGGTGTCTATTGAAGTAATTCTTTCTGTGAAGAATTTGTATATCCATGTATTGATTCTTTCTGTTACTCCTTTGTTTGTAAGTATACTATACAGTTTGTTAATATTTACTCTATCAAATGCTCCTTTTAAGTCAATTATTGTTGATGTTACCTGCTTTTTTTGAGTTAATGCTTGGTTTATCCTGTCTATGACTGTTGAAATACATAGAGTAGTGCTGGAATTCTTTTTGAATCCCATTGAATTTTCTGGTATGATTTTTTTTTCTATGATTTGTCTATCTATTCTATTTTTTATCAATTTGTTGAATGTTTTTGCTAATGTGGATAATAGTGAGATCGGTCTATAACTTTTGATACTGTTTATGTCCTTTCCTGGCTTTAATATTGGTATAATTTTTACTATTTCCCATGCTTTGGGTATCTCAGTATCTTCCCAGGCATAATTTAGAAGTTTTAAAAGTTGTATTCTATGGTTTATTGTTAAGCTCTTTAACATGTTATATGTGATCTGCCCCTGGTTGTTTATTTTTTTTATATCCTGTGATAATATTATTTAGTTCATACAGTGTGAATGCTTCTTCTGGTTTGTAGTTGAAATTATTTTTATATTCTATTTTGGTTATTTGTTCTGTTGGATAGAGGTTTTGTAAAAATTCTTTAGCTATTTTTTTGGAATCAGTAATTAGGTTAGTTTTGGGTTTGAATTTGTTTCCGTTTATTGCATTTATTTTTCTGTATATTATTGCTGTGGGGGTAGTTGGGTTGATTTCTTTTAAAAATTTGTCCCATGTAAGTTTTTTTGTTTGTTTTATCTCTCTTTTTAATTTTGCTTCGTCTTTCTTTAATTGTATTAGGTTTTTAATATTGAATTCTTTATTTAGTTTTTTCAGTGATGCCTTTTTCTGAATCACTAGCTGTTTAATATTTTTGTTCCAACAACATTTGTTAGTGGGCGTTCTGTAGTTTGAGACGGTTATGGGTTTTGCAGTCTTATTTGTTGCTGTTATCATGTTTTTTGTTAGTTCTTCTATTGTCCATGGATTTTTATTTATTGTGTCTAATGTGTTGAGATATTCATTTTCATCATACTTATTGTAGTTTATTTTGCTTTGATTAAAGATATTTATTTTGTGATTGCATGTGATTTCTATGATTCTATGGTCACTATTTAGAGTTTCTATTGCTGATTTCCATTCTAGCTTTGTAACTAGATTTTTAGAAGCTATTGTGATGTCCATTGCCGATTTGGTGTTCGATGCTTCGCTTTCTCTTGTTGGGTCTCCATTATTCAATAATAAAAAATTTGAGTTATCTATTGTATTTTTAATGTGATCTTCTTTATTATTTGATTGGTTAGATCCCCAAGCTATGTTATGAGCATTGATATCTCCTCCTAATATTGTGTTTGGTGTGTTATTGGTGAAGTTTACTAATGTTTGAAATTTTTCTTTTACTATGTTGTTATTTAAGTTTGGAGGTATGTATATTGAGATCAAATTTAGTTCTATTTCATAATTTTGTACAGTGATTCCTATAGCTTCTATAGGTGTGATGTCTGGAATTGTTATTTCTTTAGTTCTTAGATAGGAGTTAGCTAAAATAGCGACTCCTCCGCATCCGTCCATTCTATTTTTTTTGTTTATATTAAAACAATTAAAATAGTTTTTGTCTGCTTTCTTTAACCATGTTTCGTTTAGTAAGATTATATCGGTTTTGTTTTGTGTAGCGTATATGTGTAGTTCGTCCTTGTTTGCTTTAAAGCTTCTTATGTTATGTTGAATTATTTTTAGACTTTTAATCATTATTATGTTTTGTTATTTTCAATATATTGTAGTAGTTTTGTAACTGCTTCTGCTAACTCTATTAATATTAGATCATTTGATCCTGCTGATGTTGTACTTGTGTTGTAAATTTTCCCCTGAATTTTTTTCATTGTGTTTGTTATTTTTTCAAATTCTGTTGTTTTATGTCGTTGGTTATTATTTGAGTTTCTTTTATTTTATCTGTTCTTTCATGTGGTTTTATTGTTGATTCCTTTGGTGTTGAAGTTATTATGTCAATATTTACTGGTTTGTTTCTTTGTTTCAGTATTGTAGAGAATTTTGTTAGGTTATCATGATTATTCATGTTGCTATTGTTATTTGTTAAGGCTGGAAATTCTGTAGTGTCTTCCAATATTGCGTACCTGTTTTGCTCTTTCTGAGTGTTTCTAAGGGCTTCTTTATATGATAGATTATTTACCATCATATATTTCCTTAATGTTATTTGTGTCTGAAATTTTTCGCATTCATTATATCCAGAAACGTGTTTATTGGAATTACAGAATTTGCATTTTGTTTCACATATTCCTTCATGTTTTGGTTCACTACAATTTATACATTTTTCCTTTATGTTCTTACAGTATAAGTCTTTATGGCCTATATTCTGGCATTTGTGGCAGTATGTTATTTTTGGTATGTATGGGAGACATCTTCTGTATAGACCATATACTCTCACATTATCTGGAATATGTTGTCCTCTAAATGTGACTTTTATTGTATTTGTTTCTTCCGTTGTTGTATTTCCATTAAGTGTTGTTGTTCTTTTGAACCTTATCACGTTTATAATTTTTTGGTTCGAACATGTATTATTTATGATATCTTGTTCAGTAATGTCTTTTTCTACATTTCTGATTATTGCATGCTTCACGAGAAAGTGGTAAGGTACATATGCATTTATATCTCTATGTATTACTTTTATATTATCTACAGTTTGATTAGCTTCGTCGTAATTTTTAAATTCTACTTTAATAGTAATTCTATTTATTACCTCTATGTTATCAAAATTAGAATTTAATTTTGATAGGTATTTACCTATTTGCATAGGTTTTATTTGCACATTTTTGTCATTATTGGCTATGTAGATTATAAATGGTCCTTTATCACCCTTATTATATTTGGTAGGGAGGTCTTTGTTTCTTACATTTGTATTATCACTATTATCACTATTATTCATTTTGTTTATATTTATTATGTTTTCTTTGTTAGGGTCTGTAATTAGTTTTTTTTCTGAATTTTCAATTTCAGAGTTTGAATTTTTCCTTTTTAAACTTATGCTTTTATCGTTCATATCTACATCATTATTGTCCCCCATTAGGGGAGACCTTAACTATTCAATCGATAATTATGTTTTCTTTTCTTTTATTTTATTTATTTATTATTTTTTTTTTTTTTAACTGTTTTTTTTTTTTTTTTTGCCTTAGCACACGAATATATAAAACTATATGATCAAAAATTCACAATAACGCAAAGGCGCTTTGTCAAATTTTTGATATATGAAATATAAGTATAAATATGTTATTAAGATTAAACTCAGAAGTCACAAACAGATTAAATAAACCCTTTCGTAATATGTATATATATATATATATATTTTTTAAGGCACTATAAAAAGATGCGATCGGTTCTAACACTCGAAGCAAACTCCATGCATAATCTTATTTTGGGCTTATATTCGTTTTTGTAATTAACTAACCGTTTTTAAATTTCGCCAAGATTCTTGTAAATTTTGTGCAGATTCTACAATATTTAAATCAGTATTTTTTGATTCGATTGGACTCTTTAGATTTTGTAGACTATCGGAAATATCTTCGTTAAGACTTTCAACATTTTTAAAAAGTCCAGACCAAGTAAGACCGCCTAAACTTTTGTACATAAGTGTAAGATATAGACACATTATTAATGGTGCTGCAAATTGCAACGTGACAACACAAAGATAATAAAATATTGACGAAATCTATAAAACAGAAATAGGTTTTTTTTATATCAAAGGGAGATAAATTTTGAAAATGTGAGTATAGTAGAATCAAAAGCGATACATTTCCACTTTTTCAAAAAATTGCATTAGACAACGCTTCGATAAGAATCTAGACTGGGACAACTGATGACAATGAAATATGCAGCTTTCGATTTTACTATAGTATACACATATATACACTTACTTTCTGTTGTAATTCAATATTAGTGATACGACCACCTTCTTTTTTTAAATCTTCCATTCGATCATAGGCAATATTAAGATAAGATTGAAGATAAATTGGTAATAATGTAAATCGTATAATAACAACTAAAACAATCAGTAATAAACGTGCAGTTTCAAATGCTTCTGGTGTTAAACTGTTAAATTATAAATACATATATAAATTAATTTTTGGATAATTTATCCACTGTCTTTATGACTTACATTGGTTTTTCCATTCCTTCAAATACTCGCGTAGTTAAATAGTCTCGACTAAGAGGACGAATCCAAAGAATAACTAAAATCAATGGCAATACAAAACTTAGATTTAACATAAATTGCAGTAATTTACTTTCCCTACAATACCTAAAATATTAATATATATGTTATTTTTAAATATTTATAAAAAGTATCATTTTTAAAATACTTAAGCGAATCCCAATGCATTTTCGCCATTCTTAACCCAGGAAAAGTAAATAATGATCCTAGAAGACCACATGAAAGCGCCATGAAAAATTTTAACACAATTTTAGAAGCTGGACCACTATAAAAAAAAATTATTAACATTTTCATGATAAATATAATAAAAAATAAATAAAAAATTACGAAGATGACAATCCTTGTTCGATCAAAAATTGTGAAGCGCTTTGATTGAAACTTATATAGGCTTGTTCTAAACCGGTTTCCAAAATACTTTCGTCTATAATTAAAACGATCATTGCAATTAACAAATAGACTAAAGCGGCTACAATACACATAGACCGTTCACCAATAGAGTCTTCGCTTTTAAAATACAAAACCATTAGAGATGTAAGAAGTTTACTGTTTAAAAAATACATATTTTAAGGAAAATTTCAAATAATATTCTATTTAGGTCGAACAGTTCGCAGGAATGCATTGAAAAAGCTTGGATTAAAGATTTTTAATTCGTTTCCCTCCAGAAAGTTTACTTTTAACCGATTTTAACATTGATCGTTTGATTTACAAAAAAACTGTCTCTCATATATATATTGAGAGTAACACCAGCTCAGCTATTGTTCCGCTCAGCTCGTCCGGCAATGCATCTGCACTTCGCCATGCCCCTCCTCTGATTTCTTATCCATCCCGTCTACATCCGAATTCGGTGCAGACCTGTTTTAAATCCGATTATTTCCAGTGTATGAATTTCGTCGAATTCGGTCCAGTAGTTTGGCTTCCATGAAGCATACAAAAAAGTGTTACTGTAGTCAAATTATGACGAAAAATTCAATCGGCTTTAGATAAGTTGAAACACTTAATCTGTCAGAATCTCATTTAATTCGGATTCCATATTTTGAACTAGCTGGTACCCGCAGCTTTGCTTGCATAATTTTTAGAATAAGATTCAAGAATCCATAACTTGGGAAAAAATAAGTATTTCAGAGACATACTTCACTTTCTATATTGCCCTATCTAAAATGTACATTCCCAGTTCGTGAAGTTTTCGTATTTTGGCCACCCACAACTCCCCATCGAACGTAGACAAAACCTATCTTTTCAGTTGGCCTGAATATGCATTCCGAGTTTCATGAAAATCTGCCTATTATTGACTGACTTATTGGCCCCTTGCAACCCCCATCAAAAATCCAGGTACCCTATACTCAAAGTTGGAAAGACATCTACACATGTTCTAAATTTTATTAAAATCGGTTTAGTAGTTTTTGAGTCTATAGGGGACAAATAAACACATAATTACAGATTTATTATACATATAAGAAACAAATATTTTTTACGAACAGCTTCCTGAATTAGTGTTGCCATTAGTGAGCTTTTAAAAGAATTTAATCACAGTCAACTGCAAAAACTGTATGAATTTTGTCGAAATCCGCTTAGCACTTTGTTCTACACCGCACAGACAAAATTTTGTCATTTTTTGACAAAAAAAAAGGTTACAAATATCTAGCATTCGGTGCAACACGCAAATTGTGCAAATTTCATGTCATTTGGACCAGCCGTTTAGATTTTATTAACGATTTAAAGAAGGGAACGGACGGGCGGATAGAAAACAAAGTTAAGTTTTCGCACGAATGTAATATTTTACACAACATTCGTTTTGTCGGCCAAGTAAAGATTTAACAAGCAACAAACCCGTAAGAAATTCGCATTTATTCCTCGTATTAGAAATCTTTATGTGCACAAAAAAGAAATGAAATTCTAAGTTGAAAATACACACACATTTACGTTACCAATAAATCCATGAATCACAAACAAAATTAAAAAATCTTTTCGCATTGAATGAATGAAAGAATCTGCCGAAAAAGAAAAAAATTGCGAGATGTTGATGCCAGAAAGAAAAAGATTTTCACAACCAGCCACCAGAAGGTGTTGAATAATGTTTTTGGTAAAAGATAGCGTAGTATTTTCCAAGTAGAGCCCCCTAAAGCCTAACCCTGGAGGCAATCTCGACGGACGCGACGGACGCAATGAAAGCGACGGACGCGTGAAGTGTCAAATAAAAGTTAATTTCATATGAAATGTATGGGAGGTGGCAATCTCGACGTAGACGTGACGGACGCAACGGTTCAGACGTTGTAAAGTTGATTTGTATTCAACTTTTACGTGACGGACGCGTTCAAATGTCATTTTAAAATTTTTGTGTGGGAATTATTTTGTGAAAATTCCATTTAAAAACGGTATTTTAGTTTTTTTTTATTAATTTACACTACTTAAAAAACTATTTTAATTTATAACACAAAGATTATAACAAATAATAATAAAAATTACAAATTTCATCGACGGCGTCAAGTTTGCCTGCACAAAAATATTTATACTGTCACTAACGTCTTTGACAATTCACGCGTTCATTGCGTCCGTCGAGATTGCTGTTTCCTCAACAAGATAATCTAATTATAATTTACTTATATAACATTTTTACTTTTTTTTGTATTTTTACTGTCTATTACATTTCTGTTATTTCAAATTAACGTACTGTTTTATCGCCACACTTGTGGTGAATAATTTGTTATGATCATGTATTCAATGAAATTGTGAATAAATTTTCTCTGAAAAAAAACTGTCAGCTAAAAATACGCGTTTCAAATACTTTCAAATATATAACATTTTTTAAGATACAGTTCCACTAAGATTTCAGCTTAAATTTCTCTCCATTTTTGGTCCATCGAACCAAATAGTTCTTTTCGGGAAGTAAAGAATAAAAAAGGCCGGTTGCCACAATAAAGAAAAAAAATAGTGGTTCCCTACAAAATTGTCATACAAACGCCGGGTTTGCTTTAAGTAATTTTTATTCGGAAAAACAATTACAACACAACAAATTCCATAATGGGTAAAGATACAGTGAAGTCGCTATGCCTGGCGGAGAAAGTTTAGCAAGGAAAAGAGGTAGGGTCAAAGCGTCTTTTACAAAATTAGAAAAATTTGTAGTAGGTATTGTAACTGAACAAATAACACTTATTCAAATCGATGATAAATTAAAACGGATGGAGGAATTGTTAAGGGAATTTATTGCTTATGACGACATTTTGGATGGTATGACAGGTTATCAACAAGAGTTTGATGAATTTGAAGATCGATTTGAAGAAGTCAAGACCAAATTATTGTTGGAAAAAGGCAAAAAAGAAACTATAACTGCTGCTGTAGAAGTTGACGACAAAATAGATCCAAACATAACCTCAGTTTTAAATCAATTGACGGTGAATCAGAAGCTGCTAATGGATCAATCAAAATCACATAAATCAAGTGATACATACCTACCGAAAATTCTAATTACACAATTTTCCGGTCAATACAAAGAATGGCCAACTTTCAAGGATCAATTTGAAACGCTAGTTCATAAAGACACAAGACTGAGTGACATTCAAAAGTTTACTCATTTAAGACAGTTTTTAGGCTCAGAGCCACTGCTTTTAATACAAAATATGCTCGTGATAAAGGAAAATTATCAGGCTGCTTGGAACAAATTAATTAAACGTTATGAAAACAAAAGAAAAATAGCTAATTCATATTTAGAAGCATTTTTTATCCAAAAAATAGCAAAAGATGGTACAGCTGACGAAATAAGCAATATTTGTGACAACGCAGAAAATATCTTATCAGGATTGGATGGCCTTGATGAAACTGCTAATTGTCGAGACATTTGGTTAATTTACATACTTGTAAACAAACTTGATGAACATACGAAGGAACTTTGGGCTGAAGCATCAACTAATAAGTATGAAACTGATTTAGCGAATAATAAAATATTTCCTACAATTACAGATTTTTTATGTTTCCTCGACAAAAGGCGAGCTGCTCTTGAATCTATTCAAGATCAGAATAATAATAGCAAAAAAAGGGTTGAACAAACTAAGGTCAAATCTCATGTTGTCAACAATAAATCAAATAAGAGTCATGCATGCCTACTTTGCACTAATGAATCTCATCCATTATACAAATGCTTCAAATTCAAAAAATTAGAAGTTCAAGAAAGGAGAGATCTTGTCAAGAAAAACACTTTATGTTTCAACTGTCTAAATGTGGGTCATATTTCAAAAAATTGTAAAAACGAAAAAAGATGTTACACATGTGGTAAAAGTCATCATACTATACTACATATATCAAGTGAAAATCAACAAGAATCATCTGGAAAGCCTAAGTCACAGCAAAGTGCTGTTTCAAGTCATGCTACTCAACAAGAGTCGGCATCCCCAAGCAATGATGAATTGAGAAACGGAAGTTTGCCATCTCAATCCAATTATCAAAGAAGTCATGTTAACAGTAATGCTTCTTATGTAGGCACCAGTAATTATGTAAGTAATGTAGCCGCCAAAGGTGGTGCTTCATTATTACCAACTGCACAAGTCGGTGTAGCTCATGCTGATGGAAATGTTATGATGAATTGCAAAATCTTATTGGATTCTGGGTCACAAGTATCATTTGTAACCGAAGAATTAGTACAATCAATGAAGTTAAAAAGAAAGAAATCTCAAATCACAGTTTCGGGAGTATCAAGCGATCACTCAATACCTACTCATGGGGTAGTAGACATAAAATTAAAATCACGATATAACAATTCTGAAATAATCGTAAAAGCATATATTCTGAAAAAGATTTCAGAATTACTCCCATCAGATTACATTCGCGACATGGATTGGTCTTATTTGAAGGTTTTAACTTAGCTGATGACACATTCAACTATCCAGGTAAAGTGGATCTTTTGTTGGGTGCAGATCAGTTTTTTAAGGTTTTTACAAGATGGAAAGGTTGATGGTTCAAATGGTTGTCCATCACTTATAAATACTATGTTCGACTGGGTTGTGGTTGGAAATATAAATGATGAAAATACTATTGCCTCAGTATTCAACACTCAAATTGAAGATTTATCAAGTATTAATGACACATTAACCAGTTTTTGGGAATTGGATCAAGTGTGTGACGTTGAATCACACTTTACACAGACTGAAGAGGAGAAGTTTTGCGAAGAACATTTTAAAGAAAACATCAAGATTAATCATGACGGGAAATTTACTGTAAGGTTACCATTTAGACCTAAGTCTGATGAACTGGGTAATTCTATTCAATCAGCTTCAAAAAGATTGGAAGCTATTGAAAATAAAATGTCAAAAAATGCAAATTGGTATGACCAATATCATAGTTTCATGACTGAGTACATGCAACTAGGTCACATGAAACTCATCCCTAAAAATGAAATAAATATTGATTGTAAAGAATCCTATTACCTTGCTCACCATGCAGTTATGAAATCGGACAGTCTTACAACCAAATGTAGGGTTGTTTTTGATGGCTCAAATAAGACTAGCACAGGATTTTCATTAAACGATAAGCTAGCAGTCGGTCCAACAATACAACGTGATTTACAATCAATATTGCTAAACTTTCGATGGTATAAAATTGCTCTATGTGGTGATGTAGAGAAAATGTATCGCCAAGTGTTGGTAAATGAAAATGATCAACAGTTTCAAAGAATTTTATGGCGCAGTCAGCCTCATCAAAATATTGAACATTATAGACTATGCACAGTTACATACGGTACAGCAAGTGCACCGTTTTTAGCTACACGTACATTAAAAGAGATTGGTCTTTTGTGTAAATCAACTTACCCTATTGCATCCAAGGCAATAATAAACGATTTTTATGTGGATGATTTCACCTCCGGGGCGGATAATGAAAAATCTGCAATTCAATTACAACAAGAAGTTTCTTGTATACTTGAAAATTATGGGTTTCCAATAAGAAAATGGGTGTCCAATTCACCTCAAGTTACTAATAGTATTTCGCCTGACAAACTTGTCAATTCTTTGATGGAATTAAACAAAAATACAGCTGTTAAAATATTGGGTATGCACTGGCAATCAAACGAAGATGTTTTTACCTTTAAGGTCAAAATTAGTTCTCAAACAAAATGCACCAAAAGACTTATTTTATCAGAGGCGTCCAAGGTTTTTGATCCCCTTGGATTTCTCTCACCAAGTATTATTCTTCTCAAGATCATGCTGCAAGAGTTGTCGTTAAGAAAATATGATTGGGATGAAAATCTACCGAGCGATTTGTCGTCAAAATGGTTTAAAATTAGAAGTACTTTAATCCAATTTCAAAATTTAAAAATACCAAGATGGATCAATACACCAGCACCATACATTGAACTTATCGGTTTTTCCGATGCATCGGCAGTATTTTACATCAAAACTATACATGAAAATAATGTAAACGTCAACATACTTATATCAAAAATAAATGTTGCTCCTCTCAAGAAAATGTCAACACCACGGCTAGAATTATGTGGAGCTTGGTTACTAATGAAATTATATAAATTTATTGTTTCAACTTTAAAACTTCAAAATTTTCCAGTTACAGCATTTACAGACTCTTCAGTTATCCTATCGTGGCTGGCATCTCATCCAAGTCGTTGGAAAACATTTGTTGCTTTCAAAACTTCACAAATAATTGAGGTTTTACCAGTAGCAAGATGGAAGCATGTTTCTTCTAAATTCAATCCAGCTGATTGTGCTTCACGTGGCATATCTCCAGAAGCCTTAATTAATCATCCATTATGGTGGCATGGGCCAAACTGGCTAAAAAAGGTTACATCAGAATGGCCAAGTTCAAATTTACAACCAAACGGAGAAATTGTGGAAAATGAATCAAAAAAGAAGTTCATTCAATCATTAGCTATAACAACAAATACTGATTTGTTTGAAATGTTATTCACTCGTGTTTTCTCTACATCAAAAATTTTAAGAACATTATGCTATTGTAAAAGAATGTACAGAAAAAAGGATAAACCATTGTTTATAAGGTCTGAAGAATTACAGTTAGCCTTAAAATTATGTATCAAATGGGCTCAAACAAATAGTTTTCATCAAGAAATCAGCTCATTGAATTCGGGTAAGACTATCAGTAAAAATAGTCACTTAAGGAATCTACATCCATTTTTGGATCAAAATGAAATTCTTCGTATTCGGGGTCGTATCGGCAAATCTAATTGTACTTATGATCAAAAGCATCCATACATCATACCTAAAAATCACGTTTTAGCTACCTTATTAGTAAGGGAAGCTCATAAAAAACATCTACATGCTGGTCCAACGTTATTAATGAATATAATACGTCAGAAATATTGGATTATAGGTTTACGATATCTAGTGAAGAAAATAGTCAACAACTGCATTGTGTGCGTAAGGTTTAAAGCACAAACATGTCAACAACTGATGGCAGATTTACCATTAGAAAGAATCACTCCAAGCAGGCCATTTCTACATACAGGTGTAGATTATGCGGGGCCATTTACAATCAAAGGACGAAGTAACAAAACTGACAAAGCATATTTATCATTATTTGTTTGTTTCAGTTCAAAGGCGACACATCTAGAATTGGTCAGCGACTTGACGACAGAATCCTTCATAGCGGCTCTATAGCGATTTATAGGACGTCGAGGGATTCCTCATACAATTTACAGTGATAACGGCAGCAATTTTATTGGGGCAAAAGGAAAACTGTCATCACCTCATCATACTGCATGGCAAGATCCACAGATGGTTGGTGACTTTTTGTCCAACAACTCAATCAACTGGAAAATGATTCCACCAGGGGCACCACATCAAGGGGGACTCTGGGAAGCATGCGTCAAATCTACTAAGCAACATTTAAAGAAAGTTATTGGTGATCATCTTTTAACATTTGAAGAATTGTCAACATTATTTGTTCAAATTGAAGCTCAGCTCAATTCTCGTCCTCTAACTCCTTTATATGTTGGTGATCCAGATAGTCTTGATGTTCTGACTCCTGGACATTTCCTAATTGGGTCAGCTTTAACATCTTTACCTGAACAAAGTTTACGAGAAGTCAAAGTACCAGCTCGCGACAGATGGTTAACCATTATTAAAATGCAACAAGATTTTTGGAATCAATGGCGAAGAGATTATTTAAACACATTGCAATCAAGAAAGAAATGGCAGGTTGAAAGGGTAAATTTAAAGAAAGATGATATGGTTCTAATCAAGGATAACAACTTACCTCCTACATATTGGGGGTTAGGCAGAATTCAAGATGTACATGCAGGTTCCGATGGTTTAGTAAGATCAGTAACAATTAACACATCAAAAGGCTCTCTTCATCGTCCAGTAACAAAAATAGTTAAACTACCAATTGATCACGACAACATTCAATCAACTAATCTAGAAAACGTTCCACCAGATGGTTAAGATATTTCTGGTAAAATTCTTAACGGTGGGGAGAATGTTTCCTCAACAAGATAATCTAATTATAATTTACTTATATAACATTTTTACTTTTCTTTGTATTTTTACTGTCTATTACATTTCTGTTATTTCAAATTAACGTACTGTTTTATCGCCACACTTGTGGTGAATAATTTTTTATGATCATGTATTCAATGAAATTGTGAATAAATTTTCTCTGAAAAAAAACTGTCAGCTAAAAATACGCGTTTCAAATACTTTCAAATATATAACATTTTTTAAGATACAGTTCCACTAAGATTTCAGCTTAAATTTCTCTCCAATTGCCTCCAGGGTAATTTACATCACCGAGGCATGCAAAAAAAACCAACGATGTGGAAATAGTACACGATATGCCTCACACGTATGAGCCCCACCAATTTTTATGGTTTTATGGTATTCTTCGAAAAAAAATATATTTCAAAATTAAAGTCACTTCGCAGCTGGCCGCTAAAGAATCCACATTTAAAAACTGAGAACTAGTGTACAGTTGTCTTCTAAGTTAAATGCGGCTCAGAAAGCTGTAGACTGATTTTACAGTTGGCCTATGAAGCGAAAAGCCACAAACTCAAAACAGTACAAACAAAAAAAATATATAGTAAAATGATCAATGAAATCTTTAGCCCTTTTTTAACTTTAGCTCTAGAGTAAAAATAATTTTTTAAAAAAACTAGAAAAAAAAACATATTTTCATTTAAAATTATAATTAAAATTAATAATAATTCATATATAGTATGATCATTTTTTTGCGAAACCAAAGAACATTTCATAAATTTTCATATTAAAAAAACATTTCATAGAAATATTTCAAACAAACTTCCTTGGTGTCTGTTTCAACTTTATAATATATATTCGAAAGTTTTGAGTGTGTGTTAAGAATTTTTAAAAAAGATCCTATAAAACAAGGCTGTCCAACCCGCGGCCCAAAGCAAGTATCCATGCGGCCCAAAAATATTTAAAGTTACTGAAGCATGTCCATTTTTCTGAGGAATGATTTGTGTGTTGTGTGCGCTCTCGTGCTAAAGCTGCCAACTGACAAACAACAGAAACAAGAAGAGAACAGAAAGTTCTTTCGTTTGACTCTACAGAATGAGCAACACAAAGAGTTTTTTCTACAGTAAATTCTCTTTCTGTTTGCGTTGCTCGCTCGGCTACACTGTTCTATTGTTTGTCACCGGTAAAACAGTTAATTTAAAAGTGAGTTGAATGAACAAAACAAATTGGTTACTGATACATACACCTATCGGTTTTTAGCTGCCGTTGTAAGATAAGTGTTTCATTTTAAGGAAGGTAAGTACATTTTCTTGTTTACTTCATTAGACAGCTTACTATATTCTTGCTGTTCATTAATAAAAATAAACATTATCATTTATTTCTGTTATCATCCTAGTCTTTACCTATACTAAATTAATAGTTTTGAATATTTTACCCTTCAGCATGGCTTCTACGTCTCAACAAAAAGGGAAGAAGAGGAAATATATCGATGAAAAAAGGCTATTTAATGAAAAATGGACAGAGGATTTCTTTTTTCTTGAGGTGAACGGGGAGCCACTCTGCTTAATTTGTCGTGTTTCAATACCTGTCTTCAAAGAGTATAATTTGAAAAGACATTATGCACGAAAACATGCTTCCAAATTCGATGCATATCAAGGAATGTGTCGCAAAGACCAATTAATGGTACTAAAAAAAGGTCTTACATCTCAACAAAAGTTTTTTAGCAACGTTTCAACTCAGACAGAATCATTTGTGAAGGCTAGTTATGTAGTCGCAAATTTAATCGCCATAAAATCGAAACCATTTTCGGATGGCGAGTTTATTAAGGAATGCCTGGAAAATGTGGCAGATATAATTTGTCCAGACAAGAAGGGTGATATTTCTAAAATCAGCTTGTCCCATCAAACTATTGCCAGGAGAATTGACGATCTTCGGAAATATATTGAAAAGGATTTGAAAAGTAAAGCCTGTGGTTTTAAATTTTATTCGTTGGCCTTGGATGAAAGTACTGATGCTACTGATACGGCTCAATTTGCCATTTTTATTAAAGGTATTAATGTGTAACTGAAGAAATGGCTTCTTTAGTGCCATTAAAAGACACGACAAAATCAATAGATTTATATGAAGCAGTGAAAAAAGCATTAACGCTTCTTTGTCACTTTCCAATATATCTGGGATAGTTACGGACGGTGCTCCAGCAATGATCGGTAAAAAAGAGGGGCTTGTAAAATTAATATAAGACGATGCCGTTGCTGTCAAAAACTCTCGTTTGATGAAGTATCATTGCATAGTACACCAAGAAAATTTATGTCGGGGTTTGAATCATCGCCAATTCAAAGAATTTCTCAAAAATGTTGATGCTGAGTATGGCGATGTCGTATACTTTACAGAAGTAAGGTGACTCAGTCGAGGACAAATGCTAAAAAGATTTTACGACGTACTTAATGAAATCAAATCTTTTATGACATCGAAAGCTGAATCTGTGCCAGAACTTGACGATGCCAACTGGCTTACAGATTTAGCATTTTTGGTAGATATGACTGCTCATTTAAATGACTTAAACACGCGCCTTCAAGGTAAACACCAATTTATCAGTACGATGTTTCAAACAATAAACGCTTTCCAAGTAAAACTAAAATTATGGCAGGTCCAATTGAATGCAAACAACTTTTTGCATTTCAGAACGTTGTCCAAACATATTCCTGAAAATGCGAAAAAATATGCGGACTTAGTTTTCGATTTGATACAAGAATTTGAAAATAGATTTAAGGATTTTCGGACAAATTGTCAAAATTTTTATATTTTTGCGACTCCATTTACAGTTGATATATAGTAGTTACGCTGCCAGCAAATTTTCAAATGGAATGCATAGAGTTGCAATCTGACATCCAACTTAAAGAGAAATTTGATCACGTCTCTTTGTTGGACTTTTATAAATCATACCTGCCCAGAGACAAATATCCCGCACTGCACAGTCATGCGTTTTCATGTCATCATTGTTTGGAAGCACGTACATGTGTGAACAACTATTTTCAAGAATGAAAACTACTAAGAGTAAAATTAGAATCAACATGTTGGATGAACACCTTGAGAACTGCCTGAGAATTGAAACCACGTCAATCGAACCAGATAATGACGCATTAGTTTCTCAAGCTCAATGCCAAGTATCGCATTCATTTTATGATATGGATTTATACATAAAATATATAAAATAATGTTAAATGAATTTCATGTTCTGTTTTTATAATGAAAAAATTCATAGACTAATAAATTTTAAATTAATTACTTAAACTTGAAAACTGACGATTTTTTTCGCACGCCAGCTATAAGTAATATACTTGCGGCCCAAAACGCCATGTCTCCTTCCAATGTGGCCCAGGGAAACCAAAAGGTTGGACACCCTTGCTATAAAAGTTCTGGACAGAACATATTTTTATAGGATCATTTACATACATTCAAAGAATTTATAGCAAAATTTTAGGAACATTTTGCACAAACTTACAAAATATTTCGGGCATAATTTTGCCTTGAATGTTTGCCGAACTTTTCATACTAATTAATTTTTGCTGAAGCGATTGTTTATCTCACTCACAGCGCTGGTTTTTTTTGCATGCCTCGAAGATGTAAATTGGGTATAATCGACTTAAAAAAATAATTTGGAGATCATATTTGGTCAATAAAAATGGCATAACTTTTCCGGTCAAAAATAAGAGATTTCCAAAAATTAAAGTTTATAATTATATGAAAAAGCATCTAAACTACTAGTTGCAATGCATAGATGTGTCATTGCAATATTAGACAATAGTTCTTACTTATTCTGGTCTTGTGTTGAAATTTTCATGACATAAATTCTTATCTGAAACTTTTTAGTCTATGTACATAGAACGCTAAATTTTTGTCTATATAGTGAAGCCCTCCCATTTTGTTTTGTATCATTTTTTTAGAATTAACTGGCAGCAAGTTCCATACAACAATATTTAATTATTGTAGTCATGGATGGTACTGAGTAGGTAATTATAAAATTGACTACACCTTTGTAAACTAGGTGTCAGTCCAAGGTGTAACAATTAGTTTTAATTCCTAGTAAGCTCTTAACCGTAGAAACAAATCAGCAGAAAGGGTGCAAGAGATTTAAATGCATTTCTTATATCTTTTGGAACGTAGATAAAAAAAATGAATTTTCTGTCTATATTTTGAAAAGGATACAAAGCAAAAAATATAACGAGTAGACACCAAACCATACTTAAATTAACTTCTCCTTGCAAGGGAAAATAGTATTGATAAATCTATAAAACACAACCAATTTAATATGACTTAAATTTCCTATCGAAAAAAAACGATATACCTCTGATAAAATGTACACCAAACCGGCATACAGACTAAAATCAACAAGCCATTGATATTCTGCAAAGTATCTTAAATGTTCAACATCCATTGCAGAAACTTTAGCAGTTTCTAATTCGATATCTAAATTTCGCGGAATATGAAAATTATTTTTCTTCTCTGTATTATATTGACGATTTTTTCCCTTCGGTATGTCTTTTGGTACACCAGCTAATGCTCTTAGTGTCTCATCAGTTGGATGCAAGAAACGTATTAAACCCGTTGAACATAATAACCACTTAGCCAGTGAAAAATGTGAACTTAATTTTTGGATAACGCTCACCATAATTAGCGTAATAACTAGCTGAGCACCAAGCAAAGGCTAAAAGAAAAAAATACAATGATACAATGAGAAATAGGACCCGTAAGAAAAATAGCTAGTTATTTTTGGAAATAATTATTTTTACCATTTTAAAAGTTTTCAATATTTTCTTTTACATAACCTCATTCAAAAACTATAACTATATACAAACCATTTTTAAAGATTTTCTGTTTCTTCAAAGGCAAAATAACAACGGAAAGAACTCGAATTATTTCACTATTTTTAATTCATAATTTAAACCTTTAAAAAAATAAAAAAATAAATAAATCAGATCTGCACTAAAAATCCCGTGCAAAACCCAGGTGAAAACTTAACCAACCCAAAATAAAAACAAGTCCAGGGTTTCGTAATTTATTTTTATGACAGTCTCTGCATCAAATCTCCACCGTAAGAAAATTGTATGCAGCTTGGTGTAGATAACAAAAACAAAGTATGGTCTTCGAGCGAAACCACATTTTTTTCGTCTCAAATTTGTGACATTTGGTATTGATTACTGGCAATGCCTTCTTCATCTAGGCCACACCTAAGAGTAATGACTTCACGGATTTGTGACAACAAATAGTGAACAACACTTTATGTTGATAATCGAGTATCGAAATAAAAAATTAATTGGGCTTGTCACGAGCCTTGATTATTTTTGCGAAGATTTTACGCAAATTTGACAGCTCCTTCTGATTGGTCAGGGAAACCTTAAAATAATCTGCATCAGTGACAACGTTTCGTAAATAAAATTTTTCATTTTCACAGAAATGACATTAGGCAGTCAGCTATTTTGAATATGAAATGCTTTTGGAATTAAAAAGTCTAATAATTCCCTTTTTCCGATATTTTATACAATTGAATAGTTTTGGTATTCATTTCGAAAAGAAAAACCCGTTAAAATAAATTCAAAAAGGCATTTGTCAAAAATGAAAAATTTATAATCGCCAGTTTGCGATAATAATCAGCTCCAGGGCATGTTTATCTTAGACATAAGCTTCTCAAATCTGCATTTTGATTGGTTCAACGAATTTTCAAAAATAATCAATAATTTCGCAAGTTTGCGAACTAACGCAAGTTAAATCAGCTATAAGTAACTAAAACATTAACACCTCCAAGAACTCTGGACCTTTGATTAAGGCCAGAATTTATCGAGACTTATCGTCTCTCAAATAAGATAAGGAAAATAAGGAAAATAAGAATTCGAATATTTAAATATGATAAGGAAAATAAGAAAAATAAGAATCTTAATATTTTTAAGGAATAAAATAAATAAGATAAGAAAAATAAGAATTCGAATATTTGTAAGGAATAAAATAAATAATATAAGAAAACTAAGGAAAATAAGAATCTGAATATTTGTGCTAGATAATAAGAAATTAATATTTGTATAAGAAATAGTACAAAATAAAAAGTTTTAGTTAAGAAAAAGCAGTTACAAGAAATCCTTGTGAATAGAAACATAAAGTTTATTAATAAAATTATAATAAATAAATAATAAATAATAAATATTTTTTATTTTGCTAAAAATTATAATAATATAATTTAATTGGCGCAGTCGGTAGGATATCTCTCCAAAGAGTTGATATTCAGTGAAATAAAAAATATAATAAATATAATAAAATTATATATATACACATATAATACATACATATATCTCTAAAGAGCTGATATTAAAGTGAACGTGATTAAGTGTTAAGATATCCCTCCAAAGACTAGACATCAAGTATAAACTTATCAAGAGCGAAATATAGTTGTACTAACAAATCAGTAAACAACGTGGAAACGACCTCTTGAGTTTATGAAAAGACGAGAAGAATTTTTTTCTAGAAGAAATATACAAAAAGAAATGGCAAACGCACAAGAACTCGAAGTATTGCGAAAAGCTATGGAACAAATGCAGATGAACCATCAACAACAAATTCACGAATTACAACAACAACTCATAGACCGGTGACGACAGCAACAACAACCTTTATTTTCCCTAACACCAGAACAAACCATCAGACACTTCGAACATTTGAAAGCATTCAACGGAACGAACAAATATAAGTTACAGGAATTTATAAAATCAGTGGAAAACGCAACCGAATTATGCAACGGAAATCAATAATTAATACACTACACCCTACAAATTGTCCTGAATGAACAAATACAAGGAGAAGCAAAAAGATGCATTCAACGACTAGGAAGTAACATTACTTGGAATGCAGTGAAAACTAAACTCCGGCTTCATTTTCGACCAAGAGAAAACTATGAAATCATCAATAAATGCAGAAGTTTAATGGTTAATAATTTAAGAGAATTATTTGAAAACGTAAGACATTGCAATTACTCATTGAATGAATTATATGATTTCGATGAAGAAAAACTTATTATTTATACCCCGGAAAATAATGATAAGTATTTAGTAGGCATTGTATTAGAAAAGTTAGATAATTTAATTCGAGGATATGTTCCCACTAATGCTACACTAATCGAATTATATAATAAATTTGCTGAATTGAAATTACTTGATGATGAACGAGCAATTTCTAAAACACATAAAAACAAAATTTTATGGATAAACGTGAAAATAACAGAAATAACAATTTCCGACAAAATAATAATAATGGACAAAGTAATCCAACTCAATATAGACAATGTAATAATTATAACCAAAATATTAATTCCCAATAAAACAGCAATAATCCTATGCAAAATAATTCAACTCAAAGTAGACAAAATAACAATTATAGACAAAATAACAATTACAGACAAAATAATAATTATGGACAAAGTAATTCAACGCAAGTTAGACAAAATAACAATTATAGATAAAATAATAATTATGGACAAAATAATTCAACACAACTTAGACAAAATAACAATTATGGACAAAATACTAACTTTAGACAAGATAATGTTGACCTATCCAAAGAACAAAACCACGAAGCTATGGAAATTGACAATATTCAAGAACAAGACGTAAATTTTACAATAGAGCCTCAGGAAATAAATTACCCATAATTGAAATAACAATTAATAAAGAAAAAAAATCAAATGTCTAATCGACACCGGATCTGACACAAGCATAATTAATCCAAACACAATCAAAGATATTTTCGAAGAAATACTAAATAAACCAATATATTTTACTATATTAAATGTAGTAAACAAGGTAACGAATAAATTAGTTACCCTTTTCCAAAAGAATTTGGTGCCAAAGGTACAATCCCATTGGTCGAAAATATGACGCGATTATCGGACAAAATGTCCTTATTCCCTTCAAATCTAAAATCGATTTAGAAAATAAATACATTGAAGTATTATATAAAAATAAAATACCTCCCGTTGAACTTGATTACCCTTTAGCACTCATTGAAATTCATAACTTAGAACCTCTAGAAAAGAATATTCTTGATAAATTAACATTAACACATTTAACCAAAGAAGAAGAAAATAACTTAAAAGAACTATTAAAGCAGTTCAAACATTTATTCTTTGTCGAAGGTGAAAATTTGACCTTCAGTCATGAAATATAACATGCAATCTATACAACTCTAGAAAATCCAATTTTCTGTGAAACCTATAAATATCGCCAAATTCATGAAAAAGAAATAGAGAAACAAATAAACGATATGTTAGACCAAGATATCATTACAGAAAGTATATCTCCATATAATTCCCCTTTATGGATAGTACCCAAAAAAATTGACAACTCCGGAAAACAAAAGTGGCGGATAGTAATTGATTATAGAAAACTAAATGAAATTACAATTAACGATAAATTCCCAATTCCCAATACCGAAAGTGTATTAGATAAATTAGGAAAGTCAATATTTCACAACATTGGATCTTGCAAAAATATTTCATCAAATATTAGTTAGCGAAAAGGATAGAAAGAAAACAGCCTTTTCTACGCCGTTTGGACATTTTGAACACATCAGAATGCCATTTGGACTTAAAAACGCACCAGCAACTTTTCAGAGACTAAATAATTCGGTCTTAAAGATTACATTAAACTTAGATTTGAAAATTTTTTTTCTAACGGATAGACGTCAAATTTGAATATTTGAATTTTTATTTGAGGAATTAATTTTTAAACAGCAAAAAGAAACAAGTTGAACGAGATCTAGAAAAATATCTTGTTTTCTTTAATATTTTATTATTACAACAAGAAAATAAGAAATATTTATTTATATTAAATAAATCTATTTTTGAAACACACATACATGTATATACGTATATATATGGGTATGTGGAAAAAGTATTTATAATAAATAATATAAAATATCATCGATTGGGAAAATAAGAAAGGCGACTCACGCCAAAATGGCGGAGTCGGGTATAATATTATCAAAAAGACGAAGGCATGAACTTGGAAGCAAACTAATCGAAGAAGGAAAAAAAAGTAAATTTAACGAAATTAATGACAGCTTGGCAGGGTTACTGGAAAACAGTTCCGAGTGTTTTGAGGTGCCGCTGGCATCTGATCCAAATATAATCTTGTGTTTTATCCAACCGCAAACATCAGCAACAAATATTATGAATGAAAATAGTATGGACGTTTCTGGCGTTTCTTCCGAAGATTTTGAATGGCAATTTGCGCCAGCTAAGAATTTCAAAAAGCAAAGCACAAAGGTAAATGAATTTGTAACTCCAGAGCAGCAGAACCGTTTTAAGGCACTGGAGGATATTGGAAACCAGGAAGTAGAAATAAACCTTAAGCGGGCCACCAGAGATAAAAATACATCTAATGTTAATTTAATAAATAATAATTTAAATAATAATAACACAATTACAGACAAATTAAATTGGTGCCCTCCAATTTATTTCCAGGGGGGGAATGCAAGAGGAGTAATTAACTCCATCAAGGAGAAATTCACAAAAAATGTAAATTTGAAATTGCAAAATACAGGCATTGGTAAGTTTAAACTCTTAGTAACAGATCGAGAAATACATAAACATTTACTAGAAACTTTGAAATCGGCAAATGTAAACGGTTTCACATTTACACCAAAAGAACTGAGGAGGGTCGCTATCCTTTTGAAGGGAATTATGAGCGATTACTCTCCTGAGGAAATACTTGAAAGTATTAGGGAAAAAATTCCAAATATTGCTATAGCCAAGATTTCTCCTTTCTCGACACCAAGATCTAGGGAACAAAACATTAATTTAAATATGTTTATAGTTCAATTAGAACCAGGGCAAGAAGCTAATGAGCTAATAAATTTAAAATATTTGCTTTATCAAAGGGTATATTGGGAAAAAATAAAAAGATCGGGACCAATACAATGCTATCGGTGCCAAAGATTTGGTCATATTAGCCAAAATTGTGCTTTCGAGAGAAGGTGCGTAAAGTGCGGCTCCAACCATGATCAGTACAATTGTCTTAGGGAAAATGTAGGTACAAATCCCCTAAAGCCTTTGTGTATAAATTGTAATCAAGAGGGACATCCAGCTAGCTATAGGGGCTGCTCTCAATATAAAAAATACTTAGAAAGAAAAGATCAGTTAAAATTAAATATTGAAAATCGACGCCAATTCGTTAACAAATCATTTAACAATTTCACTAACCCCAGATTAACTTTTGCTAATGTGGTTGCCCCAAAATCCTTAATGGGTAACTCAGCTGAAGTAATAATGACTGAATTTCTAGATGAATCAAATATACTTTTTGGTATCCCATATATAACCTTGCTTAACAAGGTTTTAGAATTTTGGCCTAGATATAAACTAATCACAGACCAAACTGAGAAAATGCGTGCATATATTCATTTTTGTAGCTTACTCTCAAATAAATAAAAATGTTCAGTATCAAAATATTAAATTTAAATGTGAACTCGCTGGTCTCACATGATAAAAGACTTTCTCTTTCCAAAGAATTATCTGATATAAAACCATTGGTGGCTTTCGTTACAGAAACCTGCCTAAAAAATAGACATAAGCCAATTTTTGATGATTACGAAATATTTAGGAACGACAAAGGCAGAGGTGTAGCGATTCTAATCAAAAAGGGGATAAGAGTTGAAACAGTTTTTTTTGATTTCCTATTAATCTCAGCGTCTTTAATAAAATTTTATAAAAACTTGTCAGACTTGACTCACAAAATGCTCAAAATTAGGAAAATTTGGCTCCGCATTTTGAAACGAATTTTCCACAACAATCTAAACCGAGTCAATAACCAATATAAAGAGTGGTCTTCGCGCATTTCCTGCCTCAGCAAGCTAATTAAGGATAGGATAAAGATGGAAGTTAATGATAATTTCCGAAATAGATTAAAGTTGATTAAACCGTCTCCGCAAGCCTTTAAAGAGATATTCCGAATTACAGGAAAAAACTCCACTCAGATTGACCTATCAAAATCCTGCTTGCAGGAGGATGGGCGGGAATACCACTCTGTTCCCGATAAACTTAGAGCCTTTAACGGTTTTTATGCCAATCTATTTTCGGAAAAAAATCCTCAACATAATATTGACTTAAATTACAAAATTCACAGAGATGTTGATTTGTTTTCTAACCGTTCAATCAGCCCTATCACTCACTTTAACCAGGATAATCCTGCATCTCATCCTACTAACGGAGAATTTTTTGTTTCAATTGTTAGTTCAATTATAGAAACTTTGAATAGGAAAAAATCTTCAGGGCCGAACGGAATCTCAAACTTTATTCTAGTTAAATGTTGCCTACAAATATCGCCTTTGTTGACAATTATTATTAACAACTGTTTAAATAATGGATACTTTCCCAAGGCTTGGAAAATAGCTAAATTAATACCGATAGCAAAAGACAAAACTTCAAATAATATTAAAAATTTTAGACCTATATCTATGCTATCTAACTTTGCAGAAATTCTTGAGAAGTGCCTTTTGATCAAGCTGGAGACTTTCTGTGAAGACAATAACATAATTCCAAACTCACAATTTGGATTCGAACGTGCGCATTCCACAGAGCACGCCCTGTTGCATTTTCAGGATACAATCATTCACAATCTCCGACAGCAAAAATGTACAGTTGCCTGTGCTATCGACCTTGAGAAAGCCTTCGACAATGTCTGGTCTAAAGGCCTAATCTACAAATTACTTTCGCTAAAGTGCCCAGTAGATCTCCTAAAAATGATAGTTGACTTCTTGAAAAATAGAAAGTTATTTATTCAGATTAAAAACGAAATCTCAGATGTGGTAGAGGTTAAATCAGGAGTCCCACAGGGCTCTATACTTGGTCCCAAACTATTCAATATTTTCTTATCTGATTTCCCTGGCGTAAACGCCAATAACATCTCTCATGTCATATTTTATGCCGACAACACCATATTATTCGCGGCAAGCGTGAGACCAGATTAAGCGCTCCATGCAGTTAAAACTCATTTAACAAAAGGAATTAATTTTTATAATGACTGGGGTATAAAGATTAATCTAGACAAGTGTGAACTAATTTGTTTCCGTAACGCTAGTGGAAAAGGTCACCATCTAGCCGTGAGGGAGAGCAAACTATTAAGACTGAACATTGAAGGTAGATCAATTCCCCTGCGAACGGAAATAAAGTATCTAGGAGTTAAATTTCACCACAGGCTTAAATATAACCCGCATGCTAGATATACGCTCAATAAAGCTAAAAAAGCAGCAGCCATACTGAGACCACTATTAAACTCACAGGATATGGAGCATAGAACCAAACTTCTAATGTACAAAACCTTGATAAGACCAGTTATCACCTATGCTTTCGGTATTTGGCTGTTTATAACGCCAAACGTAGCAACTGAACTGCAGATTTTCGAACGCAAAATAATCAGATACTGTCTTTCAAAATATAGAAGACCGGGCGGAAAATGGTATACTAATGACACCCTATATACTAAATCAAGAGTAACACCCTTAATTCTATATATGCTACGTCTAGCCTCAAAAAGGTTCAATAGATTAAAAGACCACCCTAACCCCATAGTTAAAACATATTTCTTAGAAATAGGGACTGTCAACTTAGTACTCAATACTATGCATCTCCGATAAGCATCATCAACGAGAGCTGTGCCAATCTAATGAGCCCCTCGGGAACTGATATGCAACATTGGAATTTTACAAAAGAACTTCTCCGGAAGTTGTCAGAGGATAGCATTAATTAACTCACGTGAACCTCTTCAGTTCTTTACGTAGATACTGATAAATCAAAGTAAGTGATAATTTAAATGAAATCAAGTAACGATTTTAATATTGATCAACCTAAGTGTTTAAATGTTCGAACATATAATGAATAAGCAATTATTCATCTTGCATTCCGCCTTCATGAATTCAATTTGAGCATGCTTCATGTTATGTACCTTTTTGACTTACTTATAGCAAAGACAGTAAATTATGATAAGATGTGTAAAATTGGGTTTGCCCACAAATTTCGACTTAAAAAACTAAATGAAATATAAGGAAATAATATACGAGGAGAATTCTTTCTTATTTTTACATTTCGTTTTTGAGCTTTGGTTTTTGTACTGGATTGATAACTTTTTTCAAATCATTTAAAGAAATTAAGCTTTCAATTCATTCATTTTATAAATCCCGTAGATGAGTATATTTTGTTCTTGGTTTTTTTTTCTTTCTCATTTTAGAATTAAAGTGTTTGATAGCAGAGCAACTTTTATTCTATTAATGTGCGCATACAAACAATTTGTGGCTTTGAATATATCTTATAGAGAAATATGATTGATATATTTGCTGTCGGTTCTTTCCTACACTGATTTTAGAATTCAAACGTACTTTTAGAAATATTTTGTATGTTCGATTGTGTGTGTAACAAGATAATGTCGATTGTATTATATGTATTTTTTGAACAAATTTTTTTCTCAGAATTTCTCGTGTACTGTTAAATAATGTTAAATAAAGAATTTAAAATCTTTCGAACTTGGGCCAAGAATTGAATTGAATTTTCTTTTAAGTAATGGACATATGCATGTATCTGATTGCTTTTTTAAAAATTATAGATATATTGATATTTTATGGTCAACTAAGGATTATTGGATTTCCGTAAATTTTAAATTATATATATTATATATAAAGATTATTATATAATATATTTATTTGGAAGAATTTTGTCTAACTCATTTTAAGTACGTTCGACAGTTAATATGTGATGATATTTGGCAACATACCTTTTTCTACAATTTTAACATCGAATGTTGACATAATTTGTTTCAGGAATGCTTTGAATAACCAAATAACTGATTTCATGATGTCGTGTTAGAAGGTTGGAGAATATATATCAGGATTATTTATTCATTTAAAATTTTTAAGCGTGGGTGTTTTGTGAAACTATTGGGTAAAATATTTCCATTTTTTTGACCCAAGAACAGTTCTTTTTTAATAGAACCAGAATCAAAAAATTTAGAACTTCCTTTCGATGTTCTAAACATTGGAATATTATAAAAAGAATGCTAAGAGTTTTTCTGAGGAATGCATGCAATTATGGAAAGAAAAGGAAATGTTGTTAGAAAAAACAAAACAATTGAAAGAAAACAAGTCCATTGATGCTCATATCGATTCGTTACCTAGCCTAAACTTAAATAGCAAAGAATTTTTTAAAATGATTTTAGCTGAAAAAAATAGCTATAATGATATCCAAAAATATTTGTCTCAAAATGTCAATTATAAGTCTGCATCTTGTTATAATTTCTTGCGTTATGATTTAGGTCTTCACTTACCTAGTCAGTCAGCTATATATAAGTGGAGTCCTGTGAAACGACTTCAACCAGGTTTTGATGATCTTTTAATAAAAAATTTGGTACAATTAGTTAATAAAATGGACAAGCAGTGTAAGCAGGCAGTGTTATTATTTGATGAAATATCAATCAAAAGAGATTTAGTTTATAATACATCTCATGATCTCGTAGACGGGTTAGTGCATTTAAATGAAAATGATAGGAAATTATTACTAGGAAAACAAATATGCGTTTTCATGATCAGGGGCTTGTTTTCTAATTGGAAATATATAATTAGTTATTTTGTTTCTGAGAACAGCATTGATGGTACCATTTAAAAAAAAAAATTGGAGGCTAATGTAAAAATATGCTTCGAAATAGGGCTTACGGTTAGAGCTGTAGTGTGCGATCAAGGTATGAATAATTAAAAATGCTATAGGCTGTTAGATATTAATAAAGAGAAGCCATATTTCTATTATAATCTGAAGAAAATAATTGCATTACATGATCCTCCTCATTTATTAAAAAATATAAGAAATACACTCAAAGATTGCACTATTGAGACTCCTGATGGACCTGCGAGTTGGGAAGTTATAAAAAGTGTTTATAGCATAGACGAAAAATCAAAAAAATATAGGTTGTGTCCAAAGATAACAAAAAAACATATTGAACCAGGGGTTTTTGATAAAATGAATGTCAGACTTGCAGTGCAAGTCCTGAGCAACAGTATGGCTGACGCAATAGATGCATTATTAGAAAATAACTCCTTTCCACAAGCTATTAAATTATATGCAGCAGCGACGAGTAAATTCGCTCGTAGTTTTGACAAAGTTTTTGACTGCCTAAATAGTCGTAATTGTGCGGAAAAAAATCCATATCGGAAGCCATTAACAAAAAATTGTACTCAATTTAATTATTTAAATGAATTCAAAGGATATCTTACAAAATTGGGTCTCCCTGCAAAAACAAAAAATATTGTTTTGACGGATTATATCTTACAATTGATGGTATTTTAAATTTAAGTACAGATATATTTTCGGACAAATATTTAAAAATTAACTTTATATTAATATCTCGACTAAATCAGGATCCATTAGAGAATATGTTTGCGCAAATTCGGGCAAAGGGCGGTAATAACAAAAATCCTAGTATCCAACGAGTTCAATGGAATAGTTGCGCGCCTAATGTCAGTGAGAAATATAACGTTCTCATATGCAAATAAGAATTGTGAAACTGATGAAGACATTCTACTTAATTGAGATAACCCATTAGAAGATACTTATATTGATAATTCTAATGAAATTACATCCAGATTATTGGTACAAAGTTCTGAAATTGTTTTGGATGATATAGAAAAAGATGCGAAAATAAATGAAACCTTAAACTCCAAGAGTAATTCCGAATTTTAAAAATTATTTTGAAAAAAATAAACTGTCCAAATGGTGCCATGATAATGAATAAAGACGAATGTGATTTTCTTTTACCGTCGGAAAAACTTAATAAACACAAAAATTTCGACAAAACTATTGAAAGGACTTTTTTACAAAATCCTTCCGATCTTTTTTTCGAAATTTGCAAATTGCATTTTCAAATATATGAAACTTTTTTTGATAATTATTTGCATTTTACCAACTTAAAAGCAAAAATTATCGAGGAATGCATTCAAAGAACTAATGAATTTTACCCCAGTTGGTTTGCTGAGAACCAATGTTTAGAACATCGAAAGGAAGCTCTAAATTTTTTGATTCTGGTTCTATTAAAAAAGAACTGTTCTTGGGTCAAAAAAAATGGAAATATTTTACCCAATAGTTTCACAAAACACCCACGCTTAAAAATTTTAAATGAATAAATAATCCTGATATATATTCTCCAACCTTCTAACACGACATCATGAAATCAGTTATTTGGTTATTCAAAGCATTCCTGAAACAAATTATGTCAACATTCGATGTTAAAATTGTAGAAAAAGGTATGTTGCCAAATATCATCACATATTAACTGTCGAACGTACTTAAAATGAGTTAGACAAAATTCTTCCAAATAAATATATTATATAATAATCTTCATATCTTTATATATATACGGAATATTTACGGAAATCCAATAATCCTTAGTTGACCATAAAATATCAATATATCTATAATTTTTAAAAAAGCAATCAGATACATGCATATGTCCATTACTTAAAACAAAATTCAATTCAATTCTTGGCCCAAGTTCGAAAGATTTTAAATTCTTTATTTAACATTATTTAACAGTACACGAGAAATTCTGAGAAAAAAATTTGTTCAAAAAATACATATAATACAATCGACATTATCTTGTTACACACACAATCGAACATACAAAATATTTCTAAAAGTACGTTTGAATTCTAAAATCAGTGTAGGAAAGAACCGACAGCAAATATATCAATCATATTTCTCTATAAGATATATTCAAAGCCACAAATTGTTTGTATGCGCACATTAATAGAATAAAAGTTTCTCTGCTATCAAACACTTTAATTCTAAAATGAGAAAGAAAAAAAAAACCAAGAACAAAATATACTCATCTACGGGATTTATAAAATGAATGAATTGAAAGCTTAATTTCTTTAAATGATTTGAAAAAAGTTATCAATCCAGTACAAAAACCAAAGCTCAAAAACGAAATGTAAAAATAAGAAAGAATTCTCCTCGTATATTATTTCCTTATATTTCATTTAGTTTTTTAAGTCGAAATTTGTGGGCAAACCCAATTTTACACATCTTATCATAATTTACTGTCTTTGCTTATAGTACAAAAAAGCAACTTTTGTAATATTTATTGTAGTATAAAGAAAAAACAAAAATTTTAACTTTATTACGCTGATTGTTGGTAACCCCAATTTTAATTTTTGATATTCTTACATGTTTTTGTAAGTCTCAAGTAGCACCCTTTGTTTTCCTTTCTTTTCTTTTGTTGCCTAGTTTTAAGTAATTTTAAGTTTAAATTAAGACTGTAGTGCAGGGAGCAAGCACTTTTCACTTAACTTTTATTTGCTTACTTTAAAAATTCTTATAATTAAAGACTGAATTTTGTATTTATATACAATTTATTGAATTCCGTTTAGTTCTAAGCTAGGCAAATTATAAGCCAGCATAACATTATTTATCTTAAAGCTTAGTATTAATACATTTGTAAAATTTCTATGTATTCGTTAAAAACAATATCAATATCAATTAACCTTAGATTAGGGAAAATATGGATGGGCCTTTCGCAGGGGAAATTGAAGCACTTTTGGAATATTAATTATATATTAATATTATTGCTTATGTGTGCGGCGTAGTGGTGGCGTTAAAAACATGAATTCGGAGGGGTAACATTGCAAATGGGCCAAAAGCTCATGCATTTTGGAACATCCGAATTGCAAAAAAATGTTTGCGTTTGATTGCTACAAAAATCAAGTTTTCTTAAACTTACAAAATTAAATTATTAAATAATAATTATAAATATTTATGTGCCTATATATTTCTTTCCTGCGTAAACCAATAGCCGAAAGCCATTTCATATGTAGAGCCTCATTTTTTGGAAACTTTAAAACCAAAAAAAAAAACATTTAAAACTGAAAATGCTGAATTTTCAAAAATTTCGACGAATTTTAAGAATTGCCTCCATTTTATCCAAAAAATGACTGTCACTGGTAGATTTCGTTAAAATCAAAATAAAAAAAAAGTGGGATTTGACGTTTCGGCGTGGATTAAAAAAAACGAATTTTTTACTAATTTATGAATTAACATAATTTCTATTTGATTACCAATAAGTAAATAAACACCATAAAAAGTTTTTTTTAAACGGCAAGAACGAAAATTCGCACATTTTAATAAAAACTATGTCAAACTTAGTTGTGAAAGAAAATTCCACGAATTTTTGGATGCTGTTTGTTATTACACCCAGAAATTAAACACTTTATAGAGGAAATTTATTAATTTTGATTATTTAATTCAAAAGAATTTGGTTTGGAATCCGAAACGCACTAAAAATTATAAATTAAAAAAACGCAATTTTTTCCCCCTCCAAATTTGACAGTTCGGCGTGAAAATCGATGCTTCAGACACAGATATCGTAAAAACGAGTTAATGCCTCCGCTTGACATTAACAAATGCTGTGTCGTTTATCTCGATGACATACTTATCTTTAGCACCTCTCTAGAAGAACACGTAAACAACATTAAAGATATTTTTAAAAAATTAAGAAAGCCAGGTCTGAAAATTCAGATTGATAAATGCAACTTCTTTTCAAAAGAAACTGAATATTTAGGACATATTCTTAAACCAAACCTTAAGAAAATTAAAGTAATTCAAGACCTTAAGCTACACATAACACACAAACAAATCAAATTATTTCTAGGAGTAACAGGATACTACAGAAAGTTTATTAAAGATTACGCGAAAATAGTTTATTCAATTACTAAATACTTAAAGAAAGACGCAAAAATTAATATAAATGATCCTGACTATATAGGTATATGCTTTCGAAAAACTGAAAGAAATAATTACCGAACAACCAATACTCAAATACCCAAATTTCAAAATAGAATTTAAACTAATAACAGCCGCTAGCAACTTTGCAATAGGTGCAGTACTAACTCAAGATGGTCATCCTATTTGCTACGCTTCGAGAACACTCAATGACTATTGGAAAACATGCTTAACATATTCAATCTATCCATCAGTATTTGACTTTTGACTTTTGAGTACTTTTATAATTTTTGTTCACTTCCGTTTTATACAAAATAAAGTAAAGACGTCAATAAATTTTATATAATTTAATCAATTGTAATCTGCGTGTTTTTCTTAAAGAAATCTTATCCACTATCATTATTTCATCAGGTTATGGGCCCAGGTCACATTAAATGCAGATATTGTGGAAAAATAAGGTGTGATTAATTAAATAAAGTTTCGTCTTTAATTTTGCGTTTGTAAAAAGCACATGATGGCATCATCAGTCGAAAGTCGATACAGTATCACAAAATTAAATGGTGATAACTATTTCGTATGGAAATACAAAATGGAAATGTTGCTAAAAGAAAAAGGTTTATGGAAAATTATTAGTGAAAAATTACCAACCGAAATTACAGACACGTGGACGGGATCAGATGAAAGAACTCATTCAACGATAGCATTAAACATTGAAGATGATCAAATTCATCACATTCGCGGTTGCACATCGGCTAAGGAAGTTTGGAAGGCTTTAAAGGATATTTATGAGTTAAATTCTCCAAGTAATCGAGTGCATATTTTACGAACAATCATGCGGCAAAGATTGGATGAAGGTGGTGATGCAGAAAGGCACGTGAATCATATGAATGAACTATTTCAAAAATTAATGGCTCTTTGTAGTGATATTGATCCAGAATTTTTCATGAGTGCAACATTGTTGGCTTCATTGCCAGAAAGTTATGACAGCTTGGTCACAGCATTGGAAGCAAGAACAGAAGAAGAATTAAATTCAAGTTTGGTGAGATCAAAAATAATCGCTGAATACAAAAGGCGATTGGATCGTGGTGATGGCATGAAAGATGATGCTGCGTTAAAAGTTGAAGCAATAAAAACACCAAGTGCATCAAATACGAATATTAAATCATTCCAATGTTTCTTTTGTCGTAAAAAGGGTCATATAAAGAAAAATTGCATGAAATATAAAGTTTGGTTAGAAAGAAAAGAAAAGGGTGATCAAAAGGCAAATTTGGCTGAAGAAAAGGGTGAACACATACTTACAACACAAAAGATTGACAGTGGCTGGATAATTGATTCCGGTGCTACATGTCATATTGCTGGTTCTAAAGATTCCTTTACTGATATTGATTCTAGTTGGAGGGAAAATGTAAGTGTTGCAAGTGGACAACAATTGACAGCAATTGGAAAGGGAACAATCAAGGTTGGATGTTTAGATGAACACAATCAGTCAAGTCAAGTTAAAATTACTGATGTGTTGTTAATGCCTGACATAAAGGGAAATTTACTTTCAGTGCGTAAATTGACTGAAAAAGGTTATGAGGTAAATTTTGTCGGTGCAAAATGTGAAATCAAGAAAAATAATCAACAGATTGCAATTGCTGATCTCAATGGTAAACTCTACAAGTTGCGTGAATCAAATAAGGCATATTCAGTTGAATGTGAATGCAATGGTTGTATTCATTATTGGCACAGGGTTTTAGGTCATCGAGACATTGAAGTTATAAAATCATTAGCTAAAACTGATTTGGTTCATGGTATTCAGTTCAGTGAATGTTCATCAAATTGTCCGGTAAATGCCAATTGTAAAGTTTGTCTCGAAGGAAAAATAACCAGAATAAAGTTTCCAAAGAAATCAGAAAATAAAGCTGTTGCAGTATTGGATTTGGTACATTCGGATGTGTGTGGTCCAATGCACACTCCCACACCATCAGGTAATGTATACATTTTAACTTTCATTGATGATTACTCAAAATATACGGTTATCTACCTAATGAAACATAAATCTGATGTTTACAGTAAATTCAAAGAGTATATCGAGATGGTGAAAGTTCAATTTGGAAAGAAACCTAAATGCATTCGTACGGATAGAGGAGGAGAATACATCAGTAAACAGTTTATTGGTTATTTGAAATCAAGTGGTATTCAAATTCAGAGAACTGCTCCATATACACCAGAACAGAATGGTACGGCTGAACGCAAAAACCGTACATTGGTGGAAATGACTCGATGCATGATTATTGATGCTGGTTTAGAAAATAAATTTTGGGGTGAAGCTGTTACTATGGCTAATTTTATGCAGAATCGTTTGCCAACAAAAGGTACCGAAACAACACCATATCAAGCATGGTTTGGAAAGAAACCAAACATTCAGTATTTTAAACGATTTGGTTCAGAATGTTTCGTACACATACCTAAGGAGCTGAGACGTAAATTGGATTCAAAAGGTGAAAGCGCAATATTTGTTGGCTACGATTATGAATCAAAGGCTTATCGATGTTATGTTCCAGCTGCAAATAGAATTAAAATTAGTCGTGATGTTAAATTCATCGAAAGGGGTGTATCGTCATCCATGCAACATAAAGTAAATATTCAAGAGGAACAGGTTATTGTTAAATATGAAAGTGATGTTCATGATCAGCTGAATGATACAACAGATAGTGATTATTCAGATTTACAAAATATTCCGGCTGAAAATCAAATTGAAGTTCCATTATTAAGGAAATCTCAACGTACAAATAAAGGTGTTCCACCGAAAAGACTGATTGAGGAAATACAATTAATAAATTCCGTGATTCAAGAACCAAAGAGTTATGAAGAAGCTATTAACTGTAATCAAAAGAAATTATGAATTCAGGCTATGACAGATGAGATGATTTCATTAATGGAGAATGAAACATGACAGCTCGTGAAACTTCCTAGCGGTGTAAATTTAATTGGTTGTAAATGGGTATACAAATTGAAATGCGATACAAATGGTGAAGTCATTCGATATAAGGCAAGATTGGTGGCTCAGGGTTTTTCTCAAAAGTATGGCACTGACTATGACCAGGTGTTTGCTCCAGTAGTTCGTCAAACGACATTTCGAATTTTGCTTACAATTGCTGCAAATAAAAACATGAGGGTGGTTCATTTGGATGCAAAAACTGCTTTTCTCAACGGTGAGTTGGAGGAAAAGATTTATATGCGCCAGCCGCCAGGTTTTAAAGTTGAAGGCAATGAAGAACTGGTTTGTTTACTGTCAAAAAGTTTATATGGTCTAAAACAATCGGCAAGAAATTGGAATGCAGCTATTCATAAGAGACTTATTGATGCGGGCTTTATTCAAAGCAAAAATGATAAATGTTTGTACATCTACAGATGTGGTGATAAAGTATTGTATGTCCTTATCTACGTCGATGACATTATCATTGCTAGTGAGCATGATGATTTAATTACAGAATGTGAAAATATTTTGGGATCTAAATTCATAATCAATAATTTAGGTGAAATAAAGTATTTCTTGGGATTGGAAGTTATTAAAGAAGTAAATGAAGCAAAAGACTCACCAGTTCCGATCTCAATTGGATATGGCAAATGTGGTTTATTGTTGACAAATGAAAATTATCGTAAATTACTTGGAAGTTTGTTGTTTGTATCAGTTAACACTAGACCAGATATATCGGCTGCAGTGTCTATCTTGGCTCAAAAGATGTCGAAACCAAATCAAGAGGATTGGAATGAATTAAAGCGTGTGCTTAAATATCTCAAGGGTACAATTTCGTCAAAGTTATCGCTTGGTAAAATTGGTGACAATTATCAGTTAATTGGATATGCAGATGCAAGTTGGGGTGATGATTGTGCTACTCGAAAATCAAATAGGGGTTACATTTTTAAGTATTTCAATGGTACATTGAGTTGGCATAGCAAGAGACAAGATTGTGTTGCATTATCATCAACTGAGGCAGAAGTAATTGCCTTGTCTGAGGCATGTCAAGAGGCACATTGGATTCGAAGACTGCTAAACGATTTTGATCAACATGTGTACAAACCAACTTTAATTTATGAAAACAATCAAAGCTGTTTGAATTTCATCAAGGAAGAGAAAATTTCATCAAGAACAAAGCATATTGCGGTTCGTGAGGCATTTGTTAAGGATTATGTAGACAAGGGCATTGTTATTTGTAAATATTGTCCTACTGAAACAATGGTTGCTGATTTGTTGACAAAGCCTCTACCTGGACCCCGTGTGAGGTTATTAAGAAGTAAATGTGGAATTAACTGATGTCCGATTGAGGAGGAGTATTGGAAAACATGCTTAACATATTCAATCTATCCATCAGTATTTGACTTTTGACTTTTGAGTACTTTTATAATTTTTGTTCACTTCCGTTTTATACAAAATAAAGTAAAGACGTCAATAAATTTTATATAATTTAATCAATTGTAATCTGCGTGTTTTTCTTAAAGAAATCTTATCCACTATCATTATTTCATCAATGACCATGAAAAAAACTATTCTACAATAGAAAAAGAATTATTAGCAATTGTTTGGGGAACAACATACTTCAGACCATATTTATATGGCAAAGATTAAATGGCTACAAATTAAACATTCCGGTAAAGACATAAACCCCGCTTACAAAGATGGTTACTCTCACTAGCAGTGGCGGTTCGTGACTATCTGCGCAGGTGGGGCTAATTCAATATTTGCCTAAAAAAGGTCGTTCCATATTCTAATATTGTAAACAAATTTATGGAAGTTTCTACTTCATCCTAGAGGTATTGCAATTGAAGTGGTCACCGAGTTTTATCTGATTGGTTTCCCAAAAGTCTATAATAACAGTGTAACATACATACATACGTTAACGAATGTTCGCAATTGATTATGAAATATTTATGTAGCAATATAATTAATATAAACGAAATTGCTTTACAAATTTTTCAATTAAATCCGAAAAACTGTATAAAAAACGACAAACTTTATGATTACACTGGTTTTTGCTTAATAACTTCCTTCCCCTATGTCAATTTTGCTGAAATGCAATAGCAAAGCCAGTTAAGGATTAACTGAATAACATTCTAAATTTCAAAGAAACCGGATAACGCATTTTTCAGTTATCTTGTACACGGACTGGAGGACGGACATGCATAAATCGATATAACTTTTGATTCTCTACACAACCATACCCTTGAAACCTTTCTACGATGATTATTCCGATATGTTACACTATAGGGGATAAATATCCAAAAAGTTATAATAATATTTCAAACTTTTTCTGTATAACTTTTTCAAATTTACTCTAAATCACAGCCTGGCTGGTCCCTGAAGACATAAATTTATTCGAAAAATGTTATTCTAATCGGTAAATTCGTTTTAAAGTTACATCAAAAACCTTTATGAACATTTTTTTCCTACGATTATATCTTTCTCCACAATCCTAGATGAATTTTACTGAAATTTTCTGTTGCAATGCCATACTAAATCGAGGAATAAGAAACTCAGGGGAATAAAAAAATTTATTAATTATCGAGCTTCCAAATAATTTTAGTAAATAATTTAAAATACTTCACCGGAAATAATTAATAATTGAAAATTTCAAAATCTTAATTCTATATGAATATTTTGTGCAAAAAATTTTAATTAAATTCATTAAAATTTATTAAATAATTAACATTTGCTTATACCTATGCTTTCATTATAAAGTACGGTATCAAAATAAATTACAAATTTTTTATCTAACAATTAATTCAAAAATGGCAAAATCTCCGTTGTTAGTTTTGATAATGGTGTTTGAAATATTATCATATCATCTGTGTAAAAATTGATAGTTAGATTTCCAAACAGAGAGAATAAAGAGAGATATAAATATGAAGATATGCATTAAATTGGTCAAAACTTGAACTGAATACTTTCTTACGCGAAGAATACTTCCACTAATCATCTCTTTCGGGCTGATTTAAATTAGCCCAAAATGTATGAAATTTTAATAGACAAAAAAGAGAAGAAGAAGAAAAAAATGTGTAGTGTATAATGATTTTGTTGTTGGATTGGGTCTGAATTTGATGTAGCCCCTTTTTCGTACGATTTTTTCTACTGTTTAAGCTCATAGAAATATTCGATTCTGTTGGTGTTTTTGTGTTTAAGCTAGTGAGATTATGTGTTTCTTTTCAATGATGTTTTGCTGTTTGTGTTTACGCTAGCGAGATTTTTTTTTCGATTTTTTTTAAATAAGAAAATAAAGCAAAGGTTTTCATTTAATTTATTTTTGTATTTAAGTTAATATAATATGTATATATACAATATACTGCTTTTCGTTTATGTTTGGATTTTCTAATATTGTATATTTTTAAAATAAATTTTAACTGAAAACTTTCAGTTGTTCGTTAGATTTGGTGGGGCTTAGCCCCATTAGCCCCTAAGGTAGAGCCGCGCCTGCTCAATAGGTGAATACAACATTACTATAGATTACATCAAAGGAAATGATAATAAAATAGGGGACTTCTTGAGTAGAATCAATACAGAGACTATTGAAATTCATTCCATTGAAACCACTGAACCGAAAAATGTAACTAATGTTGATCCTGGTTTTCATAAACCACTGGTAGAAATTAACGCTAATGACACAGTTGAAATGCAGATAATTCATTCACAGGAAGAAAATTTAAACAACCACATTCCCATACTTGAAACCATTGTCAATCGCTTTAGACATCAGATAATACTCTGCAAAAATAAGACTAAAGAACATGAAATCATATTTAAAAACCATAGAATCTATATAGACAAAAATTATCTAATTAATGAAAATTTAGGTGATACACTAAAGAAATACATTACTTAAAATATTAGCGAGATAATACGTGTAGATACTTATGTAAACAGCAAAACAATTTTTATTAACTTCATCGATAAACTAACAACACATGTAGTAGGTTTCCCTTTAGAAAACAAAAATTATAAAACATTACTTGAAAAATTTAAATTATTTACATCCATAAAAGGAAACTGCGAAAAGTTTGTATTTAACATCGAATTTAAAACTAACGTTAAAGAATTCCTTGAAGGAGAAAAAACCAAACCTGATAGCCATACCGGAAATTCAGACATCGAAAGATCCCATAATACCATAACTGAAGAACTTTAAATCTTAAAAACAAAAAACCCATTAAAGATCAGATGGTAGAAGTAGTAAAACTATATAATAACTAGGAGGTTACCCGTCCTAAGACGACCTGCTAGAAATTTCAGTTTACAGATCACTGTAAATTAACTAAATTTATTCAAGCGTAGCATCTCAATTCGCAACATTATAGATCTTTTACCCTGTTCCCGTAACACCACTGAAGATATATATCATATCTTAGATCGACCATTCAGAAAGCACATTATTTACGACGCAACACCTCGAGTGGAGACATTAAATTGATCCCATTTCCCCGATTGGTAAAATAGCTCCCGTCAAACATATATTACGTAAAGGCAAAAACCTCGACAACCGTAGCGCCAAAGTGGTGCGAGATAGAACCATTTATTCTTCGACAGAAAAATTCCCCGTCAAAACCTCCACAACTTAGCTGAACATTGTAATCGCGTTTGCCCTCTATATAAAAACTTCAAAAGTTTCTATTGACACCAGCGCCAAAGCGGTGAGAGATAGAACTATATGGTCTTCGGCAGAAATAATGCCAACGGATAACTTCCACAACTTTGCTGAGCATTGTAATCGCGTGTGACGTCTATATACGAAGTTCCAAAATTTGTGTTGATTTCAGCGCCAAAGTGGTAAGAGATAGAACTATATGGTCTTCAGCAGAAATAGTGCCCAAAGAAAACTTCCACAACTTTGCTGAACATTGTAATTGCGTGTGACCTTTGTATAAAAAGATCAAAAGTTTTTATTGACTCCAGCGCCAAAGTGGTGAGAGGTACAACTGTTTGGTCTCCGACGGAAATAATCCCCATGAAAACCTCCACAACTTTGCTGAACATTGTTATTGCGTGTGACTTCTATATAAAAAGTTCGTAAATTTGTATTGCCTCCAGCGCCAAAGCGGAGGGAAATCGAACTTTGCCGTGTACGTCAGAATGTCCGGCATAAAAATCTTAATAAGATCGCCTCAGTTCAGAATTATCTCCGATGTATATTTCAGATTATAAATGAGGTTTCCCGAAATAAGCTTTCAAGCCCCCCTTTGTAACTCATCCGACCCCCAACCTCCCCGGAAACAAAATTTTTTCACGTTTCAAGTAATTCTCTACAACATATCAAAAAATGTTTTTTTTTTTTTTCCTCAACGAATTTTCTTTCCTGACAATATAGGATGCACAGAAAGAAAGAAAGAAAGAAATAAAGAAAGAAGGATTAGCCTTTTATATATATAACTAGGTGAAAACCCGTCCTAAGACGGCCTCCTAAAAATTTCAGTCACTGTAAATTAACAAAATTTATTCAAGCGTAGGATCTTAATTCGCAGCATTGTGGATCTTTTACCCCGTTCTGGTAGCACTTCTGGCGATATATTTCATGTCTTAAGTCGACCTATTCAGAATGCACACTATTTACCCCGCAACACCCTGAACAAAGACATTAAATTGATGCCATTTCCCCGGTTGGTAAAATAGCTCCCGTCAAACATATATTACTAAAGCAAAACCCTCTATAGAGTAGGGGCCTAAACAGCCACAGCGCCAAAGTGGTGACAGATAGAACTATTTTACCTGCGACAGAAAAAATCCCCATGAAAACCTCCGAAACTTTGCTGAACATTGTAATCGCCTGTGACCTCTATCTAAAAAGGTCAAAAGTTTCTATTGAATCCAGCGGTGAATGGTAGAGCTATATTGTCTTCGGCAGAAATAGTACCAATGAAAACTTTCACAACTTTGTCGAACACTGTAATCGTGTGTAACGTCTATATGCGAAGTTCTAAAATTTTGTTGACTCCAGCGTCAAAGCGGTGAGAGATAGAACTATATGGTCTTTCGAAAGAAATAGTCCCCATGAAAAGTTACACAACTTTGCTGCGCATTGTAATCGTGTGTGGCGTCTATATACGAAGTTCCCACATTTGTATTGATTCCAGCGCCGAAGTGTTAAGATATAGAACTATTTGGTCTGCGACAGATATAATCCTCATGAAAACCTGCACAACTTTTCCGAACACTATAATCGTGTGTAACGTCTATATACGAAGTTCCAAAAATTTTATTAACTCCAGCGCCAAAGCGGTGAGAGCTGGAACTATATGGTCTGCTACAGAAATAATCCCCATGAAAACCTCTATAACTTTGCGGAACACTGTAATCGTGTGTGACCTCTAAATACGAAGTTCCAAAATTTTATTGACTCCAGCGCCAAAGCGATGAGACCGTGAACTATATGGTCTGCGACAGAAATAATCCCCATGAAAAGCTCCGAAACTTTGCTGAACATTGTAATCGCGTGTGACCTCTAAATACGAAGTTCCAAAATTTTATTGACTCCAGTGCCAAAGCGGTGAGAGATAAAACTATATGGTCTTCCAAAGAAATAGTCCCCATGAAAAGTTACACAACTTTGCTGAGCATTGTTATCACGTGTGACTTCTGTATAAAATGTTCGAAAATTTGTATTGCTTCCAGCGCCAAAGCGGTGGTAAATGGAACTTTGCCGTGTACGTCAGAATGTCCGGTATAAAAATCTTAATAAGATTGCCTCAGGTCAGAATCATGTCCGATGTATATTTCAGACTATAAATGAAGTTTTACAAAATAAGCTTTCAAGCCCCCCTTTGTAACTCCTCCGACCCCCAACCTCCCCGGAAACAAAATTTCTCCACGTTTCAAGTCCTTCTCTACAACATATCAAAAAGTGTTTTTTTTTTCCTCAACGAATTTTCTTTCCGGACAATATAGGACGGACAGAAAGAAAGAAAAAAAGAAAGAAATAAAGAAAGAGAGAAAGAAAGAAAGAAAGAAGGATTAGCCTTTTATCTATATAATACCTTTCATTCAACAATTAAAACAACCCCACAAAAGGCCCAAAATAAAGAAATACCTATTGAAAACTTAATCGAAAATATAAATACTGCGAAAAGTAAATGGTTACAGAAACATAATTCAAAATGCGAAAATTACAAAGAAGAAAGAGCATTTGGCTACGTAAAGAATTATAAATCAGTGAGACATAAAGAAGAACCAAAATTTAGGAAATTACCACTCGACAATATACATAACAGTAATATTAAAAAACCATTCAAATTTTCATATCAAAACAGTAGCGAAATAGATATTGATAAAGATGGTCATTCCATTAGGTCAACAGACATTAATAATAGACAACAACCGACTCAAAAAACCACAATTTAATAACAAACATGAATCAACAAATATAAATTAATAATAATTTTTAGAAATCTATATTACAAAGAAAAAAAAACGCTCTAGAAAAATTATAGGAAACAAGTACTCTCAAAAATATCCTCCCTAAATAACATTACGAACTTTACAAAAATAATATTGTAATTGAACAAATCATGAAATTAAACATTATCAAAAGCAGAGTGGAACATATCCAAGAAAACTTCGCAAGATTAAGTTTATTGCATCCAAATATTTTAACAAATGAAGAAATAAATATATTATATTAATATAAGATTAGGAGCCGCTAACTTTCTATATAAGAAATTAATTTTGTGTTAAAGATACCTATAAATTATATAACAAAAAAACAACTAACATAACTAATGAGATTCAGGAGAATCCTCAATCAAAGAGGGGAGGAGGTACATCAGCAAAAAGCAACCAAAACATTAACACCTCCAAGAACTCTGGACCTTTGATAAGGCCAGAATTTATCGAGACTTATCGGCTCTCAAATAAGATAAGAAAAATAAGGAAAATAAGAATGCGAATATTTAAATTAGATAAGAAAAATAAGGAAAATAGGAATTCGAATATTTAAATATGGTAAGGAAAATGAGAAAAATAAGAATCTTAATATTTTTAAGGAATAAAATAAATAAGATAAGAATTTGAATATTTTTAAGGAACAAAATAAATAAGAAAATGAGCAAAGCAAACCATAGTAGTAAATTTACATTTTCTCTATATCGGCCGGACCACTATGGAACTTTCCCGATAATGTCATCAAATATTCATTTCAGTTCTCCTATTCTAAATGTACATTCCAAGTTTCATGAAAATGTGACTAGTATTGGCCGAATTATTAAGGGTTCTTATTTTGCATTCCCGTAACCCCTACTGAGGGGAGTCCTTTGGGGTGGACCAATTGAAAAAATAAAATATGTCTCCCCGCGGTGGGGGGTTGTGGAGGGCTAAAAATGAAAAACTTCAATAATTCCCTCAATAATAGGCAGATTTTCTTTAAACTTAGTGTGTACATTCTGAATAGAGCAAGTGAAAAGATAGAATGCGGGAGGGTGAAATAAAAAAACCTTAATAATTCGGTCAATAACCGTCGGATTTTAATGAAACTTGGAATGTATATTTGGGATGAGCAAACTCAAAAGATAAAATGTCTCCCCTCGAGGGGGCTGTAGGGGGCTGAAATAGAAAAATTTAAAGAATTCACTCAATAATGGGCAAATTTTCTTAAAACTTAGTGTAAACATTCTGGATAGGCCAATTGAAAATATAGAATGCGACTCCCCTCTGTGGGGGTTACGGGAATGAAAAATAAAAAAACCCTTATAATTCGGCCAATACTAGTCACATTTTCATGAAACTTGGAATGTACATTTAGAATAAGAGAACTGAAATCAATATTTGATGACATTATCAGGAAAGTTCCATAGTGGTCCGGCCGATATAGAGAAAATGTAAATTCACTACTATGGTTTGCTTTGCTCATTTTTCTTTCTTTTTTTGTTTTATGACGTATTTTCTTCCTTTTCTTTATATTGGTTTTCTTTTAAAGAAAAGAGAAGAACTCAAATAAAAAAAAAACCTGTGAAAACACCAACAAATTTTCCACTTCCCGTAATTTACTTTACGATTATAAATTTTTTCTTTCCTTTACTCTTGTTAAAAAAAACTGTTAATGGAAATTTCCTTGTTTTATTTTTTTCATCTTCCTAGCCCTTCTAGATCAAAAGTTAGGTTTTCGCACAATTATAGTACTTTCCTATAAACATTCGTTTATCGGGAAAGTAGGAATAAAATGAATAAGATAAGAAATTAATATTTGTATACGAAATAGTACAAAATAAAAAGTTTTAGTTAAGAAAAAGCAGTTACAAGAAATTCTTGTGAATAGAAACATAAAGTTTATTAATAAAATTATAATAAATAAATAATAAATGTTTTTTATTTTGCTAAAAATTATAATAATATAATTTAATCGCGTGACGAGCCCTAATAATTTCATTTATGATTTTCAGAAAATCAAAATTTCCGTGTGTTTTTTTTATTTTGTCAAATTTCCTCACATCTACTAGGCTACTAGGTTTAAAATTTGAAATTTTCAACTACAGCGTCGTTAACATCCTCTCGCCTGGTAACGTGATCCAGTGGAAAACAGTTAACAATCCCTTCCCGACACTGCTTCTAACGTCCAAAGCAGCCCACTTGTCTTATGTATATAGGTCGATTAGTCTGTATTGTAGCCTTTCGTATTTTACCGTCTCTCGAAGGTTTAGCTTCTATTACGATGCCCTTCGGCCAAGATTTCCTTGGTAGATTTTCATCTACAATCAAAACGATATCTCCTCTTTTTATAGGATTCTCAGTTTGGTGGAACAATTTAGTCCTATTAGTGAACGTATGAAATTACCGTTTAACGCGTCACCGCGTTTAGCGATTTGTTGTGATTTTCACCAGTTTTTACGCAGTATTAGATCAGTTTCTTCAAAATGCCCTGGAGGTTTGTTTCCATTTGATGACCCCGGCAAAAATGATTTGGTGTAAGTTCTTCATCAGCGTCATTTAATTTGGATGTAATCCATTGGCATTCATTTAATTTTGTAAGGTCCAAAATATCTCTGATTCTGAAGAAGGCAAAGTGTACATATTTATTTGCGTCAGAATAAAGCCAAAATAAAACGGGCTTAGAGCTCGTCCACATTATTCTTCTAAAAATACAAACTCGATTACATATGCTATCAACTAGCCTCGAACCAAGTAGAGCTGCTTGTAATTCTAATCTTGGAATAGACATTATTGGGCGCTGTGGAGAAACCTTAGATTTTGCACCAATAAGAACCACTTCAACAATATTGTCGATTTCAACTTTAAAAAATGCAACAGCATAACCATTTTAGGAATAACTAGTTAGGTAGGGTTTCATCCCAATCGATCACTGCTTTCCAAACGTCCTTTAAACGTTTTTTATACATAGGACAGGAAGAACGAAGAAAAACCCTGGACGATCGAAACAGACATGAAAGTTTTTCAAATATTGTGCTGTACTGCGAGAACAAGATGCGCCAAAGGTTACGTAGATATCAATTCCTTGGTTATAATTTTCTTGCCATAAAAATCGTTGCGAATGTTGATCACAGTTTCTTATTTTGACTTGATGATACATTTCAGCACTATCTCTGCATAGAGAAAATTCTGATCTGTTAACAACATTGAATTTACCGAAGCTAAATTCCGTACTAATATTAATTTTGACGGTTTGTTCGGATTTGTAACTAGAAATATAGGTAAGTACCACGTTTGAGGATGCATCTGTTGAAGCTCGTCAATTGTCAATTTTCTTGCATAACTCTTTGATTGTAGCTGCTTTATATGCTTTCGAATGTTTTGCTCTGACGACATCTTTTTCTCCAGGCAGATTAAACGTCTTTTTGCCATTGGAAAACTATCTGGCAGCGATATATCGTCACACTTTCACAACAGACCTGTCTCAATATTGTGGTCCTTACAAATTGTTGTTGCTTCTAGAATTTGGCATGCACGAGTCTCTTCAGATGAAACGAGTCGAAGCTCTTGAGATTTCTACTGAGAAAAAATCTTTAAACCATTTATTAAGCTCTTCTTATGGGCTGTGTTCACTGACCAACTAAATGTAACAAAAAGCGACTAAAAGTTACACTTTTGCATTCACTGGTCAACTTTTTTTGTCTACGATGACGTCATTACACCGTCACTCTATCGTTCACTGATTAACACCGATGTCGATTTTAGTACCTTTTTTCGACCAATGTCATGGGGCCTAGTCGATTATTGTCATTTCTATTTCGTCAGTTTAATTTTGAATTTAAAACAAATTTTTATGATTTCAGTATTTTTTTTTATTGTTTGGCAAATTTATAGAAAAGTTATAATTTTAGTAACAAGCGTAACGGAAATAGTTCCGTTAGGTTTTGTTTTCATTGCTGGCTTGCTGGTGGCCTCGCTTTACCGGGTATCTTCAGCCTAGTCAGTTTTCAGGGTTCTCCACCAGCGACCAGAATGCTGTTAAGCGTGGTTCGGAATAAAAATTAAAAAAAAAATTAAGACGCAAAAAAAAAATTTTATCCACCAAAGATTCTTGCTAACTAAAAAATAAACTTCCACCCCCAAAACGAGCAATCTTATGAGGCGTCCTGGTGACAGGAAGCTTTCATTTTATCTAACCAAGAATCGTATCAAAAAGAGAGAAAAAAAATTATTAAAAAAAAACCACTGTATAGACGGAATCACATTGAAACCGATTTTGCATTCACACTTCCCCAACGTTGTACATCCCTTATCATGTGCGTGGTCCACACGCCTGACCGCAACCACCCCCCTATTAGGTTCTTAGCACTTCATATTTGAATTATCCTTTTTCTTTAAAACACTTGGAAAATAACCCACCATAAAAGGGAATAATAATAATAATAATAAAAAAACGAAAAAAAAATAATTTCAAACCAAAATTTATTTATTAATTTTTTTATTTTCAAATTCAAATTTTCTAAAAAATATGTATTCTTTAAAAAGGTAATAGAAAAAAAAATTTTATATAGAAGAAAACGTTTTTAGTGTAAACCAAGCTTTAATAAGCAAAAAAAAGAAAAAGTCAAATTCACCATGCTATCAAATTGGTCCAAAGTGGTATACCAGTTGATATGTTTACGTTTTTTTATTTGACGTTTCAAATAATTTCCGCACGAATGAAACTTTTATATTTTAAGCACTTTTCGCAATTGTTCCCTTTTTTTAAATTAAAATTTAGAAAAATGATAATCGGCACACAGAATCATCCGGATTCATTAAAGTTTTATGAAGGTGTCTTAATTGTTACTGAAGTGTGAAAATAAATAAATAAACAAAAACTAAAGCAAAATATTCTAAAGAAAACCTATGTACTAATTCCATTTACTAATAGGTTTCGTTATAAAAAAAATTAATATATAAAAAAAAAGAAAACAAAAAGGAAAATGTTTATACTAATAAAGGAACGTGATAAAGAAAAATATATTAAAAAAATGGCTTAGCTGTGTATCCGTTTAAGTTTGTGTTGGTGCAGCATTCGTGACCCAGTTATGTTCATCCAAACTGTGAATTTCAATGACCCTCTTATGATAGAAATCCCAAGTTCCTTTTTTTAAGAATCCGCTGGTTTCTCTTCTTTACGGGTTTTTTTTTTAATGTCTCGGAATATCACAAAAAAATTACAAAAATTTAAAAAAAAAACTAATTTTAAAATTCACTATGTGCAATATTTATATAAAAAAAACGAAACTCAAAAATTTTCGGCACTTAAACGGCGAAACTTCTTCAAATCTTTTTTTAAAAACCAACCTCTTTCTTTTAATATGACAGCCTTTTTATAGCCTTTCGTCTAACAGGATTGGCGGCCAAAATAAGCATTAATTCGTTTTGAAGATATTATACGATATCTTATGGTTCCTTTTAAGATTTTTAATAATCTTGAATTCTTTTTCTGCCTAATTAGCTTTTTTAAACCTGGTTAAATGATAGTTTAGCATGTTTTTTTTAAAGAATTAAAGAATTTTTCTTTTGTGAGGTCGTCGCTCTTGCCAAGAAGGTAAAATTTTGGGCTTCGTCCTTTCTATCCCGACAAAATGATCTTCGAAAATCCAAAATGATTACAAATTTTAAGAATAGTCACGAATTCCGGGCTGTATAATAGATCTTGGGCTCCTAATTCTCCTAAAATTAGTGCTTACAAAATTTTCTATCAACCTCAAAGAGAAAATCCAAAAAAAAACAAGGTTAGTTTGGACTTATAAACATAAACTTTTCTTATTTGTCTTTTATTTTATGTTAATTTCCGATCATGGTGACATCATGTTTATGGCGGAGAACATGAAGGTCGCAACAACACAACTACCTCAGATATGACACTTCGTTTACCAGGATCCTCTTACACGCGGTCGCGTTTCTACAAAAAACTAAGGATGCCATTAATATGATGTGGTTTACAACCAGGAACCTGATTATATTAGTTTTAAGGACTCATACTAATTTATTTTTTTTTTCATTATATCTAATTTTAGTGATCTTGTTTCCTGTGTCGTTTCTTTCCCCGGAAGTGACCTCTCTCTTTGAAATGTGGATGCCTGTGGACACAAAAGAAGAATTCTACGTGGTAATTAAAGGTAATATTCACACTTGGTAGAGGTAAGTAGCTTGCATTTCTTTTTCCGTACGTAATTATAAACTTTTTCTTTCAGATTCGACATACTAAAAAACGACGGTCGTTACACAAGTTTATATTTAATTCGTTGAAATATTTTCGGAAAAAATAAAAATTGTTAAAAAAGTGGAACCATAAAGTATCTTTTTTATATAAATATTAATTACTAAATTAAATATTAAAAATAAATGGATTTCATGAAAGTAATTTTAATAATTACAGAACATTAGCTAACCTGTAAATCTCCAAGTACAATTTCGTAATGACAATAATTGACTGCGACTACCATCGTTCACTCGCAAACAACTTACATGTTTCGACACCGGCTTTTTTGACATTAACTTACAACGACTTTTTTTTACACCGGTGTGATCGAGTGAACGGAACCCTGCATTACAGTCACATATATGATAATTCTAATGAGCAACAATAGACGTATCAACAATTTTTTGAATTGTTAATGTAACGCTGTCCATGAAGAGTCGAAACTATATGGGTCTTTATTGATACTGGTTGTTTCCATTTCCCTTCTTTAACTTCGAACGGAGATATAAGCTTCCAGTTATCAACACCTATTAAGATTCGTGGATTTCTGTTTTGATATGAATTGTGAGGTACATTTTTCAGATAAGGATATTCATTGACTAGTTCCTTGATTAATATTGACTGAACTGGAAGAACTAAGTTTTTTACAGTACGAACATCTGAAAGACGATATCTTTGTCTTTTGGCTTCTTGTCGGGATAATTCGAGACATACTCCCTTAGAATTATTTTCAACTCGAACGGTATCCGGGGTCCATTTCAGATATAATTTCTCCGGAGTACCATCAAGCTGTAGTTCATTTGCAATGTCTTTACCGATTATTGTTAAGGATGAACCTTCATCAAGAAAAGCGAAAGTTTTGACTGAGATAAATCAGCAATATTTTTGGCACCATATAATGGCGCTGGAACAATTCGGAAGAAAACTGATTTATTCTGATTTTGATGCACGTTAATATTCGATTGAGACCTTCCAACTTGTTTTGTCTTGCTATTATGAAGTAATGGATGATGTTTTGCAGTACAGAGATCCATTTGGTGTGGTTTGACATCATTACACTTTGAAAAATTATAGTTCTGTAAACATAAACGACATCGTTTATTTTCATTAATAATCTTCCACTTATCAGAGCAGCTCAACTTTTTAAACATAGTGCAGGCTTCCAATTGATGGTCTTCGGGACAAGTCCGGCATCTACCTGCTTCAGCGAAATGGGCGACATGAGTGTGTGTAAATGCATCTGATTTGGCAGAATGACGTTCTCATCGAACTTCAGGTAGTTGTTCTTTTATTAGAGTAAAATTAACTCTGGTAATTGCTTCTGCTACCATAAATAACCATTCACTAAAGGCACATATGCTTGTATCTCGTGAAAGCATAGCCCAATTGAATTTTATTTTCAGTGGTTACTTATCTATCAACTCTTGTAACAAAATAGGATTTAAATGAGCTGTAAGTTCTAAAGCCATAGTCGCACACAAATTCCGTACGGAGAGAGTGTAACTAATTACTGTGTCGAATTTATCATCTTTTGGTGGGGGTTCACATTTTATTTTTGTTAGCAGCGTAATAACAATTAGTTCAGGACGACCATATAAAAGTTTTAAAGTGTCAATGACTTGACACAGTGGATGGTAAAAGCAACCAGCATCTTACGGACTCCAGTGATTTTCCTTTTAAACATCTTAGAAGTCTAGCTAAATTCTCAGCATTTGAATAACCACATATTGTTGTACTGTTATTGTAACAGCTGATGAAGAGTGGTCACTCTTCTGGTCTAGCACTGAAAATTGGTAAATCTTTTGAAACTACTTGTCTTGCAGCTAATTAATTAGAATTCAGCGTTAACACTTCCGTCCATTTATGACAATTGTCATGATTTGATTGTCGAATATTCTTCATTGCATCACTATTATGGGCAGGCGTGCTTGACGGAACTGGTATTTGTTTCTCATTTGGTTGATAATTTATGGTTAATGGAACTACATATTTCGGTTGAATCATCTCAGTTGCATTAGCATTATTATTACCTAAATTTCCGTTTCTAAATTTGTTTGGTTGACGACCGGTTGAGTTTATCCAAGCTTGAGCATGTATTTTGAAGTGAAAACTTCTTTAGCCCCGTTGGAGGTGATTTGAAACGCGATGAAACGCTAAAAAGCGACACTTTTTCACCAAGATGATATACCAGTCGATCAGAAATCATAAGAACAAAATTTTGCATAAAAAAATATTTTTCAGATAAATATGCCCATACTATATTTCAGAAAAAATAATTTTTTCTGAAATTTTGTCTTGATTTCCGAGCGCCGTATACATAGAATACAGAATGCAGTGTTTCCTATTATCTTCGTTTCTTCTTTGTGCGCTGTTTCGTAGGGAAATGGATGGGGATGGATAGTATGATATTGCACTAAACACTAACCGAAAACAAAAGAAAAGAATCACTAGAAATTTCCAGAAGTATTTTATGATTTACTTATATTAATTAAATCATGAAATACTTCTGGAAAAAACCACACAAAAACACCATACGACAAAGCAATAACAATCCACGAAATGTCAAAAGCCATATTTACTATTTATAGATCATTCGAGAGTATAAGCCGGCGAGAATCGAAAAATAATAACAACATAATAAGATTTTTCTAGTAGATTCAGGATAGGCCACTTTAACTATAAATAGGCGAAAAGAATGGTGCACTCAATCAATTGACATTAGAAATTCAGATCGTGTGTTTCAAATATTAAGCCGAGAGCCGAACAGAAACTTTGAATTTAAAAGTAGTAATTGTGATCAATTATTGAAATAGTGAATTTTTAAAACTGTGATAAATTGATTCTAGTAATTAAATTATTGATAAACAAATATTTTTAAGACAATTGTTAACGCAGAAATAATTATAATAAAGTTTATACACTAAATTCACATAAATAAAAAGTGTTATCAATTTCATAACGTCGAACCGAACGGGTAGCACGTCACAATATTATACACGGTATGCGAGCACAAAATATCAATCAGTTCTAACATTTATGTAAATAATAATTCATGCAGGAACTAGCACTTAAAATATTTGAAAAAATGCACCTAGGCCTCGGTTAGTGTCGTAGACACGTTCCAAAATTTTGCGACGCATTCTGAAACAATGCAAAGTGTATTAACATTTTGTATGAAGAAAAAACTAATAAAATTAATAATTGTTTAAATTTTTGATATTTGCATTTAATAAAATGGCGGAAACTAAATTTTTGCGAAGTGAAATTATCAAATTGATAAATATGTTCGAGAAAAAGAAGAAAAATATAGAAGTATTGATTTCAAAAAAGGGGGCATGGGAAGATATTGTATCAACCGGTGTTGGCTGTATGTTAGGAATTTGTTTGCTTCATCAAACAAATGTCCTAACACTGTGATCCTTTGCTAAAAGGCATATAACTGACTGGTATCAGTTATATGTAGTGGTATTAGAGCCGAAAGTAACCAAGAAAAGGTACATATAGCTTCATTGCTCTAACTAGCTCGCCGGAGGGAAGTGGGCGGTTACCTTCTACCACTAATCACGGTGTTACACAAAGTTTCATGTGTACCATGATTTGGGCTGACGAAAAGGCTGGAGAAGTGGATTTATTACGTCCACACCTTTTCATATCATCAGCGGGTATATAAAATATAAAGACAAAACTGATTTTAAAGAAACTTGGAGATTTAGGTGAACTAAAAAGTTCAAACAAAGGTTACCAGATAAAGGGAGGAGGGGAATCATTTATATGATTGCAAACCCTCAACGGACAACAGACGGACTGATTTATGGCGTCACAATTACGTGTGACGCTGGTGCTGTCATCGGAGGGGGTGAACCGATGATATTGTTCACCCCTGGGCTAATTTATCCCACCCATGGAGTCCAACAAAACAGGACTCCCCATGACCATGTTTTTGCCCAAAAAAAATAAACATGGTCCCTTTACTCTCTTTGGTGGATTTAACCTACCACGCCTCTCTCACACACGTGCCCTCCCGCACAACTGGTTATTTAGCACTTCATATTAAAATTTTCCGGGATTCGATCCGAGAAAAAAGAGAAAGAAAAACAAAAAAAACCCAACAGTTTCATCCGAAACACATTGTTTATTTCTAAAAATTATTTATAGCAAACAAAAAAAAAATCAAATAAAAATTAATATTAAAACCCAATTTCAAAAAGCATATATGTATATATAATTAATAAAAAAAATATAATAATGAAAAAAAAAATCTAATAAAAAGGGAACTTACGGTTACTGCACCAAGGCCTTAATGAAGCACCCTGTCCTGAAAAATACCCGCTTGTTATATTGGTTTCCATGGCGTTAATGTGCTTTCTCCAAGTTCCTCAGGACACGCTCGTGTACCAACTTACGGTGATCACTCGGCGGTAATATCTCAAAATCTTGTTCCGCAACGCAGTCAAGCTTTCGGAGGAGTTTGTACGTGCTCGCGTGTGTCACCATGTGCGTACCGAACACCAGGGAATACGGATCCGAACCAGTCGCCGCATGGACAGTGCTCCTAAGGGCGCTACCAATGCTTCCAAGGTTCAAATCCCATTCCCGGTGATCGTCACGCACATAGGATCTTATTGCGGCCAAAATTGACCGATTTACGCGTTCCGAAGCATTTGACTGCGGAGAATATACCGCGGTACGAGTATGCTTTACACCATAAGTTGACAACAATTTAGCGAATTCCTTTGAGAGGAACTGGGGGCCATTGTCGGAAACCATTTCTTCCGGTACACCAAACAGTTGAAATACGTTTTTCTCGACGAAATCGACGATATTCGCCGCACTCGCACGACGCACCGCTTTCAGGAAAACGAATTTCGAAAATTTATCCAAGATGATGAGGAGGGTTGTATTCCCTCGCTTAGATCTTGGATAAGGACCTAGCAAGTCTATATATAGATGTTGGAACGGCCTATTGACCTCCACCAGACTACCCATTGGCGGCCTCAATATGCAGTTAGGGGCTTTCGTTTCTTTACACGTTGCACAATTAGCTATGTATTCTCGGACCTCTGCCGCCATTTTCGGCCAGAAGTACCTTTGCCGTAATCGATACAACGTTTTCGCGATTCCACCATGCGAAGATTGAGGCGGATCATGTGCCAGTCGGACCAGTTCGGGCGTCAGTTGCCCCGGAATCCAAAGTCTCCAGGTTCTATCAGCACGATCGACATTCTTTGTGAATTCGGTTTTAACGTACACATAGCCATCCGATACTTGCATATCGGGTAACCTGTGTCCGTTTTCCGTAACCGTGCCGACCAATGCTTGATACTCCTCTGACTTGAAGTGTTCCGAATCTTGATCAACGCAAGGGACAGGTTCCGTCACTTCTTCCACCAGAATTCTGGATAAAGCGTCGGGAACCACATTTTCCGATCCCTTACGGTGTTCTATTTCAAAGTCAAAGGCCTGAAGCTTTAGACTCCATCGCGCCAAACGCCCGCTCAGGTCCTTCTGATCCATGAGCCACCTCAAACTCGCATGATCGGTGACAATTTTGAAGGGTTGTCCTTCCACATACCCCCGAAACTTCTTTACACTTAGCACAGCAGCATAGCATTCAAGTTCGGTAAGGCTATAATTTTGCTGTGCAGCGTTTAGTTTCTGTGACATGAAGGCGATTGGTTTCTCGTTCCCTTGTTCGTCACACTGCAAAAGCACACTGCCGACTCCAGTTTTACACGCTTCACATTGAATGATGAAAGGTTTACTGAAGTCAGCGTTCGCCAAAATTGGAGCAGAAATCAGAGATGCCTTCAGCACCTCAAAAGCTTTTTGTGCACCATCGGTCCAGGTGAATTTGACCGACTTTTTGAGACAGTCGGTTATTGGAGATGCAATGCTAGAATAGTTGGCTATGAACCTTCGATACCAGCCTGTCATCCCCAAAAACCGCCGTACCTGTTTTGGAGAAGATGGTACCGGAAAATCCGCCATCGCAGATACCTTGCCGGGATCAGTTTTTAAACAACTGTTCCCAATAATGTATTCAAGATAGGGCACCTCCTTAAATCAGAATTTGCTTTTCTCCATGTTGATTGTTAGTCCCGCTGTCATAAGACAGCGGGCGACAATGTACAACAGATCTAAATGTGTCTCAAAATCTTTAGACACTACCAATAAATCGTCCAAATACACGAAAACTTGTTCCTTCAAGTGGGTCGGTATGACTTTGTCCATCAGTCTGCACATACGCTGGGGAGCGTTGCACAAACCGAAGGGCATCACTGTAAATTGATACAGAGGGCGGCCAGGAACAGTAAAAGCTGTTTTCTCCCTACTCTGTTTTTCCAGTGGTATTTGCCAAAAGGCATCTTTTAAATCAATGCTCGAAATGTATTTCGTGTTTTCGAGACGGCTGAGTAGACCTTCGATGTGTGGTAGGGGGTAAGCATCCTTTTTTGTTACCCGGTTCACCTTTCTTGAGTCCAGGCACAAGCGTACTTTTCCGGGCTTGCGCACCAGGACTATAAGCGAACTCCAGGCACTGTGGCTTACTTCTATTACTCCCATACCCAACATCCGGTCTATCTCTGCATCCATTAATTTTTGTACCGCTGGCGAAACAGGGTACTGTCGCTGTTTAATCGGCTCCACACCTCCTACATCAATCACGTGTTCTTCGAGATTGGTCTGACCAAGCCCGAATTTGTTGAAGGAAGGAAATCGTGATTTGGCCTTTTCAAGGAGTATCTTTTCGTTCGCGTTAAGGGCATGCATATTTTGGTCCTCTACGGGGTCGTCATCAATCGCATCAACAGATCCAAACAGATGTGGAGCTATTCCAAAATCCTTCCAAAAATCGATGCCAAGGTACAGTACCTGCGTTAGACCGGGCACAACGTAGAGTTTAACATCTCTTGTTACGTTTTTGTACGTAATTGGTAACAAGAGATGCCCAAGAACTGATTGAGAAGCACCATCAGCTCTCCTGACTTCAGAACTCCGTCCTAACAACTGCAAGTTCTTCCGTTCAAGGAATTCAACGGACCCTGCACCAAGGCATTGAAATGCTAGCGCCGCTGTCTAGGAGACCTAGCAGAGGTTCACCGGCAATTTCTACCCGAGCATAGGGTCGAATGTCATCCTTCTTTAGCTTTGACACTGCTTCTACGTCCTGTCTAAACTGCCTACGTCGTCCCGCGCGCGCTCGACAGCGTTCAATGTGTTTTGAAACACCGCTTTTTGGAAGGACCTCGAAAATTCTTTTCCGAGCCTCCTCATACTCCATCTGTCTCTGATGAAGCGATTTTATCGGGGTCATGTTTTCGGAATAGGCACGTTCCAATCGGGATCACGTTTCAAGATGGTAACGCGTGATACCGAGTGCGGACCATTCGGAGGGTCGCGGGGGCCTACTTGTGAGTGGGGGTTGGTCCGGGTGCATCGGTGGCATGCGAGGTGTCCCGGGGAATACTCGGTGCCCTTGGGGGTTTCCCGGATTACAGCGGGGGCACTGCGGAGTGACGACATCTTTACGTCCACACCGATAACAGAAGAGGTTCCGTCTGTCGGAAGGGCAGAAATAAAAATCATGGCCCATTTGGCCACAATTCCAACACGGCCGCCTCGGTCTGCTTTCAGGCTCCACTGCTTCCAACACACCTAACGGTGGTTGGACTGACTCAAAGTTCTGGTCTTGAATAGGGTATAAATCCTCTTCAGCGGTTGGAAAATATTTAATTTCATGTATGGGTCGAGGGGCTGCTTGCCATGAACGTCTAGCGGATTCTTTGGATGCTAGATGCCGTTCTGCCTTCCTACAAGTATCTTGGAATTGTTCAAGGGTTATTAGATTCATTGCGAATAGTAGGTTTGAAACTTTTTCGCGCGCATTATTTTTCATTATTTGAACAAGTTCATATTCTGGTAACGGACTTTGCATCTGATAATAAAGTGTTAAAATCCGATTATAAAACCCATCAAAACTCTCATTAGGTGCTTGTTTTGTTTGTAGGATCCGTTGGACGATTTCGTGATCCGTATCGAGAACCCTGAATTCTCGTAGAAGCACTTCTCGAAGGGTTGGCCAATTCGGAAATCTATTTCTCCGCAAAAATCTCCAATACCAACCCTCCGCCATTTCCGAAAGCAATAAATGGAAATTCCCGCATATTGATTCCCATGGAATTCCACTTCTACTCTGAAGGGTCTCCACACGGAACACGAGATCATCCACCGTCATGCCACGCGAATCCCCGCTAAACTTAAATCCCCATTTGTCCATCCGATTATCGGAGACAACTGAAGGTTGGGACGATACTTGTCGTGGGTAAAACTCATTTGAAATTTGAGTCCTAGCCTGTTGTTGTTGCAAAGGATGGTATATATCTCGCCCATTCGTATTCCTATTTGGTGGTAAATTTTTCGGGTGCCCAGTCATTGATTCTGTCGGTGCTTGCTGATAATAAGTTTTAGACTCAAATTCTTTACGAATTGTCTCTTGAATACTCGCTTCATTTTGCTCAACCGCAGCACGAATCCATTCCTGGATTGTTTCCATGCTGGATGTTGTAGGAGGCGGTTGAGATACCGGGAGTTTCATAATAGACGAGTAGTCCTGGTTCAGGTCTTCTAAATTGAACAAGGGATCTAAATTTTTCTTAGCAGCAAGAGTAGGAGGGGGCAAACCTACATTAATGGAAATGTCCGGATTAGTTTGGACAAGCAAAGATGTTGCACCAAGAACGTCGTTATTTGTTCCGAGTTCCCTACGAGGAGAATGTTGGATATTACCCGTTTGTGGTGGAGGATAATCGCTATGCTCCATTATGCGTGGTGTATTAGGAGCTGATTGATGGGGATAACGTTTATGTTGTGATCGGGTTGTTAATCGCTTCCTATGCATAACTGACTATATAATAAAAGTTCAGATTACAGATTCCCGCAACAATTTCAATATCAGGGGAAAAAAATGTTGACAAATTAGGTAAGAAAATTTTATAGTGTATTTTCAGTTCAGAAATTTTATTTAAATTTCAAATAATTCTTAATTTATGGGTGAAGAACCCATATACCGCGAACCATACTAGTATTCAAACACAGCCACCTTCCAAAAAAAAAGTTTTCGGTAGGCACAATTGATCCATACGAGTAGGTCGCGAATTACGCGGGTGTTCAACCTTTCGAGTATTGCGTCCCATAATACTCGATGGTATCAATCGGGCCTACTTCCTGACCAACTATCTGGTGGACACGGCAAAATTTCAGGTGATGTTACCTAAAATAATTATTTTGCCATGTCCATCCAGTGTTCGATCATACCTTTGCTGATCATCATCCGATTGAAACAAATGCCAAATATCACGACAGTGTGAGATCCAACACTTGTCCCAACCAGACGACAACCACACGCAATTTATCTGCCACAAAGCATAAGCAAAAATAAAAAAATATTAAAGTTAAAATGGGAATGTAATTAATTGGACGAACGAATGTGCAGATAATTATCTACACCAGAAAAGATTCATGTAATTCAAATAAAAGAAGGTTTAATGGGCAATCAAAATTGCCAATACTCAAACAAAATAAGGATATACGCCATTTTTGTGTAACATAAAACGTGCAGTTTTATGTTGCACCGCGCACAACCTGAAAAAAAACTAAACTCGGAAAAGCTGCAAAGCTTATCGTTGGGCGCCATTTATGTAACAACCGGTTTTGGCTGTATGTTAGGAATTTGTTTGCTTCATCAAACAAATGTCCTAACATTGTGATCCTTTGCTAAAAGGCATATAACTGACTGGTATCAGTTATTTGTAGTGGTATTAGAGCCGAAAGTAACCAAGAAAAGGTACACCTAGCTTCATTGCTCTAATTAGCTCGCCGGAGGGAAGTGGGCGGTTACCTTCTACCACTAATCACGGTGTTACACAAAGTTTCATGTGTACCATGATTTGGGCTGACGAAAAGGCTGGAGAAGTGGATTTATTACGTCCACACCTTTTCATATCATCAGCGGGTATATAAAATATAAAGACAAAACTGATTTTAAAGAAACTTGGAGATTTAGGTGAACTAAAAAGTTCAAACAAAGGTTACCAGATAAAGGGAGGAGGGGAATCATTTATATGATTGCAAACCCTCAACGGACAACAGACGGACTGATTTATGGCGTCAAAATTACGTGTGACGCCGGTGCTGTCATCGGAGGGGGTGAACCGATGATATTGTTCACCCCTGGGCTAATTTATCCCACCCATGGAGTCCAACAAAACAGGACTCCCCATGACCATGTTTTTGCCCAAAAAAAATAAACATGGTCCCTTTACTCTCTTTGGTGGATTTAACCTACCACGCCTCTCTCACACACGTGCCCTCCCGCACAACTGGTTATTTAGCACTTCATATTAAAATTTTCCGGGATTCGATCCGAAAAAAAAAGAGAAAAAAAAACAAAAAAAAACCCAACAGTTTCATCCGAAACACATTGTTTATTTCTAAAAATTATTTATAGCAAACAAAAAAAAAATCAAATAAAAATTAATATTAAAACCCACTTTCAAAAAGCATATATGTATTTATAATTCATAAAAAAAATATAATAATGAAAAAAAAATCTAATAAAAAGGGAACTTACGGTTACTGCACCAAGGCCTTAATGAAGCACCCTGTCCTGAAAAATATAGTACACAAAAAAAAAACTAAAGAAATCTAAAAAAAAAACTAAAGAAAATAAAAAAAAACCAAAAAAAAACTAAATAAAAATCAAAATAGAATTGAAGATTCAAATGAAAAAAAAATTAGTGTTGAATTGGTCAACGCTCCTCTTTTATATGTTGGTTTGAATTTTTGTTGGATTTGCTGTTTCTCTTTTTTTCTGTATGATGTTCGGTGTTGTATGTTTAAATTATATCCTTTCCAATTAATATTTTCGTATTTTTAATAAAATTTTTCCTTGTATGATTTGTATTTATTGGAATGTTTTTATGTGAATTTTAGATTTTAGTTAAAAAGGTTTGTATTATATGTATTATTTATTATTTATGATTAAAATTATTTCCTTTGGAAATATTTAGTATGTTTTTTAAATTTATTTGTGCCACCTTTATATTATGGGAACTTTAAGTTTATCTCACAAAAAAAAACTATTTATTATATAGAAATTGATGTTATGTATTATCAATTATTCTGTTTCTAGTCACCGTTTATTTAATTTATGTTACCAAAATTTATGTTTTTAGGTCACTGAGATAAATCTTAAAACAAATTTTAATAAATCTCTTAAATAATCTCTAAACTGTCTATAAAATTCGAGACAAAAGAAAACTCCAAAAACTCTCGAAACTCGGACGCAAAAATCTTATTCAAGAAAACTCGGGAAACTCAAAAACAAACTCTAAGAAAATTTACCAATCCAAGAAAATATCAAACAAAAAGAGTCTCATTCTAGGTCCGTTCACTTTTCAAAATCTATCCCAAGTCCAGTTTTCCGTTTTTTCTCGCCCACACCCAAAAGGCAAAAAAAAGAAAAAACCGAATTTTTCCAAATCCCGTTTTCCTTTTCTGACTTCTCCCAGTTGTTAAAAAAAAATATATATAATATTATATACTTTTTTTAACAATAGCTTTAATTTTAAAAAATGAAAAAAATCAATGCAATTGTCCCATGCAATACTGCAACCAGCTGATTTTTATGATTCAAAATAGAAATCAAAATACAGTGGAGGCACCATTGCACGGCGCATGTTACAATATTGCCACTGAATTGAATTCGACACTTTAAAGCCAATATTTTGGCTATTTTTATTTCCTGTTCTCGGTTCAACGGCATGGCAGATACTGAATTGGTATACCAGTATTGGTCCACGTAAAAAAAAATTGGTAATATTTTATTTCTGGTAAGCCAATTGGTATACCAGAAATATTGGCTAATGTAGACACTGTGTAACCATCCCACCCCTGATACTGTATTTGTCTCATTCTCTGGCTGTTTAGTTTTCCGAAGGTTTCACTTCTAAAGTGTGTGCACAGCACACATGATTTTTTGAGCATTTTTTAATTCTTCATCATCTTCATTGTCACTAAGGCTAATCTACGCATAAATGCAGTAGTTCATACTGTTTGTTTATATACTTCTGCTGCAATGATTTTTCTTTTTCAAAAATCACTCCAATTGGTGTTATTTTGTTATTAAGAGTGAACCAAGCTGAGGCATAAACTCGTTTTTACGAAATGTGTGTCTGAAGCAGCGTTATTAAATCTCACTGTCAAATTTTGGAGGGGAAAAGATTGAATTTTTTTAATTTTTAATTTTTAGTGTGTTTCAAATAGAAAATAAAATTCTTTTCAATTAAATAATTAAACTTATAAAATTTGCAATATGAAGTATTTAATTTCTGGGTGTAATAGCACACAGCATCGAAAAATTCCTGAAATTTCCTTTCATACGTAAGTTTGATATATCTTTTATTGGCCGGTTTTACACTGGTCTTATATGCGCCTAAGTAACTCGGGTATATCCATGCTGATAATGCTACACTGGGCTTCCATGCGCCTTTCTTCACTGTGAATTTATATACGTCACATCAATGTGTGTGTGTCAGGTGGGGGAATTTTCCTAGTTGATTTGACCAGAAAACCAGTGGGAAGTGTTTATGTGTGCGTTTCTTCAATTTTGCACTCAAGCTAAAGCTGGCGCATTTCCCCGGCATTCGCGCACCCTTCTGGCGTATCAATTTTTGAAGAATGCGCCCGTTTGAAGCCCAGTGTAAAACCAGCTATTAATGTGTGCGAATTTTCATTATTGCTGGATAAAAAAAAGTTGTTATGGTGTTTATTTACTTATAATTAATCAAACAGAAATTATGTTAATTCATAATTTAGAAAAAAAAATGTTTTTTTGTATCTACTTTGAATCTCAATCCAAGCGCGAAAGCACATGTCCTATTCTGTTCTCTTTTATGTAACAGGTGGGCTTAAAAGTTCGTATCGTTTCTATGACAGGGCGCAACTAGAATTAAATCCATATCATTTTTCGTTAGTACCAACTATAGACATATATATTACTAGATTAAGGCCCGGTTTGTTCACTCTTGATCAAATATGTGATTAGGTAATCACAGATTTTGCTTAATCCATGATTATGAATCTGTGATTAACGAAATGCGTTTGTTCACTTTTTTTTCACCTTGATTACCAAACCATAGATTCTTCCATTTTTCCAGTGGTTTTCCAATGTTTTCCAATGCATCTGTCAAATTGTAATCCATGATCAATTTAATTTTTTGAATTTTTAAATAATTGATTTCGGTAATTATTTAAAATGTTTTTATTATTTATTAATTATTTTGAGTAAATTTAATATAAATTTGAATTTGTGGAATAAAATAGTTTACATATTTCATAAAATGTTCAGGATATAGTTTTTGCATGAAAGGACACAAGGAGACACGAAATAATCTTTTTTAATTGAGAGCATTATACATTATATTCATTCTATAAACACATTCATGGGCAGCAAATCTGGATAATATGTGAAAAGTATATAAAAGGGATTTCGAACCCAAAAATCCGTGTCGAATGATTAATGACTTGTTAGAATTGGCGATTTGTTGAATATCGCGAAATTGTTTCTGATTTATATATTTCGTTTATATTCTTATTGATTAGACAGTATGAATCCAATTTTATGAATTTAAAACAATAAAAAAAAATTAAATTAACTTAAAAAATTTTCAATCATATCATCGGTATTTTAACAATAATTTTATTATTATTAATTTTGTATCACTCAATATTTTCTCAATATTTTTATATAAATGTCAAAATATAATGTCAAAAGTAAAACGCAGTCTGAAAATCAAGCATGAACAAACAAAATTCCAGTAAATCATGGATTAAATGGCGTTAATCACGGAAAATCGGCTGATTAACGAAATCATGGATTACCTAACCAAATCATGGATTCTCTGATTAAAATTTTGGTGAACAAACGCAATCCATGATTAACTACTGGAATAATCATGGATTAAAGTTGATCAAGAGTGAACAAACCGGGCCTAATAGAAGCAATAAATTCCATCACTATACCATTTGCCCAATGACTTAAATACTATACTATATCTATGCATTTGCCATACAAAAAGCTATGCGACCATGGCGAAAAAGACAGATAGTTGTAGAATTTGGAACTAACCAGGGATTTCCAAAAGGGTAAAAATTAATAATTTTTTGATTTTTATGATTTATTTTGCAGTTTTATTAATAATTTATGTACAGAAAAACATTTTTAATTTTAATTTTTCGGTGTTTAAAAATTAATGTGAATTTTATTTGGTGTTTTTAAAATTTAGGGTAAAACAAAAGCTTTCTGCGCCCTGAGGAACATTTTAGCCATGAGTGAGTAAGCGAATCCTAGCCGAGTACTATTTAAGTTATTGGTACCAACCTTCAAAAGATACGTGTATAAATTTGACACCTGCCGGTCTATTAGTTTGTGCGACATAGCATTTTGAGTGAAGCAACTTTTATTATTTTGAAGAAAATGGATAAAAAGGAATTTCGTGTGTTAATGAAACACTGTTTTCTGATGAAAAAAAATGCTGCTGATACCAAAAAGTGGCTTGATGAGTGTTATCCGGACTCTGCGCCAGGCGAAGCAACCATTCGTAAGTGGTTTGTTAAGTTCCGCACAGGCCATATGAGCACTGAAGATGATGAACGCAGTGGATGTCCAAAAGAGGTTGTTACGGGCGAAAACATCAAAAAAATTCCCAAAACAATTTTGGATGACCGTAAAGTGAAGTTGATCGAGATAGCTGACACTCTAAAGATATCAAAGGAACGTGTTGGACATATCGTTCATGAATGTTTGGGTATGCGAAAGCTCTGTGCAAAGTGGGTGCCGCGCGAGCTCACAATCGACCAAAAACTACAACGAATTGATGATTCTGAGTAGTGTTTGGAGCTCTTCAATCGTAATAAACCCGACTTTTTGCATCGATATGTGACAATGGATGAAACATGGCTCCATCATTTCACTCCTGAGTCCAAACGACACTCAGCTGAGTGGACTGCATGTGATGAACCAAATCCAAAGCGTGGAAAGACGCAACAGTCAGCTGGCAAAGTTATGGCGTCTGTATTTTGGGATGCGCATGGAATAATTTTCATTGACTATCTTGAAAAGTGAAAAACCATCAACAGCGACTATTATATAGCGTTATTGGAGCGTTTGAAGGACGAAATCATGGAAAAATGACGCCATTTGAAGAAGAAGAAAGTGTTGTTTCATCAAGACAATGCACCGTGTTACAAATCAATTAAAACGATGGCAAAATTGCATGAATTGGGCTTCGAATTGCTTCCACATCCATCGTATTCTCCAGATCTGGCCCCCAGAGACTTTTTCCTGTTCTCAGACCTCAAGAGAATGCTTGCTGGAAAGAAATTTAGCATCGATGAAGAGGTAATTGGCGCAACTGAGGCCTATTTTCAAGCAAAAGACAAATCGTACTACAAAAATGGTATCGAAAAGTTGGAAGATCGGTTCATGTACTCTGGAACTTTCGAGTTACAAAACAATTGTTTAGGTTATTTATTTTACAAGCCAATATATTTTAAACAGATACAAAATTAAATTAATAAATAATAATTATAAATATGTGTGTGCCCGCATATTTTTTCTTATGTAAAGAATAATATGGGCTTGTCACGAGACTTGATTATTTTTGCGAAGATTTTTCGCAAATTTAACAGCTAATTCAGGGAAAACTTAAAATAATCTGCACACGTGACAACGTTTCGCAAATATAATTTTTCATTTCTCATTTTAGCATTTTAAAACAAAACATTTTCAATTAAAAATTCCACTAATCCCATTTTTCCTGGCATTTTATACAATTTAATAGTTTTTGGTATTCACTTCTAAAAGAAAAACCGTTAAAATAAATTCAAAAAGGCGTGTGTCAAAAATGAAAAATTTATCTTCGCAAACTTGCGATCAACACCAGGGCATGTTTATTTTTGACAAAAGCTTCGCAAATTTGCGAAGTCTTTTAAGCATTTTGATTGGTTCAACGAATTGTCAAAAATAATCAAATAATTTCGTTTGCGAACTAACGCGTGACGAGCCCAATAGTTTTTTTTTTTTTTTTAACTATTTCTATAATATTTACAATCAGTTTTAGGGAAATTAAACAATGAGTAAATGGTGTGGTTTTGAAATTGACTATGGTAGGTAATCTTCCAGTGAAGATTAATCCTTTAAAGTGACACTTAGGGCCGGTTTGTTCACTCTTGATCAACTTTAATCCATGATTATTCAAGTGGTTAATCATGGATTGCGTTTGTTCACCAAAATTTTAATCAGAGAATCTATGATTTGGTTAGTTCATCCACGATTTCGTTAATCAGCCGATTTTCCATGATTAACGCCATTTAACCCATGATTTACTGGAATTTCGTTTGTTCATACTTGGTTTTCACACTGCGTTTTACTTTTGACATTGCATTTTGACATTCATATAACAACATTCAGTGAAAATATTGAGTGATACAAAATTATTAATAATAAAATAGAAAGAAATGGAGTGCAATTATTATTATTAATTATGTCCTTTCTATACGAAGCCTCGAAAATTCGACTTGATATTGAATTTTCGACAAATTATTGTTAAAATACCGATGATATGATTGAAAATATTTTAAGTTATTTTAATTTTTTTTTTATTGTTTTAAATAAGTACTATTAAATTCATAAAATTGGATTCATATTGTCTAATCAATAAGAATATAACTGAAATAAATAAATCAGAAACAATTTCGCGATATTCAACAAACTGCCAATTCTAACAACTCATTAATCATTCAACACGGATTTTTGGGTTCGAAATCCCTTTTGTATACTTTTCACATATTATCCAGATTTGCTGACCATGAATTTTAAAGAATGAATATAATGAATAATGCACTCAATTAAAAAAGATTATTTCGTGTCTCCTTGTGTCCTTTCATTTCATTTTCATGCAAAAACTATATCATGAACATTTTATGAAATATGTAAACAATTTTATTACACAAATTCAAATTTATATTAAATTTACTCAAAATAATTAATAAATATTAAAAACATTCTAAATAATTACCGAAATCAATTATTATAAAATTCAAAAATTTAAATTGATCATGGATTAAAATTTGACAGATGCATTGGAAAACCACTGGAAAAATGGAAGAATCTATGGTTTGGTAATCAAGGTGAAAAAAAAGTGAACAAACGCATTTCGTTAATCACAGATTCATAATCATGGATTAAGCAAAATCTGTGATTACTTAATCACAGATTTGATCAAGAGTGAACAAACCGGCCCTTAATATTTTAGGTAATATTACTACTTCTTGGTTTGTATGATTTTTAAAATTTCGTTGTTCACTAAATTTTGTTGTTAATTCTAATGTTCTGCTTATTTTGAATTGGCGTATTACTTCTTTGTCATTTAATAGATTCACCGCAAGAACGTTAGGGTGGTGTCGCAGTCTTGTTTGGTAATTTTTGGTGAATTCAGCAATTTCCTGTTTTACAGTATTTACTTGTAGATCACTATGCATTACAGCGTTTGGCATATATTTTGGAGCATTTGCAATTATTCTCAGCGTCTTATTATGAAATATTTGGATTATTTCGATGTTTGACGTACTGGCGGTGCCCCACAGTTGAATACCATAGGTCCAAATTGGTTTAAGTATTATCGTGTATATCATTAGCTTACTTTCCATTGATAGTGTGGAGTGTCTTCCAATTTACCAGTACATACTCTGTAGTTTTAAGTTTAGTTGTTTTCGTTTTGCATCAATATGTTTACGCCAAGTAAGCTTTCTGTCTAAATGCATACCTAAATATTTTGCTTCTTCTGCCTGTGGTATTATCTGGTTATTTAGGGTTACAGTAGGGCAAGTATCTCACTTTAAAGTGAAGGTGACGTGTATTTATTTTTTTTCGTTAGCTTTAATTCGCCATTTTTTTTAACCATGACTCAATTTGTAGTAAGTTTTCTTGAAGATATTGTGTGGCGATTTTTGCATCACTATTTGATGACAGTATGGCGGTGTCGTCAGCGAAGGTTGATGTTTTTGTTCGAGGGTGAGTTGGTAAGTCTGCTGTGTATAACAAGTATAGTATAGGACCAAGTACACTCCCTTGTGGAACTCCTGATGTTATTGGCATTAGTTTTGTATGCTCAAGATCGAAGATTGGCGTGGGCCACTAACATTATCAGCGATATATTGTCCACCGAAACACTCAATAAAACAGAGCCAATTTTAAGAATATTTCAACACGCTTGGCGCCAGATTTATATCCGGTGGAGACTATAATGCAAAACATCAATTTTGGGATCCAGACTTCCAACAACAAAAGGTAAAGTCCTTTATAAAACTATTATGACAAATAAATACGAATGCATATCAACCAGCGAACCAACTTATTGGCCAACAGACAGAAATAAAATTCCAGACGTTATTGATTTCTGTGTTACAAAGGGAATTACTACGAAGAACCTACTTGCTGAGTCGAGTCTCGATTTATCATCGGATCATTCACCCGTCATAATTACCATCAGTACGCACATCATAACCAAAACGTGTCCACCAACACTACATAATATCTTCACCGATTGGAACCAATTCAGAGAAAAGCTCTCTAATATAATCACGGCAGTACCTTTGAAAACGTACCAAAACATTGACGAAGCTGTAGAATATCAGACTCGAGAAATTCAAGACGCTGCATGGCAGGCTACTCCAGAAATTAATCCAGGTACGAGGACTGAAAACGTTCCTTTATACGTCAGAGAAAAAATTAGCGAAAAGAGAAAGTTAAGGAAAATCTGGCAAATCGCACGTCAACCAGGGGATAAGAAGAAACTAAATGTTGAAACAAGAAACTTAAAAAAATTGCTACAAGAACTAAAATATGAGTTTATTCAAAGTTACTTAGAGGGACTATCTGCAACAGAAGCAACAGATTTTTCGCTGTGGAAGGCGACGAAATGAATAGGACGACCCATGACACAAATACCTGCAATCCGGAAAGAAAATGGGGAATGGGCTCGCAGCAACATTGAAAAGGCAACAACATTTGCAGAGCACCTTTCAAAAGTTTTCCAGCCGTATCGTAAAGAAATAACGGATACAGAAGAAAAAGAAATCTATGACTATCTGGAAACTCAGTATCAAATGTCACTGCCAATAAAGAAGGTGTCAATACCAGAAGTAAAAAACACTATAAAAAATCACATGACTCCAAAAAAGGCACCCGAATATGATTTGATCACTGGACGATTGCTAAGAGAAATACCAGAAGAGATAGCAAGACTCATTACTATGATATTTAATGCGATTATAAGCACATGATACTTCCCATCACAATGGAAGGTCGGCAATATTATAGTAATAGCGAAACCTGGAAAACTACCGGAAGAAATTCAATCTTACAGACCAATAGTAAAGAAAAAAGTCGTAATTATAAAAAAAACTCTAGATTATAGTTTATAATTGTATTTAACAACAGTGAAAAAAACAGGAAGCAAAATTCTGTAATAATTAGAATTTTCTGATATATAAACAATATTGACCTCGTGATGAAGATTCAAAATAAAGACGAATTATCGGGGAAATTATAAAATGTGTATCAGTTTCTAAAAAAAAAATTGCATTGCCCTCTACCGACTACATATAGCAGTATAAACAACAAGCAAAATACTAAAAACAATTTAAAAATTTATCAAGGACACTAAATAAAAACTACTCAATTATGTAAAAATTCGGTACATATTTTTCATTTAGTATTTAATTCGCCGAAGTAAAATTCTGGATGATATCGAATATAGAAAAATTAAAAATCTTGAGTCTTAAGTATGCTTAAAAATTTTTAAAAATCGTTCCTGGACAGCCGAAAGTATAAATACACCTGATGAGCCTCGAGTACATTGGTATATAGTGCCAAGACGATTATTATATGAAAAATCTTCAAGCAACACGTAAACCCGCTGAATGATTTTCACGAAACTTGGGGGTTAGGGGTTTTCGGGGACAACGAATCGATCTCGCTTTTCCCCGATACCTCTTCCTTGGTATTTTTGAATTGGGTGCTCCGATCTTAATAAAACTCTGCATTGTTACTAAGGGGCTAAGGACTTTCGTTTTTCCCACTAGAAACCTCATTTTTCCCTTCCCCTCTATACCCCTCGCTTGGTATTTTCGAATTGGGTGGTCCAATCTTAATAAAACTACAGTATTACTAAGGGGGCTAATGGCTTTCGATTTTCCCACTACAAAGCTCACTTTTTCCCTCTCTTCGATCCACCTCAATGTGTATTTAAGAATTAGGTGGTCCGATCTTAATGAAACTTTACAGGATTGGTAAGGGGCTAAGGGCTTTCGATTTTCCCACTACAAACCTCACTTTTCCCCTCCTCTCGGTACCCCTCGCCTGGTGTCTTCGAATTACGTGAAGGTATCTTAATCAAAATTCGCAATATAGCTAGGGAGTATGGTTTTTCACTATGCATTCTAAAAATTTCACATTTTAGATATCTATCGACAGTGATAAATAGTAATTACAAAACAATCAAGTTCCCTCAACCTCATTATACGAATCATGCTGCAATTACAATCGGATTCAATTACTCAGAGACTGCATTTGGAATTACAATTCATGGCCAATTGTAATTACTATTTCAAACTGTCTCCAGTATAATTTGGCAGTTTCATCGCGACCGGGGCCTTTGCACTCTGACGTATTGCTCGACCCATTACATTTTGATGAGCAGTCGACTACTTCAACTCAACCTAGCCGTGCTGCTAAGACCAGAAGTAAAGAAAGAATATCCGAAATCATACGCCTTCTTAATATTTCTCAATCAGAAGTCACGCTACACGCCGAACAGCCAAAACCGACGACGAAGAAAATCAGCGTCTCGAAGTACATCGCCATCGTCATTCTGTTTATAATCACCAATCGAAAGATCAAACTTTTTCTACAATTCTAAAACAGCTCATAAAAAGGCTCAAGATAAAAGTTTATAGCTATCAAATGTAAACCTATAAATAAACCGGGTAAATATACAGTGTCTCAAAGTAATAATGGAACAAGCTGAAATTAATGATATTCGAAGTAATTTTAGCAAGAAATAATGTATTAGAAAATCGGTCTTATTTTTTTTAAAAACTTTTATTAATATATAATAAAAAAATAAAAAAGTTTAATTCAAAATGTGCAATTTAAAAAAAATAAAACAAAATATTAATGGAAAAGTAAAAATTAGCCTCAAAGATATAATGGAACAGTCATAAATTAACTTTTTTAACTTAATAATAATAATATTTTTTAAAAAATTTATATTTTTTTTGTCTTTTAACTGCCTCTAAACGACTTGGCATAGACTCGACCAGCTTGCGACAGACCCAAAGCTCAATTTTACCCCATTCGCCCTTTAAATTACGTTAAGTTGATTTCTGTTAGAGATAGACAGCTTTTCCAATTTGTCTTCCAAATGACTCCATAAGTGTTCAATAGCATTTAGATCCCGAGACTAGGTGGTGTCTCCAAAGCATGTGGGCAGTTATACAAAAGCCAATTTCTGACTTTATAGGCCTTGTGTTTTGGATCGTTGGCTTGGTAAAAGACAAAATTATTGTTTATTCCCAATTTTTCGCCACTCTCGTTTCAAATTGGATTTCAAAATTTCTATATACTTCATTTTATATATCATGCCATCTATTATGAAGAGATTTCCAGGACCTACTGCAGACATAGCATCCCAAACCATATCTGAACCTCCACTGTGTTTAACGCTTGCCTTTAAGTTTTTTTTCTTTACGCTCCCCATTTGCCTTTCTGCACACATGTGAATGTCCATCTGATCTGAAAACATTATATTTGCTTTCATTCATGAATACAACTCGTTCCCAGAACGATAAGTCATTTTTGCCATATTTCTTAGCAAAATCAAGCCTTCTTTAACGATTCACTTTGTTTATAAAGAGCTTTCTCCTGGCTATCCTTGTTTTGTATTGGTGTTTCCTTAGAATAATTCTTTCAGTTTCGGGAATAACTTTTCTCAATAGATATTTCTCTACTTCTGCTCCTAGTTTTGGTGCACTAAGGTGGGGATTCTGCCTGGTTTATTAAATTATCCATCGTTCGTCTGCGTCCGTGAACATTTTCCCCCACTGAGCTTGGCCTTATTTTGATAGTTGGTGATGTTTTCGCTTCGTTTTATTATATTAAATATTGGAGTGGATCCGCGATTTACAATTCACGATATTTCCCGAACCATTTTACCACTTTTTGAATAAAGAACTATTAATGTTCTTCAGTCAACCGTGATTTGAGGACCTTTTAGCGCCACACTATAGCTTTTTGCTAAACCGCTCACTCCAGAATCCAACAAATAATGCCAAAGTCATAAAAAGGTATACCCCTGAATATTTCATCGAGTTCAGTCAAATTAGCTGCAATTCCACTTAACAATTTCGCGAGTTTAATGACGTGTTCCATTATATCTTTGAGGCTAAATTTTACTTTTGCATTAATATTTTATTTTAATTTTCTTTAAATAGCAGATTTTGAATTATTGCTTTTTATTTTTTGTTGCATATTAATAAAAGTTTAAAAAATAAAATAAAACCGGTTTTCTAATATATTATCTCTGGCTAAAAACACTGAGAATATAATTAATTTCAGCTTGTTCCATTATTACTTTGAGACACTGTATAACCGTTCCAGCTAAAATATGCTTAGCGCAATTTTTAAAACAAAAATACATATGCTTAGACTGTATTCAAGCCTAAGAAAAAGTTGAGAAAAATTGAAAGAAAGTTGAGAAAAAATAACTTCAAAAAATCCATTTTTTGTTTGATTTTTTTTTCACGGCCGCAATATTTTCAGGTGCAATTTTTTAGACAAAGATTTGTTTAGGTGCAATTTTTTTAGTGCAATTTTTAGTGGAATTCCCAAAAGGTTACCGAAAATTTGTTGAAAAATTGCCGAAAATTGATAATTATGGAAATGTAAGAACTTTTACATTTCTATATTTCAAATTTTTGGCAAATTTTTCTGCATACTTTTACTTTGCCTAACCGGTCCCCGGGTACTAGTAGTATAAACCACAAACAAAATACTAAAAACATTTTAAAAATTTATTAAGGACACTGTGGTGTACCCAACCACTTAGATTAAGATTGTTAACTGTCCTTTTGAATTTAGTTTTAGTTTCAATATTTTATTTTTTTCTTTAAAATATAAAGTTTCATGTTTACTTAATTCCAATCGTTTTTTCTTGAAAACTGAAACATTCATATAACTTATTATTATAAAAAACAGAATTTTACCAATATAAATAAAATTATTATAAGAACTTAAAATTAAATGAGAAGTTTAATTAAGTAACTTCATTGGTGAACCCGAAAAGAAAATGCATCATTAACAAAATTGCATTGAAATATATAAAATTGCATTCCATCTTTTTTTGTTGGTATGTAAAAACAACGAAAATATCATCGTTATGGTATCAAAAAGAAACCTTTCATGAATTGAATTAGTGTGATTATTATTAACAACAAAAAGAAGAATTAAAGAAATTCCTTCAAAATTATTTATCATAAAAGAAAATTAAATTAAAAACAAAAGAAAATAATGGTAAAGTCAGCATTCGATATTCACATATTTCCGGAGCAAATCTTAACCAACAAAACAACAACAAAATTATCTCTCTATTATATATAGTATAATAGTTTGAGGACGTAATATTTTATTTATTTAGTTTTTTTTTGAAAGTAATATTTTATTTTAATAAGGCAAATAATAAGTCGAACATAAAAAGTAAATTTGTAATTATGGGTCGCAAAAAATTGAATTTGTCTGAAGAGGATAGAGTTTTACGTAAAAAAGAACAAATGAGAAAAGTATATGAAAGTATACTAATTTTTAGCTTTTGTGTAAGTAATGATGGGGGTTTGTGAGCGCAGCGAGCAGGAGCGGAGCCCCCTGGTAACTAAAAAACTTAAAAATGAAATTATAAAAATTTGATTTACAACACCAGCAAAAATTGAACTGTCATCAAAATATAAGAAAAGAATGTAATGTAAAATCATGAGTACACCGCTTTTATTCTTTCGCCATACATTAACGCAATTATAATCTATACTTGTATATACGCTAAATATACAAAAATATTTACTATATATATATACTATATTCAAAACAAATATAATAATATAATAATTGTTTGTTGGAAAAACAAACGTGAAAAAAATGAAAATTGTCCGGTTTACGTTTCAATTCTTTTTTATTGAAAAAATACGTTCGCTTAAATTTAACAATTCTGTTCTTACAAGTTCGATTTAGCAATTTTGAAAATAAAAAAATAAAAATATACAAAAAATAAAAAAAAGGATGAAAAAAATGAATAGTATTAAGAAAATTTTGTTTTTAAAGGCAAATTAATTATTAAAAATTCAACGAAAAAAAATGAATTTTGTATGAAAAAAATGATGAAAACTGAAAAAAATATAACATTATTTGTTTCCTTTAGAAACCAAACCCAATCGCCGTTGCTGCACCATAACCCAATGTTTCCAATTAGAACAATTAAAACCTTACCACAATTGCTTGAGCAGTTTTAATTTTATCCAATTGGCTTGTAGGCTGCTCGACAATCAGAAGAAGTGAATAATTCCCAATTTTATTCTGCCCTTTATACGAAATTTTTCCTTCAAAAAACGTAGGGTCGCATAAAATGTACGAATAGTGTATCCATTTTTTATTTGGGAAATTTGTAAATTCTACGTTGGGCAGTACTAATTTTAAAATGTGGAATGTGTTCATCCATTTAATATTATAAATGTTAGCCCTTTTTGTCTAATTTGTCATCTCTGCCTTTCTCACAGGTAAGTATGACATTTTAGTTTTTTGTTAAATTAATAATAAAATTAATTAAATTTTTCAGCAAAAATTATTAACATCGATGGAAAAATAATCGCGGTTTTCATTAAAATGATTGGATATACTGTAAGTATGAAAGTGTGATTTTAGTTCGTGAAATTTTTCTCTTTTTGTGAGGCCTAAGTTATACGACGATCATTGTAATGAAGGAAATTATTTTACAATGGAAAATTAACCTATTACAAAGATTATTTCTTTAAAAACAAATAATGCAAAACATGGGAAAAAGTTTAGTAAATAGATTTTAAATAAAAAATCTTAGGTATATCACGTAATTTGTTTTTTATAATGATTTTTATAATTTGAATGACGGTAACATGTTTTAATCGATCGGCTGTTTTGTGGACTGCGTTTGAATTTCATTCTTTCACTGGAGAACTGCCAAGTTGATTCCATCATCAGGAATTTTTCGTCGATATTCTAACCTCAAACTTCAGCGCCTCAATAAGAAAATAATAATATTTGAAAAAAAAATGAAATAATCTAATTGGATTCGTTGAAAAAAGCCTTCTTCTTATAAGAAACCATCAGCTGTGAACGAAAATCTGACTGTAAGTTTCTCTGACATTCGTAAAATAGGTATAACCACCTTTCATTGAAAATCAAAGAAAAACGCTCGGTTTCCACTAGTTCCACAATTTCCTTCATTACAATGATCGTCGTATAAGGCCTAAGTTACGTATGAAATGGCTTCGGCTATGGATTTACAGAATTTTACGCCAACTAGTAGAGATATAATTTTCTCGTTACATTTCAATAAAGAGGATCTAAAGCAAATAATTTAGTTTTGTACGCTTAAGAGAAACTTCTTTTTTGGAACAAATAACTCAAACATTTTTTGCAATTCGGATGTTCCAGAATACATGAGCATTCAGCCCTTTTATTGTGTTCCCTCTCCGAATTCATATTTTTGACGCCATCGCTACGCCGCACACATAGGCAATAAAAATGCAAGTGTATTCCGAAATTGCTTCAATTTCCCCTGCGAAAGGCCCATCCATATTTTCCATAATCTAAGAGAAAAACAAATTAAAGCCCAATTTGGATTGTCAAATATTTCTGAGGATATTACAAAATATAATTATGTAATCGCAAGTCTTCCTCCCGAAATTCTAAGTACAGTGTCTGATAGTTTGGCAAATCCTCCTAATGAAAATTTATATGAAGATGTTAAAAAGGAAATTATTTCGCGACATTCTGATAGTGATGAAAATCAGATCAATTGTTTTGTCAATTTGAGATTGGTGATCGACGGCCTTTCGAGTTATTTCGAGAAATGTCGTTAAAATGTGGTAATTCAGCAATGGTAAATTCGGAACTTTTAATTTCTTTATGGAAACGCAAACTGCCTAAACAAATTTTAATTGCTGTGACATCATGTAATACAAACAGGATTTATTAAATTTAATTGACAAAATATGGGAAATCTATCAGACAAATAACATTTCCGAAATTCGTTCAAATCCTTTAGATCGCAATTCAAAGGAAACATCAGCCATGTTCACGTCCCAAATAAAATCATTCATCGCTATTCTGTGATCCGACGTTTCAAGCTAAAACGAAACGCGTTAGATTCGATTCGCCATACAATCGCTATTCTTAAATCCGAAGTTTATCTCACATTTGCATCGCATGTCAAAAATCCAGCTGTTTTTTTTAAGCAGTTTAGTTGCTCGTATTTTGTAGTCATTTCATTATGTTCAAAGTAAAAATGGGTAATACTTGATAATGAGGTGTGAAAAAATCAATTCACTTTGCAATAGAAGAATTTATTTAAGAGATTCATCCGATATAATGGAATTAACACCAGAAGCGTAAGTGTAGAAGAAATCAAAAAATTTGAAATTTTTATTAGTAATTTTCTTAGCTTCAGTAAAGATTTCCGGCTTAGTAAAACAGCTTTTGTCCTGAGTATTTTAAAAGAAGGACTTTGTTCTAAAATGAGTAGATCAAGTATATAACCGGAAATTAAGTTGGCCAGTTGTCTGCGATTTTTTGACGAAGGTGGTCATCAATTATGCATTATTCTCTTGGGAAAAGCAGCACAAATTTTTAATGTTTGTGTACTTACAAACGAATTGCAATTTTTTTTGAATTTTCTCTAGAACAATCTCAGAATTAGTGAAATATCTCTCAAAAGTTCTGGGATTGACAAAAAGTGATGTAAGTTTGGATCGCGGCTCCAAATCTCGATATAAAACTTTTAATCACAAAAGGTATTTTAATTGTGGAAAATGTTATGGAATTTTTTAAAAAGAACCAAATACTTGATTATAATTTCATATTTATTCAATAAAATTAATTTATTTATTCAAGAAAAAGAAAGGGTTTCGATGTGATGCATAATTTGTTTTTGCTAGCCGGGCTATTGCCTTAGGTCCTTTGCATGGTACATGCCAATGCGAGTGCCGCGAAGATCCTCGATCTCGTACATGGAATTACCCACGGCTCGGACGATTCGGCACTTTAGGAACTTGCGATTTAGCGTTGATATTTTTCGAGAAATCGCTAAGTGTGAAGTTCCTTCGGTAAACCTCTTGACCGGGGACGTAGGTAACGTGCATCACCCGCTTGTTATATTGGTTTCCATGGCGTTCATGTGCTTTCTCCAAGTTCCTCAGGACACGCTCGTGTACCAACTTACGGTGATCACTCGGCGGTAATATCTCAAAATCTTGTTCCGCAACGCAGTCAAGCTTTCGGAGGACTTTGTACGTGCTCGCGTGTGTCACCATGTGCGTACCGAACACCAGGGAAAATGGATTGGAACCAGTCGCTGCATGGACAGTACTCCTAAGGGCACTGCAAATGCTTCCAAGGTTCAAATCCCATTCCCGGTGAACGTCACGCACATAGGATCTTATTGCGGCCAAAATTTACCGATTTACGAGTTCCGAAGCATTTGACTGCGGAGAATATACCGCGGTACGAGTATGCTTTACACCATAAGTTGACAACAATTTAGCAAATTCCTTTGAGAGGAACTGGGGTCCATTGTCGGAAACCATTTCTTCCGGTACACCAAACAGTTGAAACACGTTTTCCTCGACGAAATCGACGATATTCGCCGCACTCGCACGACGCAACGCTTTCAGGAAAACAAATTTCGAAAATTTATCCAAGATGATGAGGAGGGTTGTATTCCCTCACTTAGATCTTGGATAAGGACCTAGCAAGTCTATGTATAAATGTTGGAACGGCCTATTGACCTCCACCAGACTACCCATTGGCGGCCGCAATATGCAGTTAGGGGCTTTCGTCTCTACACGTTGCACAATCAGTTATGTATTTTCGGACTTCCGCTGCCATTTTCGGCCAGAAGTACCTTTGCCGTAATCGATACAACGTTTTCGCGATCCCACAATGCAAAGATTGAGGCGGATCATATGCCAATCGGACCAGTCCGAGCGTCAGTTCCCTCGGAATCCAAAGTCTCCAGGTTCTGTCAGCACGATCGACATTCTTTGTGAATTCAGTTTTAACGTACACATAGCCATCCGATACTTGCATATCGGGTAACCTGTGTCCGTTTTCCGTAACCGTGTCGGTCAATGCTTGATACTCCTCTGAGTTAAGGTGTTCCGAATCTAGATCAACGCAAGGGACAGGTTCCGTCACTTCTTCCACCAGAATTCTGGATAAAGCGTCGGGAACCACATTTTCCGATCCCTTACGGTGTTCTATTTCAAAGTCAAAGGCCTGAAGCTTTAGACTCCATCGCGCCAAACGCCCGCTCAGGTCCTTCTGATCCATGAGCCACCTCAAACTCGCATGATCGGTGACAATTTTGAAGGGTTGTCCTTCCACATACGCCCGAAACTTCTTTACACTTAGCACAGCAGCATAGCATTCAAGTTCGGTAACGCTATAATTTTGCTGTGCAGCGTTCAGTTTCTGTGACATGAAGGCGATTGGTTTCTCGTTCCCTTGTTCGTCACACTGCAAAAGCACACTGCCGACTCCAGTTTTACACGCATCACATTGAATGATGAAAGGTTTACTGAAGCCAGCGTTCGCCAAAATTGGAGCAGAAATCAGAGATGCCTTCAGCACCTCAAAAGCTTTTTGTGCACCATCGGTCCAGGTGAATTTGACCGACTTTTTGAGACAGTCGGTTATTGGAGATGCAATGCTAGAATAGTTGGCTATGAACCTTCGATACCAGCCTGTCATCCCCAAAAACCGCCGTACCTGTTTTGGAGAAGATGGTACCGGAAAATCCGCCATCGCAGATACCTTGCCGGGATCAGTTTTTAAACAACTGTTCCCAATAATGTACCCAAGATAGGGCACCTCCTTAAATCAGAATTTGCTTTTCTCCATGTTGATTGTTAGTCCCGCTGTCATAAGACAACGAGCGACAATGTTCAACAGGTCCAAATGCGTCTCAAAATCTTTAGATACTACTGATGAAGCGATTTTATCGGGGTCATGTTTTTCCTAAAAGGCACGTTTGAATCGGGATCACGTTTTAGGATGGTAGCGTGTGATACCGAGTGTGGACCATTCGGAAGGTCGCGGTGGCCTACTTGTGAGTGGGGGTTGGTCCGGGTGCATCGGTGGCATCCGAGGTGTCCCGAGGAATACTCGGTGCCCTTGGAGGTTTCCCGGATTACAGTGAGGACACAGAGGAGTGACGACATCTTTATGTCCACACCGATAGCAGAGCAAATTCTGCCTGTCAGAAGGGCAGAAATAAAAATCATGGCCCATTTGGCCACAATTCCAACACGGCCGCCTCGGTCTTCGTTCAGGCTCCACTGCTTCCAACACACGTAACGGTGGTTGGACGGGCTCAAAGTTCGGGTCTTGATATGGGTATAAATCCTCTTCATGAGTTGGAAAATACTCAATTTCGTGAATGGGTTTAGTGGGTGCTTGCCATAAACGTCTAGCAGATTCTTTTGAAGATAGATTCCGCTCCGCTCTTCTACACACATCCTGCAATTCTTCGGGAGAATGAATAGTAATACCAAACACTAGGTTTGACACACGATCTTTGGTGTTATTTTTCATAATTTGGACCAATTCTGATTCAGGTAATGGGTTTTTCATCTGATAATAATATCCTACGTTGTTGTAGAATATGTCGAACGACTCATTATTGCTCTGCTTCATTTGCAAGATGCGTTGGACAATTTCATGATCCGTGTCAAGACTTCGTAATTGACGCGTCAGGGCGTCACGCAGAGTTGGCCAATTGGGAAATCGGTTCCTTCTTAGGAATCTCCAATACCAACTTTCTGCCATCTCTGTTAATAGGAGATGGAAATTCCCGCATACTACATGCCACGGAATTCCACTCCGACTTTGTAAAGTCTCAGCACGGAAAACGAGATTGTCCACTGACATTCCGTGAGAACTTCCACTAAATTTAATTCCCCATTTGTCCATCCGATTATCGCAAATGCTTAGTGGGGGTACAGAAAATGATTGTGGAACTGAGTACATGTTTTGTATGTTCTCACTCGTCACACCAGGTTGTGAATGCATCGGGGTAGTATAAGCTGGTATATCGTCACTGACATGACCATAATTCTTATGTAGTTGGGAACGCTCATTCGAAGGTACAGACTCAGGCTGGGAAATTCCGTGTTGGTTTTGAAATTTAGTTTCAAATTCTTTTCTTATGGATTCCCTGAGGGAATTCTCATTTTGCTTCATCGCAGCCTGAATCCATTCCTGAATTGTTTCCTTATTGGGAACTACAGGGGGCGGTTGTGAAAAAGAAGTGTTAGCTAATATGGAGTTATTATAAGGTTGTTGTGGCGAGAAAAATATATTTCCTAAATCCCGTAAATCTGGGGTTGTTCCCACGCTAGTTGATGGATTTGTGGTGTAACGTAACTTTAAAATTTCAAAATATTTATTGTTAGTAGGCTTACCCGATATTCAAAAAATAACTTTTAATTGTAGTAGGCGATAGTCATTGGTAAAAAACTTTCGAGAAAATAAAATATCAAAAACATCGTTTTTGATTTTCAAAATTAAATAATAAGAGTTTTTGTGCTATTTTCCTACATTGGTGACCCCAGACTATTAAAAAAACCGCAGTCATTATTAAATTCAATTTGAATTAAATTCAAGTAATTTTCTTTCCTAAAAAAGGAAAAATCACTAATTTTTTTGATTGTCGTGCGGTAAAATTTTTGTTCGCGCGGTATATTCACGAATTCATTTCGAGATCTTTTTCATTTTCTCCCTATAACATCGCATTTATATGTTATATAACATAATTGTCCGGAATAAAACAAAAAAACTAAATTTCATGGTGTTGTGTACATCTGACGATTTCATGTCATTACATCATTAGTGTGTTCTATTTTAATTTTAATTTGAAATTGGAATTCATAAAATATTTCTTTTGAAAAAATAAAGAGTGTTAAACGATCCGCGTTGGTGACAAAAAGTTTCCGCGAAAAAAATTGAAAACTGAAACTATTTAAAATCAATTCAGTGCACTTTAGTTTTCCGATTTAACATGACAGAACCGGCGCCTGAAACAAGTATTATGAGGGTTTCAGCAAAAATTCCTCCTTTCTGGGAGGCACAGCCTGAATTATGGTTCGCGCAGGTAGAAGCCCAATTTGTAACGGCTGGAATAACAGCAGATTACACCAAGTTCTCACACGTCATCGGTAACATGGATGGAAAATTTTTAAGCAAGGTTAGTGACATTGTAATTAATCCACCGACATCTGATAAATATCAAACACTAAAAACAAGTCTACTAGCAGCATTTGCAGAATCAGATCAGAAAAAATCGCATAAATTATTGTCCGAGGTAGAATTGGGCGATAGAAAACCGTCAGAATTGCTAAACGAAATGAAAAAACTGGCAGGGGACAAAGTTAATAATGAATTTATGCGGACATTGTGGTCAAGATGTCTTCCGAACAATGTAAGCGCGATTTTATCCACAAGCGACGCTGATTTGGATGGGCTAGCAAAAATGGCTGACAAAATAATGGAAGTTGGCGATTTTCGTGGCAATATTGCAACTATTTCTTCGGCATCTTCTGCAACTAACGCTAAAGATGAAAGGATGAGTAGACTCGAGAAAAAAATTGATGAGTTATCTAAACATATTCGCAACATTTCCACAAAACGTTCCAGATCCCGTTCTAAAACACCAGCAAAAAAAGCAGGTGAACTAGAATCTAAACCTTACTACTGGTATCATTTCATATATGCTGACAAGGCTCAGAAGTGCGTTCCGCCGTGCACTTTCTCTAATACAAAAAACTAAATTTGCAGTTTCATAAGGACGATGAAACTGCCAACATCAACCGTCTTTGTGTAGCTGATATAAAATCGTCCAACAAATATTTAATTGACACCGGAGCAGACATTTCTGTACTTCCAGCGTACCTTTTTAATGCTAAAAATCCATTGGAGAAATATTTATCTGCAGCAAATGGCACGCGCATCAAGACTTTTGGGGAACGACGTATGAAACTCGATTTTGGTCTTCGTCGTGACTTCGAGTGGACGTTCATCATTGCAGATGTTAAAGTTCCGATTTTGGGTGTTGACTTCTTGAATCATTATGATCTTCTAGTGGACGTAAAAAATAAAAAACTTATTGACAGAAAAACCAAATTTGTGCTCAATGTCGCAGTTGCTTCTATTTCACAACAATCACCTAAAATTTTCACTGTTACGATTATTTTCATGAAGCTGCTTGCTGAGTTTCCTGACCTAACGTCCGTGAATAAGGTTCCGCCTACAGTTAACGATTCCAATATTTTCCATCACATTGAAACTAATGGATCACCGGTTTACGCTAAAGCTCGTCGTTTGAAACCAGAAAGATTAAAAGCTGCTCAAGAAGAATTTAGATATTTGATTAAAATGGGTATTTGTCAACCATCAAAATCACCATGGGCTAGTCCACTACATCTTGTTAAAAAGGCTAACGGGTTGTATCGACCTTGTGGTGATTTCAGAGCATTAAATGCTAAAACTGTTCCGGATAGGTATCCAATTCCATTTATTCAAGATTTTACTCATGTTCTTGTGGGGAAAATCATTTTCTCCAAAATTGATCTTGAAAAAGCATTTCATCAGATTCCGGTAAATCCAGCTGACATACCAAAACCGCTATAATTACACCATTTGGTCTATTCGAGTTTAAATTCATGACATTTGGACTAAGAAATGCGTCACAGACATTTCAGAGGTTCATGCAGATGGCACTGGCTGGTTTAGATTTCGTTTTTGTGTACGTCGATGATATTATAATTGCATCACTGAATCTAGAAGAACACTTATGTCATTTAAAAATAGTGTTTCAACGTCTTCGTAAATTTGGCTTAAAAATTAACTTGGCTAAATGCGTATTTGGAAAACAGGAATTAAGATTTCTTGGTCATCTCGTTACATCGAGAGGCATTGAACCACTTCCTGAACCTTTGCGTTTCTTCTCGAAAAAGTTAACGGTAGCTGAGACGAAATATAGTGTTTATGACCGAGAACTGTTGGCTATGTACAGGGGTGTGAGGCATTTTCGTCATATGTTAGATGGAAGACAATTTCACATAAACACGGACCATAAACCTTTAATTTATGCATTGAAAAAAAAAGAATAATACTTCATCACCTCGTCAAGAGCGTCATTTGGACCTCGTTGGACAGTTTACAACAGATATCAGGCATATTTCCGGTGATAGCAACGTCGTTGCAGATTTCTTATCCAGAATTTGTCAGATGGATGGCAATTTTATTATTGATTACGCAATCATCGCAAACGAGCAAAAGAATGATCCAGAACTTCGTCAATTATTGGAAAGCGAAGCAAATAATTCTTTGAAACTTAGACCAATTACTTTTTCCGATTCCAAGTCAGAAGTGTATTGCGATATATCAACTGGCATAGCTCGACCTTACATTCCAAAAAAGTTTCGTGAGGCTGTCATTCAAAAACTTCATAGTCTTGCGCACCCAGGTATCAAAGCTTCGACCAAATTAATTTCGCACCGTTTTATTTGGCCCTGTATCAACAAAGATTGTGCCAAAGTCGTTCGTCGTTGTATTCCATGTCAACGTTCGAAAGTCCACAAGCACAATAAATCGCAAGTTTCAACTTATATTTTACCTGATCGTCGATTCGAACACATCAATTTGGACATAGTTGGTCCATTACCAGTATCAAATGGTCATCGTTACGTTCTTACATGTGTTGATCGTTACACAAGATGGCCTGAAGCCTTGCCATTGACTGATATTACGGCCGAACAAGTCGCATCAACACTTGTCTCGGGTTGGATTTCGCGGTTTGGAGTGCCTCTTCGTATCACGACTGATCAAGGAAAGCAATTCGAATCGACACTTTTCAATGAATTATCAAAATTACTTGGTATAAAACATCTCAGAACAACTGCTTACCATCCGCAAGCAAATGGAATGATTGAGAGATGGCATCGTACTTTTAAAGCTGCCATCATGAGCTATAGTACCAGAAATTGGTACAACATTTTACCAACTATTCTTCTAGGCTTAAGGTCGACTTATAAAGAAGACTTGAAGTCTTCTCCAGCGGAGATGGTTTATGGCACTACCATTTCCTTGCCTGGTCAATTCTTTGTCCAAAATGACAAGCAAGTCATTCAATCAGATTTTGTTAAGGCACTAAAAGAGCATATGTCATTGTTGCGTCCAGTTCCAGCAGCAAATCATGCTAAACATAAGATTTTCATTGATCCAGAGTTAAAGACTTGTTCACATGCATTCGTCAGAAACGATTCAGTTCGTTTATCTTTAGTTCCACCATTTGATGGGCCATTCGAAATTGTCCGTCGGGACGAGAAGTGCTTCGACCTAATCATTAAGGGCAGAACAGTTACCATCACGATTGATCGTTTGAAAGCGGCACACACTACTGAGGATCCTTCTAACCCATTAGAGGAGGTACCGGTGGCAGTTCCTGCATCAATTCCTGTATCAATTCCAGAATCGAAGACTACGGATCCCTTCGGACTGGAGGATATGCCCGTAGCATCATCACCTAAGAAGATATTGAAGAAAGATGATTCGACTCCAAAGTTTACCAGATCCGGAAGAAGAGTTCGTTTCCCCGATCGATACAAACAATTAATTACATCGTAATTTAAATTTAAAATTGTTCAAATTTTCTTTCTAAATTAACATTACTTCAATTTTCATTAGCTTTAAATTATAATTTGACTTTTATAATTATTAAGTTTTGCTTAACTTTTGGAAGTACTATATATAACATTATAATTCAATTAAATTCATTTTTATATTTTTGGAAGGAATTAATCGAATTTTTCCATAATTATTCAATTTTAATTTTTTCTTTTTATCGCTCATTGCTCTCACTAAAGGGGGAGTGATGTGGTGTAACGTAACTTTAAAATTTCAAAATATTTATTGTTAGTAGGCTTACCCGATATTCAAAAAATAACTTTTAATTGTAGTAGGCGATAGTCATTGTAAAAAAACTTTCGAGAAAATAAAATATCAAAAACATCGTTTTTGATTTTCAAAATTAAATAATAAGAGTTTTTGTGCTATTTTCCTACAGATTGTTATGGGACTGTGATGGGATTTCGCGCCTGACATATTGTCCACCGTAAATTGCAAGGACTTTGGACGGGCACCTTGTTTCCGTAATGGAGGATTACCTTCTTCTGAAATTGGGGTATGCATCACATTTCCCAATTGAGGATAAATGTTATGTTCCATGATATCAGAAAGCTGTGGTTTACCTTTTTGGTTGCGTTTAGATGCTCCACTTCGAGCTCCGTGTATATTTTGGTATTAACAATTATTGATAAAACCCACTCAAATAAAAAAAAAATTCCGAAAATTATAATAATTAATTCCAATATAAACCAGAAAAATCCGTGAAATCAATAATAATATAAACTAGTATAAAAAAAAAAGATTTTACTTTTCCCCAAAATATATTATTTAAACCAAAACAAAATTGTATTTATCAATTCTTTTTCAGTTTTCAAATATTTTTAATTTATTTTGTTTATTTAATTTGTTTAATTTATTTAATTCATTTAATTTATTTAATTTATCCTTATTTATTATTATTATTTATTTTGTATTTATTTTGCATGAAAAAAAAAGAAGTTTCAAAAACTATATACTATATAGTGTTTGGTCACTGTATTCTTTCTTTTTGATATGAAGTGAAAACCGTTGAATGAAGTGTACAGGGAGGTAGTGCAGCGAGGGCAGCAGCAGGGAAAATCCACCAAATTCAATGACAACACAGCGCAGCATTTGGGTTAATTTAATAATTAACCAGGTGATGGTAAAAGTTGGAAGCTGACTGTGTTTGATAAAGCAGAGCGCAAAAAAAACATTTGAAATTGTGTTTAAATTTGAAATAATTTTTAATTTATGGGTGAAGAACTCATATACCGCGTACCATACTAGAATTCAAACACAGCCACCTTCCAAAAAAAAGTTTTCCGTAGGCACAATTGATCCATACGAGTAGGTCGCGAATTACGCGGGTGTTCAACCTTTTTAGTATTGCGTCCCATAATACTCGATGCTATCAATCGGGCCTACTTCCTGACCAACTATCTGGTGTACACGGCAAAATTTCAGGTGATGTTACCTAAAATAATTATTTTGCCATGTCCATCCAGTGTTCGATCATACCTTTGCTGATCATCATCCGATTGAAACAAATGTCAAATATCACGACAGTGTGAGATCCAACACTTGTCCCAACCAGACGACAACCACACGCAATTTATCTGCCACAAATCATATACGAAATAAAAAAAAAGTTTAAAGTTAAAATGATAATGAATAAATTGGACGAACGAATGTCCAGATAATTATCTACACCAGAAAAGATTCATTTAATTCAAATAAAAGAAAGTTTAATGGGCAATCAAAATTGCTAATACTCAAACAAAATAAGAATATACGCCATTTTTGTGTAACATAAAACGTGCAGTTTTATGTTGCACCGCGCACAACCTGAAAAAAAACTAAACTCGGAAAAGCTGCAAAGCTTATCGTTGGGCGCCATTTATGTAACAACCGGTGTTGGTTGTATGTTAGGAATTTGTTTGCTTCATCAAACAAATGTCCTAACATTGTGATCCTTGCTAAAAGGCATATAACTGACTGTTATCAGTTATATGTAGTAGTATTAGAGCCGAAGGTAACCAAGAAAAGGTACACCTAGCTTCTTTGCTCTAACTAGCTCGCCGGAGGGAAGTGGGCGGTTACCTTCTACCACTAATCACGGTGTTACACAAAGTTTCATGTGTACCATGATTTGAGTTGACGAAAAGGCTGGAGAAGTGGATTTATTACGTCCACACCTTTTCATGTTATCAGCGGGTATATAAAATAAAAAGACAAAACTGATTTTATAAAAAAACTTGTGGAATTAGGTGAACTATAAGTTCAAGCAAGGGTTACCAGATAAAGAAAGGAAGGGAATCATTTATATGATTACAAACCCTCAACGGAAAAAAGACGGACTGATTTACGCTGGTGCTGTCATCGGAGGGGGTGAACCGATGATATTGTTCACCCCTGGGGTAATTTATCTCCCACCCATGGAGTCCAACAAAACAGGACTCCCCATGACTATGTTTTTGCCCAAAAAAAATAAAAATGGTCCCTTTACTCACATATTGGTGGATTTACCCTACTACTGAGCAATTCAGCACATCATTTTAAAAGAGAAAAAAAGAAGAACGAATTTCAGTGGTGTAAAACCCAACAAACTCAAAAATATACATATGTACACACCAAAAACCAATAACAATTTCAGCCATAAGACATCTTGCCTTTATTACACTTGAAAAAAAGAACTAAACTTGTATGAAATTTATGTAATTATTTCTTGTTTTACACAAAAATAAGATGACCAACAAAGAGAAAAATTATATACGGAACCAAGTAGAAAAAAAAAAGGTTTGTGAAAAAAAAACTGTATAAAAATATCAAGTAAAGAAGGAAAATATATTTAAAATAATGAAACAATAAAAAAAAATAAAATTGAATAAATTTGCATCTTATAATTAAATAAAGAAAATTCTATAAGTCCAAAAAAAAGCAATAGCAAAAATTAATATGCCTATATAATATGCAATAAAAAAAAATCAAAATCAAATAAATCCAATATAATGGAAGAAAATATTAATATGAAAACAAAATAAAAATTAATAAAAAAGGAACTTACGGCTGTTGCACCAAGGCCTTAATGAAACACCCTGTCCTGAAACACAAGAAAACATTCTATTTAAAAAAAATTCCCCAAGAAGAAAATTCCTTCGGTAATCGAAATAAATCAAATTTTTGTTGGCTAAGCGCTCCTTTTTAGTTTTTTTTGTTGTATATATTTTGTTGGTGTTTGCCTTGTTGGTTTTTCTTGTATGATGTCCACTATTTGTTTGAGCTGGATTTGCGTATATTATTGAACTTGAAGTCCATGTGTGATTTATTTCAGTATTATTTATTATTTGGATTTTTTTAATTTACTATTGTCACCTTTATGTTATGTGAAAGTTAAATTATAGGTTTTGTTATATTTTATTATGTTTATCATGTATATTTCATGTTGTTATGGTATGTTTTTTTTCGAAACTTATTATCTATGATTTGTTATATGTTTTGTTTAAAAAAAAATTATGTATTAAGTCGCGGCATGTTGTATTTTGTACATTCATTTTAGTTTTCACCTTTTTTTTTCCATGGTTTGTGTATATTTATGTATGTTTTTATGGGTTTATTTCTTTTGTTTTAAAATCTATTCTTAGTTAATTTTTTTTTTGAAATTTCTATGTTTTATTTTATGTTATATTTCAACTTATATGTTTTATTATGTATTTTAGATTATAGGTTTTATATTATATTTTAGTTTACTCTCTTTAAACTTGAAAAACTCCAATAAAAACTCAACTAGAAACTAGCACGTATCTTCTTAAAATTTTTTTTTTCCCAAAAATCAATCAAAAATAAAACTCTCTAAGGAAAACTCAAGAAAGCTCACTAATGAAAAAAAATCCAAAGAAAAAAAATCAAATTTTTAGTCCGTTCACTTTAAAACTCTGTCCCAAGTCAAGTTTTTTCGTTTTTTTCTCCCCCACACCCAAAAAAAAACCGAATTTTTCCAAATCCCGTTTTCCTTTCTGACCTCTCCCAATTGTTAAATAAAAAAAGATATATAATATTATATACTTTATTTAACAATAGCTTTAATTTTAAAAATGAAAAAAAAAATCAATGCAATTGTCCCATGCAATACTGCAACCAGCTGATTTTTATGGTTAAAAAAAAAATCAAAATACAGTGGAGGCACCATTGCACGGCACATGTTACAATTTTATGTAAAAAAAAGTGATATTCACCATATTTTTTTGAATAAATTATGATTTTAAATAAAGTATTTTATTTTTTATTCATTATAAATCTAATAAAACAAATTCATCATAAAATTTCATACATCATATACTTCAAACGCGAGAAAATTACAGCGAGTAATTTTACCTCAAAAATGTCTTTCCGACGAATCACAGAATAACAAAAGCCGAATAGATTCTAATACTTTGCTTTGCGTTGCTAGGCATTTCATGCAATCGAACAAGGCGAATGCAAGAATAAGAATTTGATTCGATCGAACGAAAACCGAATTAACGAACGCAACGTCGGAATCAAGGTGATTACTAGAAACAGTGACACAACAACCACAAACTATTTCACATGTTACGAATACATTATTGCATCAAAAAACTCAAATTGAAACTCTTATAAAATCCAATCAAAGTCAAAGTCAAGCAACAACTTGCTATTATACATATTTTGGTGATAATCCAAGAAAATGTTCAGGTGATTGGTGCGCACAATTTCAAAATTTTAAGTCTGGGAATAATTCAAACTAGAAATTCCTATTACATTTGCGACGTATAATAGGAACTTAACAACACGTTGTCTATTTATCTATATAAATAATATCGTAAATGTTCGTTTGTTCCGGTAATCTCCGAAACTTCTCGACCAATTGCTTTGAAACTTTCACAGAATGTCCTATGTGATCATAACCATGTTTATATGTACTTATTTACCTAGGTTATACCCGAGCCAGGTAATAATTGATTTAAAAAAACCAATCACTAACACATAGCCACAAGCATCTTTAAAATCAAAATCTTCAAGGGAGAAAACGTGATTACTCTTACTCACACACGCATACATCAATAAGCATATATTATAACAATACAGATGGGCGTAGTGGCGGCATTAAAAATATTAATTCGGAGGGGCAACACTTTAAATGGGCTTGATGGTTATGTATTCTGGAACATCAGAATTGCGAAAAATGTTTGCGTTATTTATTCCAAAAAACTAGTTTCTCTTAAGGGTACAAAATTAAATTATTCGCTTTAGATCCTGCTTATTGAAATGTAACGAGCAAATTATATCTCTACTAAATGGCGTAAAATTTTGTAAGCCCATAACAGAAAGCCATTTCATTTCTCATTTTTTGGAAAGCTTAAAGCCAAAAAAAGGTATTTATAATTGACAAGGCTGAATTTTCAAAATCTTCGACGAATTTTAAGAATTGCCCCCAATTTCTCAAAAAAAATTACTGTCACTGGTAGTTTTAATTAAAAAAACAAACGAGGGGTTTTTAGATTTGGATTCAAAGTTGGTTCAAAAAAACGAATTTTTTACTAAATTATGAATTAACATCATTTCTGTTTGATTAATTATTCGATATGTAAAAGGCTAATCCTTCTTTGTTTCCTTCTGTCCGTCGTATATAAAATAAAACACTTTTTGATATGTTGTAGAGAATTACTTGAAACGTGGAGAAATTTTGTTTCCGGGGAGATTGGGGGTCAGAGGGGTTACAAAGGGCGACCTGAAAGCTTATTTCGGAAAACCTCATTTATAATCTGAAATATACATCGGACATGATTCTGACCTGAGGCAATTATTAAGATTTTTATGCCGGACATACTAACGTACACGGCAAAGTTCCATTTCCCTCCGCTTTGGCGCTGGAGGCAATACAAATTTACGAACTTTTTATATAGAAGTCACACGCAAAAACAATGTTCAGCAAAGTTGTCCACGTTTTCACGGGGATTATATCTTTCGAAGAGCAAATAGTTCTAACTCTCACCACTTTGGCGCTGGAGTCAATAAAATTGTGGAACTTCGTATTTAGAGGTCACACGCGATTACGATGTTCGGCAAAGTTATAGAGGTTTTCATGGGGATTTTTTCTGTCGCAGACCACATAGTTCCAGCTCTCACCGCTTTGGCGCTGAAGGCAATACAAAATTTTGAAGTTCGTATTTAGAGGTCACACACGATTGGAATGTTCAGAAAAGTTGTGCAGGTTTTCATGCGGACTATTTCTGTGGACGACCATATAGTTCTATCTCTCACCGCTTTGCCGCTGGAGTCAGTACAAACTTTTGAACTTCGTATATATTAGTCACACACGAGTACAATGTTCGGCAAAGTTATATAGGTTTCCACGGGAGTTATTTCCGTCGAAGACCAAACAGTTCTATCTCTTACCGCTTTGGCGCTGGAGTCAATACAATTTTGGAACTTTGTATGTAGACGTCACACACGATTACAGTGTTCGGCAAAGTTTCGGAGGTTGTCATGGGGATTTTTTCTGCCGAAGATAAAATAGTTCTATCTCTCACTACTTTGGCGCGGCGGTTGTTTAGGCCCCTACTCAATAGAGGTGTTCGCCTTTACGTAATGTATGTTTGACGGGAGCTATTTTACGAACCGGAGAAATGGGATCAATTTAATATCTTCGCTCGGGGTGTTGCGGGTAAATAATGTGCATTCTGAATAGATCGGCTTAAGACATGAAATATATCACCAGTGGTGCTACGAGAACGGGGTAAAGGATGTATTATGTTCCGAATTAAGATGCTATGCTTGAATACATTTTGTTAATTTACAGCGATTTGTAAACCGAAATTTTTAGGAAGCCGTCTTAGGACGGGTTACAACCTAGCAATTAAATAAAGCCTATAAAAACATTTAATTTGTACAGAAATAATGAAAATTCGCCAATTTTAAAAATTATAATACGAGCTAAAAAAGATATCGTAAAAATAGGGTTTATGCCAAAAATCAAGTTTGTTTAAACATAAAAATTAAATTTTAAAATTATAATCTACTCTACTAATTGGCGTAACATTTTGAAAACCCAAAGCCGAAAGACATTTAATACGTAGAGTCTCATTTGTTGGAAACCCTAAAACCAAAAAGGCATTTAAAGATGAAAATGCTGAATTTAACTAATTCTTAGATGAAATTTCCAGCTTGGGATGATTTACAATACAAAAGCTCTGACTTCCTGGCCAATCGCCGGTGGATAGGCATGACATTGCAGCACGTGTTTTCAAACAGAAGCTGAAATCCCTGATGGGATTCATGGTAAAACATGAAGTGTTTGGGTCTGTGCGCTGCTGGATGTACTCAGTGGAATGGTAAAAGAGGGGATTCCCAAGTATTGGAAGAACGGCTCATTCCGCTTTGAAATTGCCATTAAACATTCAATTAATTGAAAGTCCCACATGCAACATTTCCAAAGCATCCGGCATGGGAAAAGTATTGCAGAAATGCAAACTTATTGTTTGGGATGAATGCACAATGGCGCAAAAAAATCGCTCCAGGCCCTGGATCGATCATTCCAAGACTTACGTGCAAATATCAGACCATTTCGGAACGCATTAATATTGCTTGCAGGAGATTTCAGGCAAACATTACCAGTGATCCCTCGATCGACACCAGTGGACGAAATAAATGCTTGCCTGAAATACTCTACTTTGTCGCGACGCGTAAAGACATTAAAATTAACTACAAATATGCGAGTCCAGCTGCAAAACGATCGGTCAGCAGAGATATTCTCAAATCAATTGCTGGAAATTGGGAACGGAAAGGTGCCGGTTGATCTGACGTCGGGACGAATTTCATTGCCTCATACCTTCTGAAATTGTGACGTCAAAAGAAGAATTGGTTGAAAAAGTATTTCAAAATATTCAAACCAATTATAAGAATCACGATTGGCTAAGTGAACGAGCTATTCTTGCCGCCAAGAACAAAGACGTCTACGGACTTAACAATATTATTCAGTCTAACATTCAAGGCCAGGTGGTCACATACAAGTCCGTTGACACTGTTGTGGAAGCTGATGAAGCGGTTAATTATCCAACAGAATTTTTGAATTCACTTGATCTACCAGGGATGCCACCGCACGTACTGCAATTGAAAGTCGGTGTACCAATTATCATGTTGCGAAATATTAACCAGCCAAAGCTTTGCAACGGCACGCGGCTTACAGTAAAAAAATTAATGAGCAACATCGTAGAAGCAGCAATCTTCACAGGACCTTTTAAAGGTGAAGATGTCCTCATTCCTCGCATTCCTATTATTCCAACGGATATGCCATTTCAATTTAAGAGATTGCAATTCCCGATACGATTGGCGTTTGCAATCACCATCAACAAAGCCCAGGGCCAATCTTTAGAATTGTGTGGTTTAGATCTAGACACGGATTGCTTCTCACATGGGCAATTATATGTTGCGTGTTCTAGAGTCGGCAAACCAGTCAATCTCTATATCTGCACAGAAAATGGAACAACAAAAAATATTGTGTATCCACAAGCCTTGTGAAATTAAATATGCTAGTAACGTGCGCTTTTTATTTTCTTTTCCATTTAACCAGATTGAGCCACAGCAACGCGTGGTTGGGTACAGCTAGTTTTGGATAAAATTATAATATTACATTAACTAATTGATACAGAAGCCGATATTTCTAAAATCTCAAAATATCTGTTAGCGTCCAACATGAAAGATACAGACACGTTTTTATCCGAAGTAAACGGTTCAACTATTCCGACATTCGGTAAAAAAATGTTGGAGTTTAATTTCAGATTGCGAAAAGAGTTTCCTTTTAGTTTCACTATAGCCGATATCAACAGACCAATTATAGGGGCCGATTTTCTTTCTCATTTCGGATTAATTGTAGACCTCAAAAACAAAAAACGTAAAGATACAACCACATAGTTAAATTTTAGTGGTTTCACTTTTAACGATAAAACTCCCACTCCCAAACATTTTGGACTATCCAGCCTTAACAACGGAACCCAATTATTTCACTCCAATTAAGCAAACGTCGAACATAAAATTTTGACAGAAGGATATTTGCCCTTTTCGCATCCACGCCGGTTAGATCCAATTAAACATCGTATCGCCAGAAACGAATTCGAACACATTGTACAATTAGGAATTTGCAATGCCTCCTTTTCATCTGCATCTTCACCATTGCACATGGCCGGAAAAAAGGAACAAATGATTGGCTATCTTGCGGGGACTACAGGCAACTAAACAATATCATAGTGCCCGATAGATACCCTCTTTAACACTTTTAACAATTTTCTACACAGTTCTACATTATTTAGTGAAACAGATTTGGTCAGAGGTTATCGCCTTATGGAATTAATGTCCATTCTTTTAAATGTAAATTTGGTGTCACAGAACTAAAATTTCTTTCACACACTATATCAAAAAATGGAATATTACCTTCCGAGGATAGAATTGCAATTATCAAGAAATTTCCTCAAACCAAAGCACTCGAAAGTTTGCAACGATTTATTTAGATGGTCACTCATTACCACAGATATATTCCAAATTTAGTGAGATATTTAGCAACGTGATCTTCAAGCAAAATTATGTAAGTCAAAAGAAAAAAAATTGTCAAATGGACTAATAATCATGAGGAATCTTTTAATTTTATTAAAAATCAATTGGGGCACGTTACTTTATTAACCCACCCCAATGAAAACGCATGTATTACTTTTACGGTGGACGCATCAAATACAGCAATTGGTGCAACATTAGAGCAGTTGGAGCAGAATATTCCTAGGTCATTAGCACACTTTCTCGGAAACTTTCTCCAACTGAATTAAATTATTGAACTTTTCATACGTCCATTAAGCACTTTAGATAATTTAGACAATTCATTAAATTGTATATACGGATCACAAACCTTTAACTACGGCGATGGTCTCAAAAACTGATAGAAGTCCACGCCAGACACGTCATTTAGATTATATAGCACAATTTACATTAAATATTAAACATGTTAGCGGAAAATATAATACCGTCGCAGATAAATTGTCTGGACAAAGAATTTTCAATCGTTACGCAAAATTTTATTATTCAAACTTTACAAGATGAACAGAATGAAGATGGAGAATCTCAAATGCTTGCTATTAACCAAAAACCTACCACAAAATTGATCCAGGTATTCGCGCAACAAAAATTAGTAACAAGTAAATAATTTTGGCCCAAACTGAATACTGACGTTAATAAATGGACAAAAGAATGTGTAGATTCTTAAAAGGCAAAAATTAAGGCACACTCAATCCGAAACCAAACAATTTGATTTTCTAGAGGGACGGCTCGAACATATTCATATGGATTTGGTGGGACCACTGCCAGTTTCTAATGGTTACTCCTTCATTCTAACTTTAGTATATCGTTTTACGTGTTGGACAGAAGTCTATCCGAACAAAGATATTTCTGCTTCTACAGTCGCTAAAACTTTATTTTTTAACTATATTCCCCGTTTCGATGTTCACCACACAATAACCACCGATCAAGACCGACATTTCGAATCCAAATTATTATGCGAATTCATTAAATTTGTAGGCGCACCTAAATTTATCATCATCATTTAGAAAAATTTGTGTACCTTCTGATTTCAAAACCTGCGATTAAGTATTTTTTCGTGTTGAAGGAATACCACCCGGTCTTGCACCGCCCTATGAAGGTCCATTTAAAATTAAAGAAAGAAGTGTGGAACATATGTATTTACATAGAAAAATAGTATATAAAAAGGCCATACCCGCGTATATAAACAGACTTAAGCCGGCTTTTACAAATAACAATAACTTAACAAATAATACTATTCCAAATAAAGAAATTTCATTTGGAATTAATTCATTTTTTACACACTAATGCTTTACTGGCGGGGGAGTATTGTGCTGTACCCAACCACTTAGTTTAAGATTGCTAACTGTAGTTTTGAATTTAGTATTAGTTTCAACATTTCATTTTTTTCTTTAAAAATCAAGATTTCATGTTTAAATAATTCAATTCGTTTGTTTTCTCGAAAACTAAAATATTCATATAAGCGATATTTAATATAACAGAATTTTATAAATGTAAATAAAATTATTATAAAAACTTCAAATTAAATAAGAAGTTTAATTAGTAACTTCAGACACCAAATAAAAACTATTCAATTATTTAAAAATTCGGTGTAAATACAAATTTTTCATTTAGTATTTAATTCGCCGAAGTAAAATTCTGGATGATATTGAAGATAGAAAAATTAAAAATCTTGAGTATGCTTAAAAATTTTTAAAAATCGTTCCTGGACAGCCGAATGTTCAAGTCTACATGATGAGCCTTGAGTACATTGGTATATAGTGCCAAAACGATTATTATATGAAAAATCTTCAAGCAGTACGTATTTTTTCCATCTCTTTCACGAGATATAGAAATTATAATAAAGAAAAAAGTCGCAATTATAAAAAAACCAGAGATTGTAATTTATTATTGTATTTAACAACAGTAAAAAAAAAGTAAGAAAAATTCTGTAATAATTAGGATTTTCTGATATATAAACAATGCTGATCCCGTGATAAAGATTCAAAATAAGTAGAATCATTGGGCAAAATATAAAATGTGTATCAATTCCTAATAAAAAAAAATTGCATTGTCCTCTACCGACTTCATATAGTAGTATAAACAACAAGCAAAATACTAAAAACAATTTGAAAATTTATAAAGGACACAAATCAATCTATTCACTTAATTATCTATTATCTATATAAATAAAATCGTTTTTGTACGTTTGTAGAAAATCGATAATCTCCGAAACTTCTTGATCAATTGACTTAAAATTTTTATGGAATCTTCCTTAGGTACATGAGCAGGTTCTTACATACTTTTTATTTACCTATGTTACACCTGTAATTAGTAAAAACACGTTAAAAAAATCAATCACTAACAGATAGCCACAAGCAACTAATAATTCGTTGCCTTGCAACGAGAAAACGTGATTACTCTTACTCACACGCGCATACATCATCAAGCTTATATTATAAAAATACAGATGGGCGTAGTGGCGGCGTTAAAAATATTAATTCGGAGGGGCAACACTGTAAATGGGCTTTAGGTATTTAGAATTGACAGCGCTGAATTTTCAAAAACTTCGACGAATTTTAAGAATTGCCCCCATTTTCACCAAAAATATTGTTGTCACTGGTAGTTTTCGTTATATAAAAAAAACGAGGGGTATTGGGCTACGATCTAGATTCAAAGTTGATTCAAAAAAACAAATTTTTTACTAAATTATGAATTAACATCATTTTTGTTTGATTAATTATAATTAAATGAAGCCTATAAAAACATTTTTTTTGTACAGCAATAATGAAAATTTGCCCATTTTAATACAAAATATATCAAACATACGTGTGAAAAGAAAAATTTTTCCGCCCCGAAAATTATAATACGAGATAAAAAAGATATCGTAAAAAAAGAGTTTATGCCAAAAATTAAGTTTGTTTAAAACATTCTAAATTAAATTTTAAAATTATAATGTACTAATTGGCGTAAAATTTTGAAAACCCAAAGCCGGAAGACATTTAATACGTAGACTCATTTTTTGGAAACTGTAACTGTAATTTTCGTCACTCAAAATTTTTTTCACTTTGATTTGCTGATGGCCACGCATTTCCGGGTTTCTCAGTTAAGTTATATTTCAGAGTTCCCATCAGCGATCAAAATGCTTGTAAAGCGTGGATTAAAATTAAAAAAAATGTATTCACTAAAAAAAAAATTCAAAGAAAAGAGAGGACAACATTAAAACCGTTTGTGCTCCTAAACAACCAACGTAATCTTCACTAAATCATTTGCACCATCCACACGCCAGGCTTAATCACTCCATTTGAATTTCCTAGTACTTCATTGTGTAAAAGAAAAATTTAGCCAAACACATCACTAAATAAACATAAACAAAAATAATAAAAAAACTCAAATAAGGATATATTTAACAAATTCCCTTTTTTTATTTAATTCACTTTTATTATACTTTTCATTTAAAAAAAAAACTCAACCAGGATCTTCGATCCCTTTATAATAATTCAAAACATCAACCAGCATCTTTGATCCCTTTATAATAATCAAACGTTTTAGTATAAACTACCCAAAAATATTAATAAAAATAAAAAAAAAACTTGAATTAAATTCACCACACTGACAACTGTTGGTTTTATTTTTTTTTATTTGACGTTTCAAATAAACATGCGCGAATTATTTAAATATTGTTTACTTTTTTTTTTTGTAGTTTGTTGTTTCAATTTTCCACTTGTTCGTTAAATTTATTGTATTGATCCAACCGGGATCTTTAAGTGTAGTGTAGTGATATATGATTTAAGTGATGTGATATCAGTTATAACACTTTTATAAAAAAATAAACTAAAAATGTCAACTCAAAAGTAAATAAAACAAACGCCAAAATTATAGACTAATTCATTAATATGTTTATTAGTACTTTGTTTTGTTTTATTTTGAGTTACTCGGGAAATATATTACCATAAAAATAAAACAAGAAAAAAAATGTAAAAAAAAATTAAGAAAAAAAAAACAAAATTTATAGATAAAAAAATAAAAAAATATGATTGAGTGACTTAGCTGTGTGTCCGTTAAGCTAGTGTTGGTGCGACCTTGTGACCCATATAAATCTTCGGAAATTCCAACTACGTTGACCCCCCGGTGTAATGAACTTTTTCTCGAAAGTAAACCGTTGCTTTCCTTTTCCCGGTTTTCTTTTTTCTTCTTTTTTTCTTGTATATGCTTTACAGCCCGGAGTTCCACAAAAGTATTTTAAAATATGACCAAAAAAAACTATTAAAAAAACTCTAAATTTTCACCACTTTCAAAAAAAAAGTTAAAATAGACAAATTTATGTATAAAAAAAAAACTAAAACCCAAAGAAAATTTTCGGTAGCGAAACGACCTCCACAAATTTCGGATAAGACCAACCCTTTTTCTTCGTCGTGACAGGCTTTTTATAGGCTTTCGGATAACTGGATTCGTGGTTAAAATAGGCATTAATTAGTTTTATAGATATTATGCTATTAATTATGATTTTTATTTAGTTTTTGCATAATCTTTATTTAACAATGCAACAATTTACCTACTATTGAATCCTATTTAATGATAATTTTGCCTATTTTTTTAACAAATATGGAATTTTCTCTTTGTGAGGTCGCCGCGCTGGCAAAAAGGTTAAAATTTTGGGCTTCGTCCTTTTAATACCGCCAAAATGATTTTCGAAAAAATATTTTTATATATTTTTTTAAATTAATTATAAGTTCCGGGCTGTAATGATAGTTTAACAGTCTCTAATTCCATAAAAATTAGTGCTTACAGAAGTCTCTATTATTCCCAGCGTGAAAACCAAAAAAAAACAAGGTTAGTTTGACCCAATGATCATAAAAATTTTTTATTTTCTAATTATTTTATATTAATTTTCTTTCAGGTCGCTTCCCTACATTATTGCGGTCATGGTGATATCACATATGTGGGGAAAAACATGAAGATCGCAACAACACAGCTGTTTTCAACTTTGACACTCCAGAAGTCGATTTCAATCAGTCGCGCTTCTATAAACCAACACTAAGGTTGCCACTGATCTAATGTGGTTTACATTATAAAAATAATTTTAATAATATCAACAATTTTTCAATAATTTCAATTTTAGGTGCTTTGTTTACTGCGTCCTCTTTCTCCTCAGGAAGTGAATACATCTGGAACAAAACCTGTGGACACAAAAAAAAAATCTACTAGGTAATTCATTTGTTTGGGAACATACAATAGTATTGTGACAATACAGGACTTTCACACTTGGTACAGATAAATATTTTGCATTGATTTTCCTTCCTATAATTAATCATATGTTTTCAATTTTCCTTCCAGGGTTTCATCTACTAAAAGACGGTCGTTACAGGGCAGGTTTGTTGGACATTTCCACAAGTCCATACAAAGCTGAGGAGACAAACCTGTGGTTTGATTGGCCGGATTTAAAGAAAATATCATAGAAAAGAAAAAAAAATAAAAAAAAGGAATATTAACCTAACAAAAAAAAATATAAACAGGTAATTAGTTACGTATATCCTTTGCATGATAGATACCAATGATTTTACCTTCCTGGTTTGCTAACTCATAATTTACGTGATCTATTTTCCGAGTGACGGTCGCTTTATTAAATTTAGGTGCAAGTTTAGCCGAGAATTTCTTTGACGCATCGCTCTGAGCAAAGCTTCTTACAAAAACAGATTGTCCCGGTAGAAATGTAACTAGTCTCGATCTTAAATTATATTGTCGCTCGTTTCGAAGATAGGCTTCGGTTATATGTTTCTGTACCTGGTTGTAAATTACTGGCATCATATAATCTCTTGGTAGTACTTCTATGTCGTTCTCGCTCACATAATCTAGATTTCTTAATAAATTATATCCATCACCGTGTAATAGCATATGTTACCCAAACATAAAAAAATGAGGTGAATTCTGTGTAGTTTCGTGGAAAGAATTGCGCAACGAACAACCAACAGCAGATAGGTTTTCATCCCAACACCGATGATCTTTTTTCAGGTACGACCTTATTGCAGCCAGAATTGAACGATTCACGCGTTCTGACGCGTTGGATTGAGGGGAATATACAGCAGTATAAATATGTTTGACGCCATGAGTTGCCAACAATCCGTTGAACTCCTTCGAGATGAATTGTACACCATTGTCTGTATGTATAAATTCAGGCACCCCGTATACATAGAATACTTCGTGTAGTAGATATTGCGTGATTTTAATAGCGTCCGCCTTTGGTAAAGCCTTCAATAACACAAATTTCGTTAGTTTGTCTAGAATTACCAGGATTGTAGTATTACCTTTCTAGGAGCGTGGGTACGGACCTAATAAGTCTATATACAGCCGTTGCCAGGGACGTTCTGCAAAAGATTGTTGCCCCATTGGTGGTCTTAAAGTTTTATTTGGAGCTTTTGTTGTTTTACAAACCTCGCAATCTTGGACGTACTGATGTACGCGTTGACGCATTTTGGGCCAATAGTAGTAGCGTCGAAGGCGTTCCAACGTTTTGGTGATCCCTCCATGAGAAGCTGCCGGTACATCGTGTTCTTGACGTAGAAGCTCGCCTACTAGAGGTTCTGGTACCCATAGTTTCCACAGCGGGATATCTGATACCTTGTCTTTCTTTGACAGCTCAAGACGAATATGAATATGTTCGTCATGCACCTTCAAGTTAATGTATAACTCTGGCTTCTTCATAATTGATTCCCTCAAATTAACGTACTCCGCATCTTGAAACTTAGCAGATTGTAGGTCAATCGACTCTATGTTAAACTTTTTCATGTCTTACACCAGTTCTTCAGGTGTTTCGGTATATATTCGGGATAGCGCATCCGGTACTACATTTTGACTACCCCTCTGGTGTTCAATGTTGAAGTCAAACGGTTGTAACTTTAGGCTCCAGCGCGCTAGACGATCACTCAATTCCTTCTGGTTCATCAACCATTTCAGACTGGCATGATCTGTAATTATCGTGAACGGAAAACCCTCGATGTATGCTCTAAATTTTTTTACACTTAGAACCACTGCCAAACACTCCAACTCTGTAACGCTGTAGTTCTTCTGTGCTGCGTTTAATTTTTGAGAAACGAACGCAATTGGATGTTCATGTTCTCCATCACAGGTTTTCTGAAACATCACACCTCCTATTCCAGAAGTACTGGCATCACAGCGAATAAAAAAGTGCTTTGTGAAATCTGGATTTGTTAAAACTGGTTTGGTGATTAGAGCGTTTTTTAATTTGTCGAAGGCATCTTGTGCTTCAACCGTCCACGAAAACTTTATGCCTTTTCGCAACAAATCAGTTATGGGTGATGTGACTGCTGCATAGTTAGGAATGAAGCGTCTGTACCATCCAGTCATTCCTAGTAGTCGTCTAGTCTGCTTCACCGTTGTCGGAGCTGGAAAGCTGACTATCGCTTCCACTTTACCAGGATCTGGCCGCACACCATCTTCTCCCACTATGGGCCCTAAATAGCGAATTTCCCTCAGCACAAATTTGCTTTTCTCGATATTGATAGTTAAACCTGCTTGACTTAAAAAGGTCGCAACCTGTTTAAGCAGGGCGTTGTGTTCTTCAAAAGTCGCCGAAACTATCAACAAATCATCGAGATAAACAAATATGCAGTCGCGAAATTCGTGAGGAATCACTTTATCCATTAAGCGGCACATGCGTTGTGCTGCGTTACATAACCCGAAAGGCATTACTTTAAAATGGTATAGCGGCCTACCTGGCACAGTGAACGCGGCCAGTTCCCTCGAAGAAGTCGCAAGAGGAATCCGCCAAAAAGCATCCTTCAGGTCCAAACTGGAAATAAATCTGGTGTCTTGTAGTCTTGTAGTCTGACATTACCTACTTCAATCTCCTGTTCTTCAAGCTGCGTCCGTCCAAGTTCTTTCTTGTTAAATGATGGAAACAGCGCAATAGTTTCGGCTAATTGTTGCTGTTGCTCTTCGGTAAGTCTATGTTATGGAGTCTCTTCGATGTTATTTATTTGCAGTTCTTCCACTATCTTTGGCTCTATTCTAAATGCTTCCCAGAAGTCTACCCCCAATTACAACTGCTCCTTCAGGGTAGGCACTATATAATACCGGATGTTTCTGGTCTTTCCGCAATACTCCGTAGGTAAGTCCACATAACCCACAATCCTGTTAGCTCTTCCGTCTGCTGTTTTGATTTCAATTTACGCTCATTTAAATCCACTTTTTTCAGGAGAGCTTGAGAGTTTGCACCCAGGATACTTACTGTGGCTCCACTATCTAGAAGTCCTGTAAGCTGCATGCCACCAAGTTTAACACTGATAAATGGACGACGATCTTTTGGGGTATAGATGGCGGATACGACTGCATTCTTAATTATTTTTCGTAACTGCCAATATTGTTGAGTACGTAATTTGTTTTTTTCTGGAATTGGGAATTCAGTTTGAGTGCTAATGGTCTTTTGATTTCGTGAATTTGTTACCGGTGGGTTGATGGATCCGTGTTCGTTGCTGCCTCTGTCGTATTGCTGGGCTTGTACAACCATTGATGATTTGCCATCCAACAACCGTTCAGCCCGACCATACCAATGTTTAACTCTTGTTACCGGACCCCTTTTCTCATCAACCTCCAATTCCCCTCTCGATGCAAGCACATCTAGGGCTCGAATCGCTTGATTGCACGCTTCTAATTCACCGGTAGGATTTCTAAGATTGTGTGATTTAGTTGGTCGCAAAGAAGGATCATCCTGCTCTCTCTCAAGAAACTTTACCAGCTTTTGTTTGGAGTCCGACTCATTGACTGAGAGCTTCCGGAGCTGCAACTCGACATCTAGTTCATCGCTACTTAAATTGTCCACTTCACTAGGTATCAAAAACATCTTAACTTTGATTTCAACACCAAGCAAAAGAAACTAAAACTAATACTTCAAAAAAAATAGAAAACTTTAAAACTAGTACGTTGGAATAGATAAATAAAAAAAAGTAATAAGAAAAATTAAAAATAACCAAAAATTTTAAAAAAAGTAATTAGCAAAAAAAAATATCAAAGAACTATAAAACGGATCCTTTGAGAATCCAGGAAGGAAAAACCCAAAAAGAAAATCAGAAAAAAAATATAGGAAGGAATTAAGAAAACCACAATGCAACCTATTTATTGATAAACACAATTTTTTTAATTAACAAAAAAAAATTTTATTTTTCAGCTGATCATCAATTTAATTGACGACCACAGGTATATATTATATATTTTAAAAGAAACAAGGGGTGATTGCTGCCTTGACGCATAAAGTCATGCAAACAGATAAGCCTTGTCGATCGTAAGAACACAGAATAGTTTGAAGAATGGTCCCAATAATTAATCCTAATAATTATATTAATAATAAAAGAAGAAAAAGAAAAAAAACAAATTTGTATTTCTCGTATATTACCTAAATTGTTTGTATAAATGAATTAATAGATAAGATCAAAAAAAAAATAAAAAAAAATGTATGAATGTATATAAAAAGAAATATGATAATTAAAAGTTATTACTTCAAAGTTAAACTATAATGTAGACAATTTATTTATTTATTTATTTTATTTTGTTTTTAAAAGGGTTCAATCGTTGCGCACATTTAGTTGTACCCCTTCGAATTATTGCCTCGCTTCGATGGGTAATTACTCAAAACTCTACACCGATCGATTTCATAACGATAGAGGATCTCTAATGCCGACAAGTAATCCCATAAAAAAAAACTACTTAATTAAGCTAACGCTGAATGGTATCTTCAAACAACCGCTTCCATGCGGATAAATAAAATTATTACCTTCGACGCATTTCTGGTTGCGTAGAATCATTCTCGCAAGAAATTAAAATCAAAAATCAAAATTTAAAGTAATCAAAAAAAAACTATAAAATCAAAAAAAACCCATTAAATATCGTTTACTTATTTACTTTGTTTAATTATATTAAGGATACGTAGAATCTCTATATTCAACAAGTAAGTGCAGTTGCGAAGTATAACTAATAAACGTAAGCAAAATTTAAATTGAAAAAGAGGAAAAATAAAATGAAATAAAAATGAAAATAGAAAAAAATTTTTTTTTTTTTGTTTATGACCTGTCATCTTTCAGGTGCCATTTTGTAACTGTAATTTTTGTCACCCAAAATTTTTTTCACTTTGATTTGCTGATGGCCACGCATTTCCGGGTTTCTCAGTTAAGTTATATTTTAGGTTTCCCATCAGCGATCAAAATGCTTGTAAAGCGTGGGTTAAAATTAAAAAAAATGTATTCACTAAAAAAAAAACTCAAAGAAAAGAGAGGACAACATTAAAACCGTTTGTGCTCCTAAACAACCAACGTAATCTTCACTAAATCATTTGCACCATCCACACGCCAGGCTCCAATCACTCCATTTGAATTTCCTAGTACTTCATTGTGTAAAAGAAAAATTTAGCCAAACACATCACAAAATAAACATAAACAAAAATAATAAAAAACTCAAATAAGGATATATTTAACAAATTCCTTTTTTAATTCACTTTTATTATACTTTTCATTTAAAAAAAAAACTCAACCAGGATCTTCGATCCCTTTATAATAATTCAAAACATCAACCAGGATCTTTGATCCCTTTATAATAATCAAACGTTTTAGTATAAACTACCCAGAAATATTAATAAAAATAAAAAAAAAATTGAATTAAATTCACCACACTAACAACTGTTGGTTTTATTTTTTTTTATTCGACCAAAATTTATAGATAAAAAAATAAAAAAATATGATTGAGTGACTTAGCTGTGTGTCCGTTAAGCTAGTGTTGGTGCGACCTTGTGACCCATATAAATCTTCGGAAATTCCAACTACGTTGACCCCCCGGTGTAATGAACTTTTTCTCGAAAGTAAACCGTTGCTTTCCTTTTCCCGGTTTTCTTTTTTCTTCTTTTTTTCTTGTATATGCTTTACAGCCCGGAATTCCACAAAAGTATTTTAAAATATGACCAAAAAAAACTATTAAAAAAACTCTAAATTTTCACCACTTTCAAAAAAAAAGTTAAAATAGACAAATTTATGTATAAAAAAAAAACTAAAACCCAAAGAAAATTTTCGGTAGCGAAACGACCTCCACAAATTTCGGATAAGACCAACCCTTTTTTTTCGTCGTGACAGCCTTTTTATAGGCTTTCGGATAACTGGATTCGTGGTTAAAATAGGCATTAATTAGTTTTATAGATATTATGCTATTAATTATGATTTTTATTTAGTTTTTGCATAATCTTTATTTAACAATGCAACTATTTACCTACTATTGAATCCTATTTAATGATAATTTTGCCTATTTTTTTAACAAATATGGAATTTTCTCTTTGTGAGGTCGCCGCGCTGGCAAAAACGTTAAAATTTTGGGCTTCGTCCTTTTAATACCGCCAAAATGATTTTCGAAAAAATATTTTTATATATTTTTTTAAATTAATTATAAGTTCCGGGCTGTAATGATAGTTTAACAGTCTCTAATTCCATAAAAATTAGTGCTTACAGAAGTTTCTATTATTCCCAGCGTGAAAACCAAAAAAAACAAGGTTAGTTTGACCCAATGATCATAAAAATTTTTTATTTTCTAATTATTTTATATTAATTTTCTTTCAGGTCGCTTCCCTACATTATTGCGGTCATGGTGATATCACATATGTGGGGAAAAACATGAAGATCGCAACAACACAGCTGTTTTCAACTTTGACACTCCAGAAGTCGATTTCAATCAGTCGCGCTTCTATAAACCAACAATAAGGTTGCCACTGATCTAATGTGGTTTACATTATAACAATAATTTTAATAATATCAACAATTTTTCAATAATTTCAATTTTAGGTGCTTTGTTTACTGCGTCCTCTTTCTCCTCAGTAAGTGAATTCATCTGGAACAAAACCTGTGGACACAAAAAAAAATCTACTAGGTAATTCATTTGTTTGGGACATACAATAGTATTGTGACAATACAGGACTTTCACACTTGGTACAGATAAGTATTTTGCATTGATTTTCCCTCCTATAATTAATCATATGTTTTCAATTTTCCTTCCAGGGTTTCATCTACTAAAAGACGGTCGTTACAGTATCTTCTTCGACAAGACAAGCAGAAAGGCTTCTACGACAGTTTCAAACCATTGGAGATAATTATGGTCCAGCCTGGAATACATTAGTCAAGCGGTATGATAACAAACGAGTGCTAGTACACACTCAGTTAAGAGTTCTGTTTAATCAAAACGTGATGCGGAACGAATCGGTCAATGGTATTAAAGCCATTATCGACCAAACTTCAGAATGTCTTCATGAGTTGGAGGCATTAAAAATTCCTATTGGGGAATGGGATCCAATTGTCATACATTTGGTAAATCAAAGATTGCCTCTTGAAACGAGGAATCTATGGGAGCAATCCTTGGGAAACTCACAGGAAATACCTTCACTAGATGAATTTCTCAAATTTCTAGAAGCAAGGTATCGCACATTGGAAGCTTTAGCAGACATAAAGCCCATCCATGTGAGTACACAAAATCATCATGTCGATTGTAAAAGTGGATGTCCACTATGTAAGCAATCACATAATTTGCATGCGTGCAAAAGGTTTTTGAACATAGAGCTTTCCATGAAAAGAAAACATGTACTAGACAATAATCATGGCTTTAACTGTCTTAAAGAGGGACATCAAGCATTAAACTGTCTAAGTAAAACGGGATGCAAAAAATGTGGTAAAAAGCACCACACGTTGTTGCACCCAGACAAAGTCAAATCTTCAATAACAAGCAGAGAAGATGTGGACCATACGCAAGGTCAAATCGCACCTTCTCCGACAACTATGTTCGCTCAGAATAGTAAAGGTTGGCAAACAACACCAACCAAAAACGTTCGAGGGCTACTCGCTACTGCGATGGTACGAGTAGAAAATTCAGAAGGTCATTCTGCAATTCTTCGAGCTCTGGTGGATTCGGGATCTCAAGTATCTTTCATCACAGAACGAGCAGTTCAACAACTCAAGTTGAAGGGCTCAAAAACTGCTATACAAGTCACAGGACTGGGAAAGTCTAAGGTAGCGGCAATTAACAAACAAGTGATGTTTACGATAAAATCACTCACATCAAAATTCGTACTAAACACAGAAGCTTTGGTACTGAACAAAATCACTGGAATCACTCCAGCTGACAAGGTCCACAAAGAAAATTGGTCGCACCTTAAAAATCTCGAATTCGCAGATCCACAATTTGCTCAACCCGGAAGAATTGACATGTTGCTGGGAGTTGAAGTATACTCAGCCATTTTGTTAGAAGGGATGAGAAAGGGACCGATTGGATGTCCAATTGCCCAACGTACAAATCTTGGTTGGATATTGTTCGGTGGAAACATTAGATCCAATCAAACCACATCATTCAACATAACTGTTGAAAATGAATTGAATAAATGGTTTAAAAGATTCTGGGAAATGGAAGAATTGTTACCATCACGTAACCATACGGCGGAAGAAACTCAATGTGAAAAATTTTTCGGAGAAACTCATAGACTCAAGGAATTTAGACAATCTCAAGTTCGTCTGCCATTTATGACACCACCTAATCTCGGCAATTCAAAATCTTCTGAAAAAAAATGTGGTCCAAAAATGGAAAACAAATCTACAAAAGACAACCCCGCAGATTGTGCATCGCGGGAAATAGACCCAGCACTATTAAAGAATCATGATTCATGGTGGCATAGACCGATAGGGCTAGCGAAATCCGAAGAACACTGACCATCGGAAAATATAGAGACGATAGAAACCATGCCCGAATCGAAATCTTTTAAAAGTTTAATAACTCAAGAAATTAGTAGTGTAGAATTGTTTAACAAGTATTCATCATTCACAAAGTTAAATAGGGTTATAGCATGGTGTATGCGATGGAATCACAAGAATCATAAGTATCGAAACCATCCTCAATTAACCACAACCGAACTACACCAGGCAAGGATCATAATATGTAAACATGTACAAAAAACAAACTTCACAAAAGAATTGAACTGTTTACATAGGAATATGAAACTACCAAAGGAAAGCAAGTTATTGAATTTAAATCCCTTTATTGGAAGTGACGGTTTAATAAGAATACACGGTAGATTAGCTAATTCAAATTTACCTTATGATCAACGGCATCCAATTATTTTGCCGAAAGGACACCATGTGATAAATACACTCATCGACGAAATCCATAGTCAAACTTTTCATGGAGGAACTCAACTCGTACTTAATAGTTTACGCTCCAAATAATGGATGTAGTGGACGAAATACCATTTGGCTTCGAATTTTAAGTGTAATCGATGCGCCAGATTTCGTCCTCAGTTTCCTTCTCAACTAATGGGAGATTTACCATCACCCAGAGTAAATGCTTCTAGCCTTTTACTCATTGCGGAGTTGATTATGCTGGTCCAATTGACCTCCGAATGTCGAAGTATCGTAAAGCCAAATCATACAAAGGTTATTTTAGTATATTTATCTGTTTAGCCACCAAAGCTGTCCACATCGAAGTCGTCTCTGACCTAACATCTGAAGCATTTTTAGCCGCTTTTAAACGGTTTATTAGCAGACGAGGCAAACCATCCCATGTGTATTCAGACTGTGGTACAAACTTTGTAGGAGCAAATAAAATATTGCTACGAGAATACACCAAAAGCATTAAAAAGGCAAATCAATCAGCATGTCCATGGGCTGCAAACATGAATATAACATGGCATTTTAACCCCCCAGCTTCACCACATTTTGGGGGATTATGGGAAGCCAGTGTAAAGTCGATTAAATATCACTTGAAGAGAACTTTGGGAGATTCGTGTTTAACATATGAAGATTTGAGCACAGTCTTAACACAGATCGAAGCATGTCTTAATTCCAGACCATTATGCCCAATGACCGCAGACATCGAAGACTTGGAACCCTTAACTCCTGGTCATTTCCTCATAGGGTCAACAATCATAGCACTTCCAGAACAGGATATAACCACAGAAAACGTCCATATCCTTTCAAGGTGGCAACACCTCAAACAGTTACAACAAATCTTCTGGAAAAAATGGTCAACAGACTATCTAAATCGATTACAACAACGACCTAAATGATTGACAGTACCTCCAAATTTAGAAATCGGAGAATTAGTAATTCTAAAAAACAAAATTCGACCAGTCACATGGGGTAAGGAACAGCTGTCTCTTAAACCACATGCAAGGGAGCTAAACACCACTCGACTAACTGGAAGCCCACCTCAATCAACCAAAACATCGTGCTGAAAAAGAAACAACTCCGGAATACACTCAAGAGCAACGTGAGCGTTTCAAAGACATGAAACTCACCGAGAAACCTACATCAAAATCCGTCGTGAAACCCACCGTGAAACACTCCAAAGATACCTCCAAAATACGGAACAAGGAAAAACCTGTTGAGGACACCAGCACCACGGTTCACACAGTTGACGGAATCCAAGTGAAGTTATCAAAGCAAGAATTTGACAGCATTCCATGGGACACATTAAGGACCAATGCGAGGAATAAATGTGTCATTAACCTCAGCAATGGGCGAATCATCAAGGTCAAGCTTCTACGCACGCTTGCAACCAACAACGTCACACATTGGAAAATTGTATGGTTCGGGTATCGGGACCATCCTGTTTCTTCTCAGACAAATACAAAAAATGGGACAACGTGTTAAAATAACGGGGGGGAGTATGTTGAGTCTTCAACATTTTTTTTCTCTAGAAAAAAAGAATTTAAAAAAAATATAATAAATAAAAAATATAAAAACAATAAATACCTTGTTTATTTGCCGAACTGTCAAACGGCAGCCATGTCCCTTGCACCAGATTAAAATGCGACAAAAGTTTCTGTACAGCGGTGTTTTTATTATCCACTGAACAGAAGTCCTCAGATTGCATTATAATTAAAATTATAATTTTTGACGAATAATTCGTATATTTAATAATTTACAGCATTATAAGTAATGCTACGAATTATCATATAATTGGTTTTCAGCAGGAATGAATGTTTGATGAAATATTTCAAAAAATCTAACACATAAGTTATGAATTTGATTCAACCTAAGTTCAACAACTTCCGCTCATTTGTACACCCCCGCATTTTGGAACTTTCATTTAAGTTTTTTGATCGAATTTAATTGGAAAGTTAAAAAGGATAACAAAAAAACTTAAAGAAATCATTTACAAACATAATGACAACAAAATTGAATGAAATCCAATAAAGTTAGAAAATAATATTCTCAAACTGTATCTTAGGGTTTACACACCCCTTAAATTATGAATAAGTTTTTTTCATTTTATGTACAAAAACTATCAGGAAGACACAAATATGTTATGGAAAATTAGAAAGAAATAAAAATCGATTTAAAAGATAAAAGAATTAGATCATTATAGAGAAACATGATCAAAATATTGAATTTTAAATATCATAAGGACCTCATTTTGACTCAGAAGTCAGTTCGTCCATTGTCAGTTTTAAAGAACCGTTAGGACTCGACTATAAAAGGGCGAACCGAATCGATATAAAATTACTAAGTATTTTCAGCTCAACGCAGAAGGGAATCAACTACAGCTAAATGGTGAGTACTAAATTTTAGAAATTGTCTATGGTGAAACATAGAAATGAACACTTCGCAATTTGCAAACGATATTTTCGCCTTGCAAATTTTCAATCGGGTATTGATAACGGATATTCGTAGCCTTATCAATTTTTCATATTAAAAATAGTGACGGATACTTTAGCCTTATTATTTTTAATCGGGGTTAATTCTGGATAATCGTTGCCGAATTAACATTTAAGTAAAGTAACTTGATAATTTTATTGAAGAATGTTTCACGCATAGACAATACATTTTAACGTACAATCACGGTCATTTTAGCCTGATATTCTCTTCTCAAATCATGGACATATTAGCCTGATTTTCACACGCAAAATCACGGACATACTAGCCTGATTTTCACACGCAAAATCACGGACATACTAGCTTGATTTTCAGACGCAAAATCACGGACATATTAGCCTGATTTTCACTCACAAATCACGGATAAAGTAGCCTGATTTTCACACGCAAAATCACTACATTTAACCTGATTAGACTACGGATATAGGCCTGATTTTCTTACACAAAATCAGGGGTATCTTAGTCAAGATAATCAAAACTCAACTAAGGATATTGGCCTGATCTTTCAGAGGTATCTTAATTGGATATATCAACATAGGACTACGGATATAAGCCTGATCTTCTTACACGAAATCAGA